>CP053460.1:150393249-150869401 GCA_022644695.1 Cenchrus purpureus | reverse complement strand
CCTCATGTTCCATGATGTGATGTACGGCGCCTGGGCCCATACTGCGATCGTAGTCCGTGCGACGCCAGTTCTCTCTTCGCGCCACGATGGCGCTGGTCAATGTAGCCGCAGAAGCGCCGCGGGCCACGCCTGTTCTTGCAAGGTTAGGTCGCCGCCCTAATCGCGCTGCTTCGCCCGAGGCTGGTCGACTTCTTCTGGATGGTGGAAGTTTGGCCGCATGCGCAGTCGATTAGATCTACGCGCGAATGTGGGCTCGATGAAGACGTCGTGGACTTGGATGCCGCGCTCTTCTCCTCCACCAGGGCTGTAGCGACCCGGAGGTAAGCCATGGCGGCCACGGCCTCGGGCGAGGGGTTGGCTTGCTGAAGACGTGCCATAGCCGCGCCCAGGTTGCCCTGAGGGCTGTTGAACGTCGGCAGCCCTGCCTCTTCAAACTCGAGACGTAGGTCGCGAGCGCATGAGGGTACCGCCTGGCGCCGCCTCCTCCGCCTGGAACGCGGTTGGCGTTGCCTCGATCCGACGCGTTTCCTGAGTCCGTCCGGCCACCCGTGGGTGGTTCGCTCACGAAACCACCAGGGACCCGCCACGGATGGAACTCCGGTCGTTGGGAGAGACGCAGACCCGGACCTTTTGGAACTCGCCGACGTCTGGAGACGTGGGAGTTCGCGTGCTGCGAGGAGCATTACGCTCCCGGTCGATCTTCTTTCGCAGCCGGCAGCTGCGGAGGGTGTGTCGCGCACCCTTGTGATAGGTGCACGGTACGTCGAGCGGGTCGCGGCGGGCGCGAGGCTCGATCTTGAGGTCGCCGGAAGACTCGCCGCCAGATTGATCCGGGAGGACTTGGTCGTCCAGCGGATGTAGGCGCCGTGGGTGGCGCCGTCAAGGGGGAAGGTCTTGCGCGACGCGGCCTCGGGCGTTGAGCGCCAGGCTCTCTCAGATCCGGAGGGTCTCCTCCATCATGTCGATGACACGCTCCATCCCCTGAACAATGTCGTAGGGTTTGGGCGGGTGGGTCTTCGCCCGGATCGGAATCGGGGCGGTGATGGGTGTCGCCGGATCTTCAAGCGATCGCCGGGACGCCGCCGCCGCGGTGCAGGGTCGAGGTCGCCGTGAAGGAGCCGAAGCAGATCTCCACGGGGTTGGCGAGGATGTTAGCCATGCTCGCCGGAAAAACGACACCAGATCGGGCCACCATGCGACGAGTTCGATCACCCCACTACGACGCGCCAACCGCTGGGGGTGAGACTGGATGATCCGCTAGGGGCTACCCAAGCGGTTGTAGGTTGATTGGAGGGGATCAGGACTTAAGAGCGTAGGTGGTAGTTCGCAGGGAGAACTCGGAATACGGCAAGAATGGCGAGAGACACAAGGGTTTAGACTGGTTCAGGCCTCCGGAGAGTAAAACCCTACGTCCAGTATGCGGTGGGATTATGCGTGAATGGGGACGTCCCCTCGAATGGAGCTCTAGGCCGCCTTATATGGTCAACGGGCTAGGGTTTCCATTCGAGGTCGGTGGACCCTCATCGGGGTCGGTTACAAGTTAGGAAGGTCATCTTCCGTGATTACAGGGCGGCGATCCTCGAATCTACTGGCGGCGTCAAGCCGCGACCTAGGGGAGAAGCTTGCGCCACAAGCCCGACAGGTCTCCCGGGATCTGGATAAAGTCGCCTTGGGTCTTCCAGGGTCGCCGGGGTTGTGGATAAGGTCTCGGGCCCACTTGCGGTCGGTGGGTCTTCGACAGGTCGGGTCCACTTGCAGGGGACTTCCAGGGACCCTGATCGGTGGGGACCCATGGGTACCCATATCTCTCAACCAAGGTACACCATCTCATGGCTTCGGTCATCAAATTTCTTCAGACTGGGCACTGAAGATCTCACATTTGCCTTACACCCAAAAATCTTGAGGTGCCCGAGGTATGGTTTGCTCCCAACCCAAGCTTCATAGGGGTACGATCACCCATAGACTTTTGTTGGCAAACGGTTTAGCAAGTAGACCGAGTGTCTAACAGACTCCCCAAAACCTTGCAGGAAAACTCCCATGCTTTTCATCAGAGACCTGGACAACTCCATCACCGTCCTGTTCCTCCTCTCCACAACCCCATTCTGCTGTGGTGAATAAGGAGCAGTGAACTGTCTTCTGATCCCAGCACTCTCACACACCTCCCTGAATGCCATCGACAAGAATTCTCCCCCTCTGTCAGACCTGACAGACTTGATCGTAAGGCCCGAGTCTCAGCTTCAGCTTTGAACTTCACAAAGGCATCACACGCCTGATCCTTTGTCTTCAACACATACATTGCCATCCGACGGTGTAGTCATCAACAATCAGCATAACGTACTGATTATTACACCTGCTGCTGTTGATGGAGTGATGGGCCCTCAGAGATCGATGCGCAGAAGCTCGCTCCATAGGCTTTCCCGCTTGCCACTGTGCCACCCGTGGAAATGGTGTGCGTGCCTGCTTCACCGCCAGACATGCGTGGCACACCTCTTCTGGATGTGTGGTCGCCGGCACCCCGCTGACCATGGATCTGTTCACGATCTGTGTGAGCGACCTTTGGCATGTCCCAGACTCCCAGCCGCCCGTGTTGAGATCAATCTGATACAGCCGATTTGAATATCTCATCACCCTGGCCTCATGACCAACTTCGCCCTGATCTCGTCGTGCACCTCTAGAACATCATCGTCCATGACAATGCGATGTCCGGTCTCCGTCAATTGACCTAGGCTCACAAGGTTGCTTCAGAGCTTTGAAATGTAGTAAACATCCGAAAGCATCCATTGATCACCCGTCTTGCACCTGAACAGCGTTGATTGTCCCTTTCCCATTGATGATCTCAGCCACCCCGTGATACCTTCATCGATCTCCGCGAACTTCTCCAAATCACCAGTCATGTGATTGCTTGCACCGTTCTGCAGGTACCAAGTGTTGCCGGTCTGCTCGCCGCCTCCGGTCAAATGGAGCTGGAAATACTCTGCTCTCTGTCAGATAAACTGCTCCCCGCTTGTCGCCTGACTTCAGCTCCTCTGAGATGGCGAGCATGAGCGCTTGCGGCTGCTCAACACCCTCCGTCCTCGCATGGTGTGCTTCATCTCCCTTCTATTCCTCCGGACACCGATTGGTGTAGTGTCCGAATTTCCGGCACTTGAAACACTGGATGTGGTTTTTGTCTTTGCCACGGCCAGCACCCTCCTTGCTTGATGCATCCCCATGTCCAGCTCGACCACGAGCACCACCGCGGCCTCTGCTAGACCACGAACTTATTTTCGATCGGCGTGGTGTCTGAATTTCCGGCACTTGAAACAACCACGTACCAAAAGAAGGGCAAGAATTTTATCAAAACCCCTTGAAAATGAATTCTTCTAGCCAAGTGCCAACTGCCAAGCAAATTTTCTTTGCCCAATCCCTGGAAATAACTAAACCCCAGAATCACGCAGAATCTCCTTAGATATTAATCTGTCGAGATAGTAGATAACCTTCTCTTGAGAATGTGGGTCATCATTGTTCCAGATACATAAACAGAACCTGCATACAAAATGGTCATCAATCTCCAATGACATTTGCACAAACAAGACAGATTCCACACAGCATGCCATCAGTAAACTGGTTTCCATCATCATATAGACCAGCTTCCTGGAGATAACTCAGCAATATTTGTTGCACAATATCCAATGCTGGCACCTCAGATGGTGCAGCGGATTTCTTAACCAGGGCAGCAGTTCTTTTGCTGTTTCCTTTAGTTTGTAACTGGAAATACGAATGTAACACAATGAGTTGTTTGCAATAACATAAGGGACAGACCTGCTAGCCCCCATACAATCCGAATGGAAACATCTTCCACATACATCACAGGCTATATTTATACCTATGCCACCAAAACAAACACAACATTTGTTTAAAAAAGTTTGAGCCATCACTACCAGCATCAGTGAGCACCAACCTCGATGCTATACCACCAAGAAGGTCAATAGCAAAGCACCGAGCAGTAGTGTCCTTAGATTTTAATCCAGCATTTTGAAGCAGCAACACACAAAGAACCTGTACACAAAATCAAATGGCAGTTAAGGGGAATGCAAAATACATAACACAGTTCTGAACTGTGATCAAAATAGTGGTGCATTGAGTTTAAAGAATTAGTACTAATTCTGGTTCATGCCTAAGTTTATGATCTCAGATTTAGCAACAGCAGCAGCAGTACAGCACTGCTGTGCAAAGTTACCTCAAGGACAGAAGCAGCAGCCGGATACTCCAGCAAGTTAAGTATCGTTAACAAATCCTGAACAATATTATCTATTATTTCTTTGTCTTCTGGCATATCTTGAGATTTAGAAGCAGTAATACATTGAAGGACACTAGTCCAGAAAAGGCAACAAGCCTTTGTTGCTGCTTCATGACATTTAATTGGATGACTAGCATCAACTGGTGTATCAATAATAGTGCTCCAATCAACTGTTCCATTTAAGCTATCGGGAACAATTCACTAAACTGAACCAGGTGAACTAACAGTGCTGTTATCAACTGGATTTGTTTTGTTCTTCATCTGCCAGATGGTAGGTTCTAACTGCAACTTACGAAGGGCAATTGTTTCATCAACCAAGTAACTCCTGTGTTGTGTGTATGATGCAAAAACCTGTGCAAAGATTTGACTGTGAGGAAATTCTTTGAATGAATGTGCAGAACATGATGGAGCAAGTAGGGAGAAAATTACAGTGCAAATATGCTTTCAATTGTGGTAGCTACATATTGTCCACCAAGAATGTAATAAAGCTGGTCTTTGCTAATTGCAGAATACTACTATCTGATAATCGCACAGTTGTGAGCAGATCCTTAGAAATCCCATTATCAAGCATAGTTCTACACAACAGAGTAAACAGAAGCAGAAACTCTGACATGGAAAAGAAAAATGAACTCATTAGTGCTTGTAATACAAACTAGAAAAAGGAAAACATTTTAGGTGCATTGATCATGTACCTGTTTGAAGATTTTCTCATGCTTAGATTAGTAGCGGTACGTCTCTTTTTGCTAACTGGTCCATTTTCCACATCATCTCCAAAATTCAACCAAAATAGAAATATACAGATGTGATAAATGTGTGATCTGTAAGTTGATCCCAAAACAGGTTTAGTGATCACAAGCGATCACCATAGCTAGAGAACTAAATTGTTGCACAAATATTGGTTAGGTTCAGACATAACAAAATTAAGCATCTTGTCAACCAGGAAACGCTGTAGTACAGAAGGAATAGAAAAGATGAAAACACAGAATCGTATATAACCAACTTAAAAAATGTGGCTGCAGGATCATGGAAAAACAAAGACAGAATATCAGCTTAGCGCTGCATGGCAAGTGCACAATTCACAAAGAAGCCAAACAATGGTGCATGGCTGATGCAAAAGCTTAGCAGTTAGCAGAGCTTACGCATGGATCCTAGTCTACAATTTAGCTGCCAGAATGGCGGTGCGCATGTTTGCATTTTCAATTGTTTGTTTGTGTACATGTGTGTGCTGGCAGGTGGTTACATCTACCCATGCACATAGGGTTTTCTTTGTTAGACTCAGACCACCGCACCGGCTCCTCCAAAAACGCCATCGGCGCCTGCAGGAGGGTTTTCCGTTTGACTCCTGCAGCGGCGTTCCTGCAGGAGCACGGGAAAATCCCGTCGCCCCCGTTCCTTCAGATCTAGAGAGATCGAGGAGGCTCCGCGATTCTCCGCCGGTCCCACCACGGTGCCGCTGCCGTCGCCCCAATGGCCTCGCGCCCTTGCTCGGAGGTCGGCCGCTGCGCGAGGAAGAGCTCCAGCGTCCAGCGCCACGCGTCAGGATGAGGGCTCCGCCTCCTGCTCCACCCGTGTGGCGCTCCGTGGCGGCGCACCTCCTCCGCGCCGCCCGCTGCTCCTCCCGCAGCGGCCGCGCCGAGGCCGCCTCCGCGAAGCTCCTCCGTGCCGCACCCGCCGGAGGCGCCGGCGAGTTCGTCGAGCCCGAACGGAGAAGGAGGACGCCGCCACTAAGGAGCAGCAGAGCCCCTACTCCGGCGTCGCGTCTCGAGGAGGAGGCGCCCGCGTCGGCGTCGGCAGAGACCGTCGAGGAGGAGGCAGCCCTCCTCCTGCTGCGGCGACCCACAGGCGGCAGCTGCGAGCAGTTCGAGCCGTGCGCGCGGAGGATGTGGACACCGTGTTCGTCATCGCGGAACTCCGGCACGAGGCCGCGCGGAGGGAGCTGTTGCCATCGAGCGGCTGCGGCGAGGAGCACGAGGTCGATTGGGCCTGCCGCGGACGGATCCGGTGGCGCAAGAAGCAGCGGTGGCGAGCGTCGGCGGAGGTGCCTCGGCCGAGAGGAGAGGCGGGGAGGAGAAGAGCTCCTCGCCGCCCGGCTCCGCATCGAGGTGGACGAGGGCGCCGGGAGGAGGGCCGCCGCCGCCGCACCCTTCCTCGAGCTCGCCGTCGCCCGCCCGCGCCCTTCCTCGAGCTCCGCCTCGTATCCGCCTCGCACTCGCCCGTGGCCTGATCACCGCGCCTCACTCGCCGTGGCCCGCATCACCACCGAGGAGGGTGGCGGGCCCGTCGGCCGGCGTTGCCGTTCCTCCTCCTCCTCGGCCTCCCGCATCCCGCCCACTTCGCCGCTTGCGCTCGTCCATCCGCCACCGTCCATGGAGCTCCTCGGCGCCGGCCATGGAACTCCTCGGCGCATGTTGGTGGCTCGCCGCTCACCGCACCCGGGCGCCGCTGGCTGGCTCAGCCGCCGCCCGCAGCTCCGGCCCGCTCACGCACGTGGGAAGAGCACGGGGGACCGGGGCGGCGTGGGAAGATCTGGAGGAGGAGGCGATGAGAGACTAGAGAGAGGAGGAGGGGCGGTGGGAAGGGAAGCGGTTCTTGACTCGCCGGCCTGCTCAATCCGCCGACACAGGAAGGGGAGGAGGCTGAGCAGGGGGACGGCGAAGGGAGGAGGTGCGCGAGGTGGGGCAGCGGCAGCAGGCGAGGGAGCGAGGGCGGACGGACGCAGCGTGCCCGCCACCTCGAGCTCCCGGCGGGCGCGGTGCGTGGCGGCGTGGAGCTCGATGTTAGCAACCAGCAGGGGATAGGAGAAGAAGCACGAGAATCAAGGGCAGGAAGCAATAACAGAGGAGGAAGGAGAAGCTCGGCAGGCGGCCGTGCTTGAGGAGGAAGACGATACACGTCTGTTCTGTTACAAATGATTCGATATCCCTCTCCTCTCCCTCTCAAGGTATACGTAATAAACCAACGGGCACACAGGCCCAACTACCTACAGGCTCGCAGGCCCAATGTGAATACTAGCCCGGTAGCAGCCCAAGGGTACAAGGATCCTAACATTCCCCTTCTTAAAACGCAGCTTGCCCCCAAGCTGTTAATCTCTTTAATAAACACGTTTGATTTGGATGATCATCATCATACACTTATGTGTGAAATTGCAATCTTCAAGGATCTGCTATCAAGAGATTGTAGAAGTGAAGTTTGCAATTGTTGTTACCATCGCCTTGTAAAGCTTCCGGCGCCCTGATGACTGGATCGCAAGGAATCAGCTGTTGATTGATTATAGTTGCAGACCAAGTCATAGCACTGAGTTGCAAATGCTGAAATATTTTTGTCTGACTATAAATCCCATCAGTAACAAGCTCGCATTTGCACCTGTAAAGCTGGGCAAAAGGTGGCCATAATAACATCCTGAATAATTTCTCCTTGGAATAGTGCATTCCATGTTTCTTCAGCTTGATGTTGCTATCTTCAATGAATGTGCAGCAACCCATATATATGTCAAGTTTGATCTGACAAACAGTGCAGGCAAACCATTCTGAAACAACCCACTGGCTTTTACAGTAGTCAGCTGATCCATCAGATACCTCAAAAGATGCATATATGTCCACCAGATTTGCTTGACAAGATGCATGTGTGTCCAGATTTGCTTGACAAGTTGAAGAATAATATGCATCACTATCAAGTCAATTATGCAATCTAGAGATGTAAATACATCAAGAAAATAGTGATCACCACCTGGATCCCAAGTGATTTGCTGCAGAGGCCAATTCATGTGACAGCATGGCAAAGGAGGAAGCAGAGGTCCTCCCAGAACATTTATCTCACTGTGGACCAGAACAGAAACTTGCTGATCAATAGAAAATGAAGCATCTATCCCTGAGAATGATTGTAGCAGAACCAAATAGCTTGATAGCTGCAGGATCTTCCCACCTTGGAGTTGTCCATAACTAATGGCAGCTTTACCCTCACCACCTTCTGGTAGCCAAAGTATCCCACAATCGGATGAGTTCCACTTAGAACTATTAGCAAAGCCACTAATGAGAGCTTCACCCAAAGAGCATGCAGTAGAATAAATTAACAGCTCTATCTTTTGCCAGCACAGAAGAGTAACCATTCTCTTGTGCCCAAAACAAGTGCTACTGTCACCAATCAGCATAGCAGACCTAACACTCTCAAAATTGCGAGACCAGAGAATTCCCCACCTTCCACCACGCTTCAGCTGTGCTAGAATTGTATAACCCATAATTTTTGTCACACAGTCCATGTTGACTGTTTTCAGCAACTTCCCATCACTTGAACATTGCCGAGCAATTGACCATTTGACATTCTCCCACATGCTGAAACACATGTTCTGTTCTGGCAGTTGCACATATCCATGGAAAGTACTAGTGGCAAGCATGACTGAAAGAATTCCCCTCAATTGCACTTCAGTAGGATGAAAGCCAAGATTCAGGACAAATTGCATGCCTAAACTCCAACTCAAGACAATACCTGGATCAACACTTCCACTAATTGTTTCCATCTTGACCCCACTTATGATGCACTTCCATACTAATTGCAATGCAACTGAAACTGTAGAATGACACCATGAGCAGGTAAACACAAAATTCACAGATAACTGAAACCATGTCCCATTGCCTGGGGTGGCGGCCATGAAAGTTTGTACTGGGCTATCCGTGATGCGCTAGAATGTCCAGAATAGAAACTCCGCTGACAACACAGCCACTACTGATGTATAAGCATAACACAACCCATGAGGGCTTCCACAAGACTGGCTCATGACAGCGAGGAATCAACGTCCAATATACCTCCAGTATACCCATCCGAGGAGAATTACTCGCATTTTGGATGTGGAACAAACTGATACAACCCTCCTTGACAAGATAATGAGACACAACAATCAGTAGTTCCTTGACAAATTGAACTGTTGGCAATGCATAACACTGCTTGCAGTACTGTATACTGAACTCACAATTAAAGGTCCACTTCCTTGCTGAATCAAACAACATGGATGAAAAGATTGATTCCAATTTCATTGCCATAGCATAACAGGTAACAGTGTACATAGGATTTGGCCAAAGTTCTTTGTCAATCAAAATAGCAAGCAATGAATTTGTCACTACTGAATCAAGCACAATCTTCTGATCCAATACACTGTGTTCATTATGAGCTTTGGTGGCCAGGCATGTATGTTTCCCGTCAATAGAGTATGCAAGTGTGGGACTGGTGATGTACCTGACATAGCTACATGCGGATGAACAGCTCTTGCTGGGGTCGAGAGATATGTCCAGTGGTAATTGAAGCGATATTGGCTGTGCAGTCCCGATGGCCGCATTCACAGGCTTCAGCAATTCAACCTCGTGGCTGAGACAAATCGTCAAACACCAAAAGGGCAGTGCTCGCAGAAGCTCGTTTGTGTGGCAGGCGTCGTCGCTGACGATGTAGCGGTGGAGGTGCTGCTGAGCGTCGAGGCGGCGGCGCGTGGCGAAACGCGCACACGGTGGGCAGCGGGCGGCAACGCAGGCAGCGGCAGCGGATCAGGCGAAATGGAGCGTGCCATAGACGTCGAGGCCATGGTGGGCGCGGTGGAGCTCGCGCCGCTGAAGCCGAGGCACATGAAAACGAGCTCGCCGCGGGCGTCTGGATGGCGCCGCAGTGGAGTTCGCCGCGGGCGCCGAGGAGGAGCGGCGGAGGAGCTCGGCAGCGCGGCGCGAAGCAACGAGGCCGCCCTTGATGAACTCGTAGGCATGCTCGCTGCGGGTGGATTGAAGGACCTTCGCGCCTACCTCCATCTCCTTGAGATCTCGTTCGTGCTCTGGATCTGGATCGGGAACACCACGGTGGTGGCCGCGTTATTTGGTGAGGTCGTGGCTGATGCGGTTGCGGTCGATCGGGTGGAGTGCCCTCCGGCGGCCGCGTCGGCGGCGGCGGCGGCGGCGGCGGCGGCGCTGCGGCGCTCTGGCCGCCGCTGGCGCACTGGAGGCCGCGCTCCGGCGGCGGCGAAGCGGGCGCCCGGGGTTGTGGCCGCGGCGCGGCGGTCGCCGGTGCGACCGGCGGCGGAGGGCGCGGCGACCCACTCGTTGTGCTCGGAAGTCGTTGGCGTCGGCGACCCGAGAGCAGGCGGGCCGCAGCGGCGGTGAAGTCGAAGTCGCGGAAGGAGCCGATGCCAGAGGTTGACATCGCTTGAGCGGATGCGGTCGTGGGCGCGGTGCATGCGGCGGCGGCGGTGGTGGAGGCGGGAGGAGCAGCGCCCGGGTTGAGGCCGCGAGCAGTGCTGGCGCGGACGCGAATGATGCGTCGGTGGATGGTGAGAGCCACTTGCTCGCCTGCCTTTCGTGAACATCTTCCGAATCTCTCGAGGAGGAACAAGGTGGAAGGAGAGATCTCGAGAAGGTGAATTCATGGTGCTAGGGGTGAAATTAGGGACCAAAATCGATAGCTCGATGCAGGATGTTAGCAACCAGGCGGGGGATAGGAGAAGAAGCACGAGAATCAAGGCGGGAAGCAATAACGAGAGGAGGAAGGAGAAGCTCGGCGAGGTGGCGGCTTGAGGAGGAAAGCGATACACGTGCGTTACGTTACAAATGATTCGATATCCCTCTCCTCTCCTCTCAAGGTATCGTAATAAACCAACGGGCACACAGGCCCAACTACCTCTCTGAGCTCGCAGGGCCCAATGTGAATACTAGCCCGGTAGCAACCCAAGGGTACAAGGATCCTAACACTCGAGTAGAGGAGCATGCGGCGGAGAAGCGAGGATGCTCCTGCGCTCTCCGGCGAGAGAGAGAGGGATGGGGGTGGGGCGTGGGAGGGGCGGTTGGATGGGTAAAAATGGAGAGAATGACGAATGGGCCCCACGGTTGGTTTGTTGGGATGGAAGAGAGATATAAAGGATGATAAATGCGAGAGAAGTGGATATGAAGGAGAGAATGTTGATGACAAGGATGGAATATTCCGTTTTGAAGGAGAAGATGAAGGAGAACAGTGTGGATGGTCTCATATTGCAATACTTGATATTCAAGAAAAATAACAGCATGTTAATTGCATTACCGTCATTTCCAACATTGTCAGCTGGTTTGTGATAGCTCGGAAGGTTGGATTACTTGCTGCCATACAGTCAGTGATCTGACGCCTTGATAAATCAATAATTTGCTCAGTAAGCTGTTTTACAGGGGCAAAAAAGGAAAGTGTAAGCAACCATGACAATACCATTTCACAACAGGATGGAAAAAGGAACTAAGCATGTGCATACTTCTTCTCGGTACATTTGCTTTGGCATGTCATGGTGGGCCATAATTGCTAATGCTGCATGAACGGACTCCAAAGCCAAGAAAACCAGAGGTTCGGCATCAGACTGAAGGTACCCAAGCACTATGTTAGTTGCTAAGCTATAATGTTCACAAACTTTACTCGATTATTTCTAAAAAGAATAAAAGAAAATAAAAGATTATGCAAATTTGAATTAAAATGGCGAATACCAAGATATGGTAAGTAACTCTCATTTTCCTTGTCATCAATTGACAAACCTTGGGAACATCGGATCTGACGATCAATCACATGCAGTAACCTTGTAACTGAATCCATAGGAACCTCATGCAATATCCTTTTGGATCAAACAGATGGAATTTCATTGACAAGAACCTTAACATAGAGAAATGGTCCAAAATTAAGTGTTATTGACAACCAGTCACCGTCATCTGCGTATCAGGAATTTCGACTCTTCCACAGAAATCCTTCACCATCTCACAAAAGTTGGCAATAACTTCTAAAAAGCATAATTATAACCAGAGTCAGCTGAATTTTAAAAATTTTAAAGGAAACATAAATGGGGCAGGATATACAAATCAATAAAAGCAAACCTTGACTATTAGGAATGCTGGGGCCAGAACTTGAAACAGAATTGTCATTTTCGTTCTTCCTAACTTTAGGCTTCTTTGAAGCAGCTCCGGTGATGTCATCCAGAGGAAATACAGTTTCCTTCCACGCTTTGTTCATATCAGGTGTTAGATGCTCAAAATGTATCTCACTTTGATTTTGATACTCTGGGCCTTCATGTGGACCTAAACAGCTTGACCAAAGTAACAAAATATATTACACTTTGAAAGATAAAAGGTGCTACAGTACAGCAAAGGGTTTGTATAAGGGAATTTTAACAGTTCCAGATGATTGTTGGTACTATAAAATTTACATTTGCGGGTGCAGACATAGAAGGAACACAGTTGTTTTAAAATTGGAAGTATTGGATTAAGGGAAAGTAGCACTTTTGTCCTTCTAATTTCTCTAATGATTAGCTTGGACCTGCTAATCTATTGTAGCTCAAGTTGGGCTCTTCATGTACAATTTGTTGCATATTTATGATCCGGTAGAGCCAGCTAGAGCTAGTCTGTCCTAGTAGTAACAATTATGTAAAAGGTGTGAATGTAATGTAAACAACAAGCACGACCTGTAACACAAACTTTGTTTTCCTTCTTAATGCAATGACATGCAGTTCCCCTTTAATAAAAAAATGATCCGGTACACATGATGTTCACAAGGCATGTTACTGAGAGCTAAGCCAGTGGTTTGAGAACTGGGACAGGGACTAGTGGGATACAAAGGGAATTGTAGTCTGTGGACGTCCTGGTTTCCATTCGATCATCATAGGGTAGAGCTGGGTGCTGCAGGAGTTTTCCATTGAAGCAAAGGAAACTTGTGTTGCTGGGTGCTGCAGCAACCTGCTGGGCACTTTGGCTGAGTGGAAATGAAGTGGTCTTTCATAGATCAAATTCTAAATCGTGTCTGCAGGTGATATATCTTTAGAGGAGCTTTTTGCATCAGAAGTTGGTCCATCTTGTCAAAAGAGGAAGAGAGGGGAAGCTTGAAAGAAGGAAGCCGAAGAATGGAGACAACAGCTTTAGAAGTTTTCAACAAATTCGGGTGGAATGTTTTGAAGAGAATCAAGAATTAGTGTTAGTCCTACTTTCAGCAGCAGGAGATCTTTTTCTTGATTTTTGTTTCTCTGGAACTTGTTCTGGGTAATTGCGACTTGTGTCTGTGAGCGATCAAACGTTTGATTGCTGAGACCGGGTTAATCCTATTTCTAAAAGGGTAGAGCTCGTCCAGAGAAAATTAGCATCTTATTAGGCACCAAGAGGGTAAAACCATACAGGAAACAAACATGCCAAGATAGACCAAAAGATTGCTAAAGGAAGGCTCAGTAGTCAGAGGACAAGGGTATAAGGTTTGTGCAACATAATAATTTGGGCAAATATTGCTTTCCACTTATTCTGACTTAGTCTACTAAGCCTCTGAGACACTGTACAAGTCATTAAACTAGGTTTTTTTGACCTATACATGCCACATCCCGCACGAGATGGGGGGTCATTGCTGAACTACTCCCTCCGTCCCGAAATATAAGGTCTCGGAGTTCAAACTCAGAAACAACAGTGAGGAGGAAATACCCCTCATTTTACACTACCAACCAACTCTCCACCTACTCACCAACCTCATTCAATTTTGTCTTATCCTTCCAGAACCTTATATTTTGGCACAAAATTTGAACCCTCCAGGACCCTATATTTTGGGACGGAGGGAGTATTAATCTACACCCATTTACACACGGGGCAGAATGCACAAGTGCTGACACAACTGTGCATATATGCTCACTGTTACTGTACGTCATACCTATAAATAACCATGTCCTCCATACCAGTCCATGGATGGAACTAGAAGCATTTCAGTGCTACTATATGGATGACCACGAACGAAAAGGCGCAGTAGCAGAAAGTCATGTACGTGAGCACCACCCCATCATCAATCAAACGGCATCACGGGTGTTGACACAGGTTCAAGCGACAGTTACAGTTACTTAGGGGATGAGTCCGCGAAGAGGAGTTACGTGGCACGCATGACACAGGTGTAACAGACAAAAAAAAAAGAGAAAAGAAAATACCCCCATAATATCCCTCCTCTCTTCTCTCTCATTTCTTTTCTCTCTTCCTCTCTCTTCCTCCTTACACACCCAGGAGGAGCTCCCATGGCTCCCCACCCTTGAAGCCCCTCACCCTCGCCGGAGATCGCCGGAGGATCGCCGGAGCTCGGCGGTAATCATCTCCCCTTCACCTCCTCCCTTTGGTTTCGAAGTTGAAGCCTCTCCAATGATTTTCCCCTCCATCTCAAGGTCTCAAGTCAAGGAGTCAAGCCCGATCTACTCCGAGGCCGCTCTCCATCAAGTTCTAGCACCTCACGGAGTTCAACCCATCACCGGTGAGCTATCTCCTCCTTGAATCTCTCTCAAACCCCTTTTGATTTCGGATCAAGTCAAACTAGGGTTCCAAATCACCTTTGATGAGTTCGAGCTCTAAAACTTGTTTCCCTCGAATCCATTGCTTGGAATCAACTTTTGCACTCCTATAAACCTCTTAGAACAAAAAAACTCCTCCAAAATCATCGCCAAAACTCTCGGTGCATTCTCGGATGACCCGGAAGTAATTCCCGGATGACCCTAAGCCCCTTTTCAGCCAATGTCCCGGATGCTTACGGAGGTTCTGGTGACCCGCACCAATGTCCGGATGACTGAAGCCCCTTTTCAGCCTGTCACCCAATCTTGCAAAATTCATATAAAATTGCATACAACTCGGAAAATTGCGAAACAAATTTTGTTGGTTTTATAATTATGTCAGAAACCTTTTAAAAAATGAGTTTGCTCTCAAAATAATTAAGTGATTTTCTGAATTTATTATATGAGTTGTTATCTTGTTAATTGCATAGTTCTTTCTCCTCTACTCCAAAAATTCATGAAACCAATTTTGATAGATCATGTTTGAGCATACCTTTTCTCATATCATTGCACCCATTCATGGCATATTTATTTATTTATGTATCATTGCATTCGTGTAGAGACAGCCGGAGCAAGAGGTCGTGAGTCCAGAAGACCCCATCGTCGACGCCCCAGCGGACACCCAAGGCAGGCACCTAAGCATCTTTTGAACCCTATTTTGGATCAAATTTGTATATGAGTCTTGTATGTGCATTAGTCAATAATTATGTACATGTTTGCTTAGCTCCTAATTTTGATGCATTATCCATCCTTGACCTAGACTAACCCACTCTAGAAGAGTATGCTTGTTTATGTGTCACGATTTAATTCTTGCTTAGCTATGCTTAGCTTGGTAGAAGTCGAGAGGTGGCAAGGTCACCACCACTCATGAGTTATAGATCATGCTTGTTTAATAATATTTGGATAGTTGAATGGTTTAAAATTTGAGCTATGATAATCATGATTCGAGACTTGAGCAAGTGTGCTAGGGTCATTTGAGATTGGAGCTCACTTGGCATAGACTTGCTCAAAGTTGATTAAGGCCCGATGTTATCGCTTTGATACGAGCACTTTTCCGTGGACCACTTGCGATTATGGGTAAGGTAAGCCAAGTAGCATAAGTCGCCGTTCCTTGACCGGATTCGCGGGGTGGGATGAGGTGTGATCATGCGTCGGTGCACCTATACACTCTCGGCCGTTCGTTCATAGTGGGGTGCGGGTATGTGAAAGGTTGAGGGCATGAATCAACACTTATCCTGTGCACAAGGTTATGTTCGTTGGTCTTACGTCTCTTGTGGGAAAAGTTGTACACCCCTGCAGGTTATAATCTATTGCAATAGCCTCGCCTCAGGGGTTAAGGAGCACGCTCATGTACTTGACTTTAACATAGAGTTACCGTTGGGAGTTCATGGAAGATTGAGCTCATACACTTTGATCACCTTTACTATATGTTTTACTTGATGGTGGCTTAGAGAGCATAGACTGCTAGGTCTTTCCTTGTTTTTCACCATAGAATTTTATTAAATGCTTTTATGCAAATGATTTACCTATTACCTTCCTTACTACTAAACCAAATGCATTCTCCTTGAGAGTCGGGCAAGTATATACCTATATTGTTGGATAAGACCTGCTGAGTACCTTTTGTACTCACGGTGCTGCCGATAAGTTGTTGCGGTGACCAGGCGGAGACAATCTTTGGCTACTTACCCCAGGACGGAGGTGCGGGTAGGAGTGAAGCCTAGCTTGGAGGAAGGCACTATCTCCATATAGTGTCAACCTTCTTTTGTGGTGATCGTGAGTGTCATGTTTAAAATTTTCCGCTGTAAACACTCTGAATTTATTGTAAATTAAGTTGAACCTTTTTATGTAAAGTGATGGTTACGTTGGATTGCTATATGGTTGTGGTGTTAATTGTTGTGCTTAGTGAGGTGTGTATAAATCCTGGGCAATTCTCATGACACATCTCAAGGACTACCGGTGTTACTCCTTTTTAATTGGGTTGATCAGTGGTGATGACTCGATTAAACGGGATTAACTTGGGCGGTTCCTCAACAGGCATCCCAAAATGCATGGTAACGCGATAACAATGTTCCGAGCTGGCTATCAGCGTCAGCGTGCACTAGTAGCGCACTGCGGTATCTACAACGCATAAACTGCTTCCCACACCGAGAACCAAACAATGCACCGTAACCGCTTAGTTCAGCAGATGGATTTTATAGAAGACTGCTTCTTCCATCCAAGAAAGAAAAAAAAAACGCAAAAGCAAGTGGACATTGATCCCGAGCAGCATGCACGTCAAAGCATGCACTAAACCACCACGAAGACAGTTGCAAATAAACAGCATCCCAATAGATACAGGAGCTTAAGAAATGTTCAGTGCAAGGCAGGCCATATGTCTCTGAGTAGTGTTGGCAGAGTTAAGCATCCCACAGTTGAAGGCTAGTAGTACATACAGGCATATACAGCAGCAGAAGCTGTGGACAAGATAGAGTACATTGTCGACTCCAATGGGTGGTTCTAGGTGCCTAGCTAAGCTGTGCGGGAGTGAGACTAACAACTCTCAATGTGCACAGTGTTTACCTTTCGAAGACGGCGGGGGGGCCTTGAAGGCGGCGTCCGGGGTCGGGGTTGTGGTTGAGCACCTCCATCCAGAGCCAGGAGCACCGCCGGCTGGGGTCGGCGTCGACGTTGTCGGCCTCCGTGAAGCCTGCAGGCAGAAGAGCGCACCGAGGCAAGTCGATTCAGAGCCCACGCGGAAGCTAGGGACCGAGCGAGCCGAGAGCGGAAGCCGGAGTAATGGGTGGGAGGGGAAGGGGCTCGCACATCACTGGTGGGAGACGTCCGCGTCGGTGAGGATGCGGGCGATGTTGGCTGCCTGCGTGATCGTGTCGGGGCGGTCGGGCACGACGAGGGGCTCGTCGCGAGGTCGTCGGCCGCCCGAGTCCATGGGCGCCGTCGTGGGTGAAATCCTAATGCAACGCGCGGGAGGAGGGGGGCGGAATCGCCGCTCGCTCGTTGGGGATTGGTTTGGTTTGACTTTTGAGTTTCAATTTGAAGGAGGAGGAGAGGAGGTAGAGGATGAATGGGGAATTCGCCGCTCGATGAGAAGGCGAATCAATCAGGCGTCGTCGGAAGGGAAGACGCCAAGACGGTAGTAGACTAGTAGTTGACCAACTGGGTTGGTCAACGAACCCGATTTTTTTTTGTTAAAGTCAACGAACCCGATTTGGAAAGGTTTACTACAAGGATTAAATATGAGAATTAATTATATGGACTGGACATGAAATGATTAAGTCTAATTAATTTACCATTAGAGAGTAGTATTTGTTACTCCCTCCGGTTTGGTAAAAGAAGTCGTTCAGGACAGCGACACGGTCTCCAAAACACAACTTTCACCTCTCTTTTCTATAAAAATATTTATCGAAAAGTTATACATGTATACTTTTATGAAAATGATTTTCAAACAAATTCATTGATATGATTTTCACATTTCTAAACTTAACGACTTAAAAGTTATTCATCATTTATATTCCCAATGTTTGACCCAAATCTTGTCCGAAACGACTTCTTTTACCAAACCGGAGGGAGTATAATTAGGCCTATTAGATTTGTCTCGCGATTTGAGCCGTGAGTTACGGAATGAGTTTTGTCATTAATAATCCATATTTAATGCTCTTAATTAGTTTTGCTAGTAGTTATAGGTGGGAAACTAAAGAAACCCTAAGCTTTTCTAATTTAAAGCCCGCAAATTATAATCCTATTGTACAAGATGGTCATGAAAGAGAATGAAACTATGCCAACAATTGTCTTGTAGACACTCCCTTATTTTAACATGGTGGATGGATGGATAATGTGAATGTTATGGTAGGACTTTTGTTTTCCATCGTTGGTAATTAACATGGTCATTGCATTTATACCAATATGCACCAAGATTGATGATTCTCGGTTGAACTCATGGACAAGCATTTGCTCAATCTCAATTGTGGGGACTGGGGCAATCCTATCCCAATCGCTACCGATCCATCGCTTGCATTTTATCTCTGCAGTTTTGTAGTTTTTTCTCGAATCGCAGGAGAGTTGCGTATCATTGTACTAAGGAGAAGATAGTTTGTTACAACGGCGTGGCGGTAAGGCGCGCGCCAAACTCACCCACTAGCTATTACAAGAATGTATGACCTAGGGTGGACAAGGAACACATTCCGCTACTATTACTCGCTGAGTAGTCAACCAAGGTGCTATAGGGAATGCGGCTCGAGACGATGAGCACTCCTCCCGAGTCGTCGTCGGCACTCACCTTCCGCAAAGGGAAAACGTCCGGTACCTTGCCGTAGCCACCGATAGGCGGCCTTGAAGACGACGTCTAGCTCACCGCCGCCATGTCAAGCGGTGCATGAGAAGAACTTCGCCACGGCGGGCGATCGGAATCGCGGCGAGCTTGTTGTTGGCAAGTCTTGAGCTACTGCGCTTGGGGGCTTCGGATGGGGTCGGCTGCACCGTCGGGCGGGGCTGAGCGAGGAGGAGAGGTGGGCTTCTTTTGAATCAAGTCCATGAAGCGGTCGAGGCGATCTTCAGAGGAAGCGTAACCGCACAACGCTTGTCGTCACTGCAGGTTGGCTCATTCGGAGCCGTCGAACTTGCCTAAACCGTAGCCGAACTGAAGGAAGGGGAGCGTCCAACTCCGACCGCCACATCCGCGTGGAGAAGCGCCGGCGGCGAGATGCGCGATGGCGCTGTGCACCCGCGGCCCGAGGCGCTGGTGCACAGGGATGCGGCCGTCGGCCGCACTCCGAGCGCGCTGCCGACCAGACCGGGAAGGAGGTGGTCTACGCCTGTCATCACGCCCGCGGAGCGGGAGGCCGAAGATGAGCTCTGGCGGCCGGCGGCCCCTCCTCTTGGTCTGTCGAGGACGGCGGCGGTGGCGGCGGCTGTGGGGCGACGACCGGGATTGGCGACGATGGGGAAGGCTGGACCTTGTACACACCAGAGGAGGGGATTGGCGGCGGCGGTGTGCAGCGCACGACGTCGGCGAAGGACGGCCGTGCCGAGTCGTCGTCGTTGTCATCCTCCAAATCGGCCCACCGCAACTGCTTGGAGCGGCCGAAGGAGGCGGCGACCGGGTGGAAGGGGCTGCAGGGAGAGGAGGCGCACGAGGGTGAGGATGGGGTGTCGAGGCAGCTCACCCAAGGTGCACGCGGGGATTGGATGGCCCAAGCCACGGCCCGGCATGGGGTCCGCCAAGGCGCCGGCGGCCGAAAAGGGTGGACCGGCGTGGCGGAGAGGGCGCCTCCAGCGCCGAGGAGGTCGTCGACGTCGAGCACGGCGGTGACCGAGCGGCGGCGGCGGCGCTGAGGCGTGGTCGCCGCGTGAGGGAGCTCGGCCGTGAGGAGGCGGCGTGGGAGGTGGCCGAGCGAGGCGGCACAGAGGCGGGCGGTGCTAGAGGTGGTGCTCGGCACGGAGGAGGGGAAGCGGCCCGGAAGGAAGGAGCCCGGCGGGATGGCGGCGGCGAGGAAGGAGGCGTGAAGATGGTGGCGGTGGAGGTGGCTCCGGATCTAGAGTTCCGGTGGCCATGGGAGAAGTGGGGAGGAGAGGGAGGGAGGGAGGGAGGAGGAGAGAGAGGAGAGGAAGGCGACGGACGGGCATCGGCCGGCGGCGGAACTAGCCGGAGCGAGGCTAGCGCCGGGCGGAGCCACGCCGCGCCGTCACCATCGCCTCTGTTATGTTTTAACTGCAGTTTTGTAGTAACATCATTACATTAATGAAGTTCCCATTTGTCGCCGCATTATATATTCGATCGTGTATAGATTTGGTGGTGAAAATCAATCTTCATATGCAAAATAAATAGTGAAGTTGTAAATAAATAGTGCTTGAAGAGTATTTCTCGTGAAATAAAATGTGATGGATGTAAACAGTATTTTTCACTATTCCTTTTCAATCATGTCAACAGGGCCATTAAACATTTGAAGACACGTCGCGAGAGATGCGGTACACGAAAACACAGATACTGCTCCTAACAGCATCACCGTCGATCTGGGCCATCAGCTAGCCATCGGACGGTGCATATGTGCTCACGGACTGTACGGCGTCGTGAGGGTCGGTGGCTGTCTTGTCTCTTCAAGAGGGTTTCTATTCTGTTGAGCCAGCCATTACGCCGCCCACCACACCTGAAGCCAGGGAGGTGAGGGAAGGAAGCAGAAGGCGAGCGGCGCGGCGACCCAAGCTCATGGCGGCGAAGCTGTGCTCTGCGGTCGGGAGGGGAGGGCCGCCCGCCGCATCTTCTCGGAGGACCTCCCCATCATCCTCCGCGGCCCCCGCCCCAACCCTGCTACTGCGGCCGAGGTAACTGACGACACTCATCCCTCCTTCCTCCCTTCTTGGATTGCATCAGTCTTGGGGTACGGACGTACGTTGTTCCTGAACTGCTCCTCGCGAGCGATTCCTAGCGCTAGATTCGAAGAGACGCGAACAAAAATTGCGATTGGGGAAAGTTTCCCAGGCGTTTGGGAAAGTTGCGGTTTCCTCCCCAATTCCCCGCCGATACAACACGGTAGCGGCAAAGGGACCGACTTTCCCCAGCAGCAGTCAGGAATGTGGGACGATGGCCAAAAGGACTCCTTGCCACAAAATGACTCTGCACCTTCAATTCAGTTGCATACTAGTACTACAATGAGGCATTTATATATGGCTGTACAAGTGGAGAATGATGCATAATCTTTCTATTGTTTATGTGTGAGAAGAGAATCATGCACGCTTGCTTACTAAAGACATATTACTTTATTGAGCATGCAGGCTGATCTGTTGGCCAAGAAGGCTGATGCTGCTGCTAAAAAGGGATGGGTGAATCAATTGACTAGGAGGTATTTCATTCACTACTGGCTCTGTATGGTATTCCTTTTCTTTGAAGCACAAGTGCTATGTATTAGAGCAGCCTTTCGCGGGAAGAACACAGAAATAGGAAGAGAGCAAGTGCCACTGCGCCATCTTAGTAACCATTTTTCCTGCCTTTGTTTTTCTCCTTTTGCAGATTGATTCAGGAGCAGAAGAAGATACCTCATCGGGAGCGCGCACCATGGTTTGCTGCAATGTCCTTTGCCGCTTTGTTTTTGTCGGGTTATGAGGTGGGTCGTGCCCAAGGAAAACAGACGGTCTATGCTCTAGAAAACTGTAGAAAGCAACTAAAACCTCAAGGGTTTTGTGGAGCGTGATAATTTCTCTCTGTTAGAAACTTAGAATCAGTTGGTTTGGCGTGGCTTCTGCCATCTGTTCTTTATTAGCAGTGTTATGAGATTGTGTTCTGCATGTATGCGAGTTGCCTCTGGAACTGGCAATTGACAATGTGCCCAGTGCAGACCTGCTATCACTCTAATTATTTCACTTGATACTGCCATTGCCTTCTTCCCTTGGAGTGTTGTGCCTACGGTTCCTGTGCGGATGAATATTGTGTGCATGTTCACGCTTACCGGTTCCTGTGTAATCGTCGATCTGTGGTGGTTGTGAGAACAATCGACCTGATGGCGCAGGATTGCCTCAAATTTGTGGGTTGGGATTGATTCGTGGTCATTAGATATGGGTGCCTTATTTGTCTCTGAAAACTGTGTCTCCAATGTCCAGTTTGGAAATCATTCTGAACCATGATGCTGTTTTAAAACATGTATGGTGTGGGTTTTGCTTTTTATTACTCTTTCAAAGACTCTTATTTGCTCAGATGCATTATTATTGCCTTCCATTCGCATGTTGGGAGAAGTTTGCATGGGAGGCTGGGACAATCACAACAATCCAATGTCTGATCGATAAGGCTGGGACAAAGCCTTGAAAGTTGAAACCCCACGCTCCTGTGTTCTTTGTCCGAAATCCTTATCTGACGCGCGTTCGCCGCGGTCAGGTTGCAACGAACAGACACGTGGCGCACTGAGGATAACTCGCTTCATGTATTTAGAGCTGACAGCCCCGACTTTATCCGTTGCCCTTTCTCTTCTCGTATTCTCTCTCCCATCGCTCGCTATGCCTGCTCCAATTTTTCATCTTCCCCATCTCCGTCATAGCGTGTGACCTCCACCAAGGATTTTTTTCCGACCGGAACCGGTCCGGAAACCACGGGAACCGGTCGAACCGGCCCGGACCGGTTCCAGTTCCGGCCGGTATGGAACCGCTAGGATTCAAAAATTTAATTTTGAATTCAAAAAAATGGAAAATTCGCAAAAAAATCCCTAAACGGGCCGCCCGGCCCTAGCCCTATGCGGCTCGGCACTATGCGGCCGATGGATTCTTCGCTTGAGCCGTGTTAGGCGGCGACCTTGCAGCCCAGGCACGACCCTAAGGCCTCTTTTTCGTGTCGGGCCGGCACAACAACCCGGTTGGCCCATCACCATGCGGTGCGCGGCGGCGCTTGATGGCGCGCAGTGGCGGGCCGGAGTCAGCCTGTGGAGACGGAGGAGCCGAGAGAAGAGAGGGGACGGCGGCGGGATCGAGATCGGGAGCTCCGCCTGCGCGCTGCCACGGTGCAGCTCCCCACATGGTGCGCAGGTGGAGGCCGAGGAGAGGGTGGGAGCAGGGGCGGGCGGGAGGCACGCTGGGGAGGGCACGGTCGCTGACGGGATCCGGAGGGTCACGGAGGAGGGGGGGACGGGATCGGAAGGGGAGGAGGGTTGGCGGCTGGAGTGGAGGGAGGGAAGAAAAATTAGGGTTTGAGGTATTTATATGACATTAGAAGTTTATTATCAGGCCGGCAAAAATCGGGTCGTGCCTATGGCCGACACTATGGGCCGGAGTGGCGGTCCTGGCACTATCGACATGTCGTGCCGGGCCAACCCTAGGCACTATCGATCGTGCCTAGTGCCAGGCTAGGGCCGTGCTTTTTAGGGTCTTGCCTCGTGCTGTCAATCGTGCCCGACCCATTTGGAATTCTCTGCCGTTGGCGCCGCGTGTAGTAACAACACACATGTTTCTGACTCTGAGTACTAATTATGATATATGGTTGAATGTGGGGAGACCGAGTTCACATGCTACTCGGGACCTCACCATGGAGCACCGCAATCACGAGAGGAGAACAGTTGGACCGACGGATTATGACACTCCACAGTTAACGGGATCCAATATTATAGGTACCTAAAGACAGTAAATACGAGCGAATCTCACAGCCATGATGGCCCCTGGAGTATTTTTGGTGACTTTCTGGATTTATTTTTTGAAGGAAAACGGCCACAAATCAAGTGGTATTCCAGGGTTTATTTCTATGAGAGAAAACGGCCATAAAAACAAGCTATGACGTCACGTGGCTTCCAACCAGCAACTTCCGACTAGGTCAATGCCCTCCCGAGTAGTTTTGGGCTCCACACTGCACATGCATGTACCAAGGACAGCACAAACAAGTGTCAGAGGCATTCATTGCCCGCCACTTACGTGGAAAGACACAACACCAGGACAGGCAACCACACGCAACAATAGTAGCGAACACGAAACAAGGACAGCGGGCCCGCAGCATGGGCAAAAACCCCCTGTACTCCTTTTGGCCGAGTGCTCTCTCTCCTTTTTACTTCTAACTTTTACCTTCTCACTTATGTAACCTACTCCCCTTGTCGTATAAAAGGAGAGCGGGAGCCTCCACCGAGAGGACTTTTTAATTTTCCTTCTCCTCTCTGGAGGAACTCCCTCTCACGGTTCTTCTTCTACCTCCGAGCAGACTTGGCTCCCACACATCGCAGACTCTTTCCACGAGAACCACGTACACCTGCGAGAGACTTGGGAGAGCTCCCTCTCGCCCATTTGTATCCCCTACTACAAATCAGTGCAAGTAACACAGGCAGTGCGAACTGGACGTAGGGTATCACTCCCCGGAGGCCCGAACCAGTATAAATCCATGTGTCCGACTCTGTACACCATCCGAGGCACGACACGCAATCGATAAATTTACTAGGGACGGTTACATAACCCCTACAACAGTACTCTTCTTCCTCCTACAGTGATACCTCACACTCGCATTCTTTTCACTATTCCATACCTGACCTGAGCATGCAGCCACAGACGAGATGTGTGTATGAATGGGAAGACCCCCATTTTTACACTATGTTACTTCATGAATGGGAGACAACATCTGCGTGGACGGGCCAAACTTGGCAAGACTACAAGGCTGAGCTGCTTAGAGTCAGGTATCCTTTGTGATGTCCATGCAGAATACTAGATGGCGACCCAAATGGGGGTCTTCCCATTCCAACATTGAATTTTTATTGATGTGTCATTGTGTATGACACTATGTCTTTGTGTAATGTGTATGCATGCTTATTACTATTGTATTTGTATGCATGATTATCAATTGTTGCTTTGGTGTGATCATTTACATTAATATGTGCATAGCTCATGCCAAAATTTTTATTTATTTCACCGGGGAGCCATTTATCTCGCGTCATTTTTTTTTTTAAATTTCCACGGAAACCGGTCAAACCGGACTGGAATATGGGCCGAACCGATCGGCTTACCGGTGTAAACCAAGTGAACTAGGGATTTGGTTTGGAATTTGAATTCCTCCGGTATTTAGCGGTTTCGGTTGAACGGTCCGGTAAACGGAACCGGACCGTGGCGGTTTCGATCAGAATGGTCGGGAACAAAAACATTGACCTCCACGGCTCTATCCAGTAAACTTGCTACTCGTCCACGACAGAGTGATGTCATTATGTGTTTGCAAAATGTCAGGACAAGGAAGTATCTTGTTAAAGTTTGGACAGACTCTCTAATGAGGTGCTCCAGTAAATAATAATTTAACGTATAGGATCTGTTTATATTGTCAAATTGAATGTTGAAATAATACATTGGACTGCATGTTGAGAGAGAAGATGCGATTCGATGAGACGGTGAATAGGGAATTGTGATGTGGGAATTGGTCAATTTAAACAAAGTCTAAATTATAGCGGCTGTGTTCTTTCCTTTCCTCCTTGTTTGTGTTCACCAAATCTCATCGTATCCTTCTTCCCGTGTCGAGCTCCGCACCCTGTCGCCCGCACCGCACCTAAGGCCATGAGCAAATTACCAAAACGATGGTTCACCAAAATTAATAAATTAATATTCGAAGGCAGAATTTGAATCATCTTTGACGGTCCGAGAGTTGTGTTCGGAAGGGGAGTTATAATCCGTCTCTAATTTGGTGAGCCATCGTTTGGAAACCGTAGGTGGGTGTGCCCCGTTTTCGCCCTTTTTCAGACGGGTCCCAGACTCCAGAGTCCGTTCCCCAACCAAGAAATCAGTTGCCCCGCGCCGCCGCCGGCTCTCCGCCGCCCAAGATCGAGACGGTATCCTTCCACCGCTGCCGCACACTCCTCCCCTCCGTGGAAAGAGGCCGGGGTCAGGTTCGTGTCCGTCCACCGCAACCGCACCTCCCTTCCTCATTTCGTTGGCGACGAAACCCTTGCTCCATCGTCCTCCAATCCAAATTCTCTGCGTGTTGGACGGCTACTCGAAGCTTCGCGAAGGGAACCAGTCATGCTGCCGCAGATGCCCAGGTCGGCGGATGTGAAGGGGACCATAGGAGTCGTGGCGTCGTCAGGGGCCGTTCCTCCAGCAGCTAAGGTAGGTTGCCTTCCTCCCCTCCTGTGGCATCTCTGTGGTGAAACAACCTCACAAAATTCACTTGCTGCATCCGTTGAGTATTATTCATAGTACATGTTTATAAGGTTCCAAAAAAATCGCACCCAAGGTTCCCCAATTTTCAGGTGGATGTCAATTTTTTAATCGGGAATTTGGTATGCAGATATGCAGCCTATGTTTGTGTCTGGGTTTCACCTTAACCCAGCTGAATTATCAGAAACCATATTTCATTTTTCGCAGCCAAATCTAATCAGTTTAGGTTATTTAATCAGGGTATTGTTTGAAAAAAATGCAGCTTTTCATGAGTTAGTATATTATAATGAACTTGATTATTATAGCTTACTCCACCTTTTTCTGTTTTAACTTAGGACTAGGCATTAGGGGCTAGATGGATCGGACCAATTTTAGCTAACCTCCCTAACCAATTTGGTGGGTTCAACTCCAATCTGCTGCCTAACCTTGAACCAAATCTGCATTTGGTTTGGCAGTTACAGATCAGATGGTCTAACCTGCCAAATAGTAATGAGTCTGTGCCCCTTTGCTTAGGTAGCTCAATGGTCACTACATCAACTCCTGCTGCTAACACTGCTGATCAAGCTAGCAATATTTTAACCAACTAGCTACATGCCCATGTATTTCTACGGGCAACAAAAAAAAGTATTGTGCCTTAATTTGTTCATAAGTCTTGCAAACTTAGCAATTATTAGTTGTTCCTTTTATCTCAATGTGCCAAAATTAACACGTTTTCATGGAAAGCTCAGTATGAGATGCATGCGATATAACTAAATTGAACAGGATGATATATTAGAGGCCTTAGAAGCTGCTAACAGTGAGTCGGTGATGAAGATATGCTATTATATTCAGTGGCAGCAAAGCAGGGAATAAAGCATTAATGAAAATGTGAAAAATGAGGATGATAAATACATTGAGGAACTGCAGATATTCATCGCTAACACTATTCATAGTGAAATAAATAGAAGAAGGAATCCATCTCAGTCACTACATTGCCCATTTTTTTTAATAAACTAACTAATAAGAGCCTGTGTGTGGTTCCATTCAGCCTGTTAGATTCGCTAACTTTGGAACCAGGGCATAGACCTCTCACAATAGAAAGTAATGATACTGTGATAGTATAAAGTTGTGAAACAGACAATTTTTTTCTGAAGCGACCAGAATATCATATCAAATATCCATTCTCACATAGTTTGCACCATGCTCATTTGAATACCAGTGGTTGATGCAATCTATCATTAGTTATTTCTTCTTCTTTTTCCAAAATATTGCACACGAAAAATGAAGTGATGAGATAGGTTTTGTTACCTGCATACTGTAGTTCCAACAGCGGTTCTGCAGCTAGTGGCTGTAAAAGATGCTTCCAGCCATCCTGGATTGATTGAGTAGTGTGAGTAACTAATATTTTTATGTCAAGATTGAAAGAAGGGATAGGTCAGAAAAACAAATGGAAACCTGATGAATTCAGGATGACATTAATTTGCGTGGACATTCCTTTCATCTTCTGATTCAGACATGAGTGATTTGTGACCCCCCCTCTTAAATTGGAATTTGTGGTTGATATTTGACAGAGCCTGACTCCCTCACACATAGCTCCAGCAAAAAATTCAGACTTTTGTACCCTCCAAACTATATGCAACCTTTCTTGACAGCCTATTTCTGGACCATGCCAATATGCCTGTGTTCATGTTTGCATGTCCTAATGCACTTCTATGCCTGACCTATCACATATTGACCACAAGCAACACTATTTGGCTCTCACCTCCCCTTTTCCCCCATTCTCTCTTTTATCAAGCCTTGTTTCAAGAAAACATTAGAATCACGGGTGGCCATTGGTGCTTGAAAGAAATATATCTTCATTTGTTTTTAACCAACATATTTCATTGTAAGAAATATGTTGGGTTTATCTTTGTCATACATGGATGTTAGTGCATGCAGGTTTATCAAAATATAAGGCAAAGGTACAATGAATGGTTATAGTAGTTTTCAGTTTATATAAAAATAATTTGAAAGACAATTTTTTCTGGATAGTTGCTGTAGTCTGAGTCACATGCGGCAATGGCTGAAGATGTGCTATTGTAACAATGAACACTACCTAACCACATATGCAAATACAATATAAATATTCATTAACATTTCTTGCAGGGTTTATCTTTGTCCTACATTGATGTAGTGCATGCAGATTTAGGAAAATATAAGGCAATGGTGGAACCTCTGTACAATGAATGGTGATGGTAGCTTTCAGTTTATATAAAAAATACTTTGAAAGACATATTCATACGGCAATGGTTAAAGATGTGCTATTGTAACACACACTACCTAACTTCATATACAAATACAATATACATATTCATTAACATTTCTTGCTATCCCAAATGTACTTTTCCACTTTGTAATCATTTTTAGATTGTTTTTGTTTGACGAGTTGCCATTGTCTCTCTTCTTTTTTAGATTAATACTTTACTTAAGAAGGTGAAGGCATCAGGCCTTTCATCAATGGAGGGAATTGATCATATTGTTAATGGGTATGTACGTACATTAGTTTCTTTAAGTATTTCCCTTGTGACATCCTAATTGGCATTGTTAGTGCTCCTTCTCTTACTCTATTTTACCTTGCAGCATTAATTTGCGCCGCAGGGATGTAATGCTTCTAAAGACTGCGCGGACATGGGCACTTCTTGCAACGGTTATTGTTGGTTGTGCATTTGGATCTGGGTGGACTCATGCACCAGGAAGCATTTGGTGAAAGAGGAAAGGATGTAGGAGGCCAAGAAGCAATACATCAAGACCAAACGATGCTGTGAAGTCACCTTTCTGGAAGTTTATATCTGCCGTTCTATCTATCAGGGCTGGCAGTATTATGCTCAAGCAAATTTATACCAAGATATTCCTATATATATGTTAATGTTTGGATGCTGTAAGTGTTATGTTATAATGGCTATGATGCCGTAAGCATGATAACTGTGATGTTTGTTTTCGTCTTATTGTTTTGGAACAAAACTATAGAAGGGAAGCAAAGCATATTTGAATTAAACGCTGTGATCTAACCTCCATAATTCTTACAGTACTGTAATCCACTTGTAATTGAGTTCTATAAATGGGTGTATACTAACTTTGAGGTTTGTAATTAATTTCGTTACAGAAAAAAGATTCTTACTAAGTCCTTGTGCAGAGAGTGATCTAGGGAGTGCAGGTTAAGTAAAACACACGAGAAACTATATAAATCCAACCTCAATTGTGATGCAGTGGTCCAAATTCTCCTTGTTTTTTTAACATGTGAACGATGATGTTTGACAAGCTAAATAGTTCAAAAGTCACATTTAGAAAACAATAGTAGCTGCCATGATCAACCTATTGAAATTCAGATGACGAAGACACATAAAGTGCAGCTTTCAACAGCTTCAGATCGGACAGCTATTTCTGATAAACCGGTAAAGACCGTTTTTCAAAAGATAAACCAATACTCGGCAACCATTGCACTGAACAGATTTTGCGAACACCATCTTAAGGTAGGATTATCATCATTATATCAAACGGCAGATGGTAGTGTTCTCATTATATCAAACAGCAGATGACCGACCACCAACTGCTGTGGCGTCCTAAGCACACATACATTAAACTCTGCGGATAGCATACAAAACAAAGGTAACCAACCCAGTGCAACCAGATCCTACAGCTAGGCCTTGACCACACAAGCGTGAGCTCAATATTTTGGTTGCATGGTTTTCCCAGATGTTGCTCAACAGATCTGCAATGTTAAGATGGAAAAATAAAACAAATAGTTAGTCTTGGCAACATGACAGACAGAACTCATATAAAAATGAAACATAGGTGTAATTTTAAAAAAAGTATTCTGTCAAAAAAAGTAAAAAAGAACTTGTGATTTAAAGCAATCATTTCCAATCATCTATTGGCATGGTTCAGAACTTGTGATTCTATCTACGACACAAGCAACTCTGTCCATAGTCCATACATGCTTCCGTTGAGTTAACTATATACCAGCAGCAATTTCTAGCTTTACCCCATCAATAATGATAGAAGCATAATTGATGAGCTCGGATAGAAAACCTCTGACAAGGAAACTGACATGCTAATGCTAAATTACTAATGCTCGTTCTGGCAGAGGCTGTATGCACATGTAGTTAGCCAAGAAAACACCACGATTTAGAAAAGAGGGTTTATGCTCCTCTGTGATTATCAGAAAACAAACTACACATGGTGAGGGTAGTACAAGAACATGGGTTAGAATGCGCAATATATGTTATAATTTATCTGTGTTACAAGTCTAATTAGGGAAGGGACGGGAGAGGGTTGTGTTGCGTCATTCACAAATACCTGACGCTAAGCGGCATGGTTCCCAACACCTGCTGCTGCTGCTGCTGCTTTTCCTCATGTCTTTGCTGGTACTCATCATGATACTGCATACAGTTGTTACCTTCCCAGTGACCGGCCACAACAGACCCAACAAACGTAGCGGCAAGCAAGGAGCGCCAGAACACCCTATACCTCTGTTCACCCGCGGGCAGTCCGCAGAATGTGAGCACCCTACAGCAAGTATGCCACGGTACAAGTACAAGAGAGGGTTACACAAAGGGAAAAGGGGAATTCAGCATCAGTAGATTGCAGTAGATTGCATTGCAGCGAGAGGGCAGCTCACCGGTTGAGAATTCCCCGGCCGTTGGGTTTGGTGGGGATTTGGGAGTAGGAATTCGCCAGCCTGCTCTCCAACTGCGCGTCCAACTCGGCCAAGTGGTTGGACATCAGGGACCTCTCCTCCTCGCTGAGGCTCGCAATCTGAAAGTAGAAGCGGAGGATATGAAGCGCGCGCGAGCGACAGTCAGGGCGGCGGCGGTGATTGGACGGCCGGAACGGAGCCGACTCGATTCGCGAGAGGTGGGGAGGGAGGGAGGCGAGGCGGGAAGACGGGTGGAGCACGGACCTCTTCCGCGATGGTCTTGGGGCGGCTTCCTAGGTACCTCCGGAGGGGCGCCGGCGAAGGGCGGCCGGCGAGCATCCTCCTCACGGCGAGCGACATCATTGCTCTCGCCTAGGGTTCGCGCCGCGTGATGATGGGATGTGCCGCGCCGTCGGGGGCGACGGACGGAGAAGAAGGGGCGAGGCAAACGCCGTACGTGGGCCGAATACCATCGTGGGCTCGTGGCCCATCTGGCTGTTTTCCGTTTTCTTTTCTCTGGAATTCCTTTTTCTTTGTGGATGTGTATTTTTCTAAATAAGCTTATTCTTCTAAATCAAACTTATGTATGTATATTTTGATAAATTTTATTGAAAATACATCTGCATGCAACAACAAAGTAGCTATTTTAGTTACATATATACGCAGTGTGATATATCTTGGTTGTGCATTTATTTGACAATGTAGATGTTAATAATTTTTTTGTGCAAATAATTAATCAAAGCAATGGAAGGAATCCAACTGATATTTCGAACAGAGGGATCACGTTTTATTTCGTTCCATTTCTTCTCTGACGCATTTGTCTCTGTTACACTTTATGTTTATTTGTAGGGTGTTCCCTATGAATTTTAAGTTTTTTGCATTTGTTCTCTAAAACTTTTCAAACAAGCTGCTCAATAGCAAACTGTAGCTTGACTCTTTCACCGCACAGTTGCCACAAGTGTAATGTGTTCCCGCTTAAGGTTGGCATTGCACTGGACTGTCACCACGGTTCGCAAATTCGCGGTAAACCGGTCGGTTACCGCGGTAACCGACCTTACCGCTGCGGCTCGGTAGGGGTAACCGACCGGTTTTTTGATAAAACCGAACCTACTAAACCGGTCTACTCGGTAAACCGGTCGAAAACCTCGGTAAACCGGACCGGTTTTGCCGGTTTTGAAAACTGCTACTGTAGCGGTTTTTAAAACCCTGACTGTCACTGCTTCTGTTTGTTCCAAACAAACCTGTACTCAGAACAGGGAGGCGTGACAGCTGATCTTATTTGCCTTCCTTTGGTTGTCGCCTTGTCGGCAAAAGGGCTTTGAGCTGCGCGAGCCTCTGCCCGTCAGGTTTGCCGCTACCAACAGGGGGAGCAAGGCTAGCTACTATACAAGTGATTCAAAACATTTGCAAGCCATGCATGAATGAGGACAGAGAACTGAATAAGTCGTTGTTAATCTAATTAGCTCACAACTCGGGACAAAAAGAGACTTGTTCATCACTCCCACAGAGCCAGCAGATTCTCACGCTTCAGGTTGAGCACTGGTACAGGAAGCCAACATGGCCACTAGCATGTTGATAAATAACTACAGAGACATAGCACTGCATAACTTCCCTTCAGAGCCTAATTTGGAGAAATCGACGCCAAAGATCTTAATTTAAGACCGTTGTACTTGCTTCTTGCGGGGCGCTTCATATTCTTCCTTTATTGCATGGCGAAAACCGAACCGGTGTCCCGTCAGGTACACGCCAACATAGGATAGTGCTATGAAAAATGGCAATGCGACGCCCAGCAGATTTGGGGACCCAATTATCGTCTTCTCCTCCTGAGCTAATCTGCACAAGTTGAATGGACAATACAAAGCCAAAAAGAGAACAGTTAGTCACTAAAATTGCACACAAGCAGATCTTCTCGTTTAGATGTTTCTCTTTGTTACTCTATCTGGGTGAGCAGGTTATCAGGGGATAGGGACTGCAGTCGTGTACCTTTCGTTGTACTCAATCAACATTTCCTTTGTTGCCATATCTTTAATTTTCTTGACCAACAGGTCAACCTGCAAACCAATAAAGTTTATCTTTATACATCTGCAGCAATGTTCTCAAACACAATCCCTAGATGTTGCATGCTCCAGAAAACAAAAACAACAAATGCATCCTAAGGCACATTGCAGTGGCAGCTAAGGCAGCAAATCTCATGGCTGTGCTGCAGCCCATACTCACCAGCTGCTAAGAAAGATAGCGATTTAGGTACAACTACAATCTTGTGGGGCTGCGGAGCACCAACATGCCACTATTGGCATTCACTATATGAGTCTCACTCTCTGACTCTCACAATCTCAGTCTCGTTGCTGCTGGACTCTTCGACCAAGTGAAGGCAGAGGCCATGGATTAGTGATCTGACTTGGATTAATGAATTTTTTTAATGGAAGCATACCAAACAAGTCCAGAAGAATATCAGTTTTTTGTTAGTCTTCTTTTGTCCATTGCTGTGTTCAATAACATGGCACAATGAGTGGACCTAGAGGTTGGTTGCTCGTGTTTGATCAAGCAGTTGCAGCTGCCACTGCTGTGGCTTCAGCCCCTCATGTAACCGTGTTTGCTGTGTTTTGGATTCTTTTCACCGTGAGTTATTTCATGAGCAGTAAACAAAGGGGTGTCGGCTGAATTTGGGAAAGGAAAACAAAAACAGACCATCTCACAATTGCAGTGATCTAACACAAGCCACCCAGATGCTAAAGAAAAACAAACTGAACTGCCAATCAGACATTTATTCTACTCGTGCATATGGGGGCGAATATACAGTGAATGTACCATGATGTATGCGGTGCAATGAGAAGAAGAATCCATCACCTCAGCAGGCTCAGGGGATTGGTTAGTTGAGCGGCTAGCATGGAGAGGACGAACTGAGAGGGTCCTTCCATTGAGAAGGCACGGCGAGCTGTCTTCCCGACTGCAGAACGCAGAATTGCCGCCATTGACCAAGGCGCTAAGCTACCAGTGAGTTACCAACCAAAGAAAAGTTAGCGCAATATGTATAACAAGTGAACAGGGAAGAAGTAAAGAAAGTTGATTGAAGCTTGCTTTTATAAGTATCTTAGGTGTAATAACACTTAACAGGGCTGGACACAGTAAACTTGTCACTGGATTACAATGTTTCTCATTGCTATGAACTTAACCAGTACTGATGACAACAAAGAACCAAAATATATGAAATTATAGCCACCATGGCCGGTCAAATTAGCTTGAGATAACAGAACGCAGTATAGCAATGTAGTTAATGTTAGCCTTCAATTTTAGCTATTCCAGAAACTCTGCAACAAATCTACAAGCATAAAAAATCTCATGCTGTGGCTTAACTCCACAAGCCGATTACATCTTGGGCGCAAAACATTCACTTGGTCAAAGCATTTGGTTAGCAAAGGGTTCCTGGACTATGGCGTGGCTGTCAAACCAAAGAATCGAAGCAACACAAGGGCCTGCCCAACAGGGCAGCAGAGGCGGCAGGGTACGTGGCGGGGGCGAGGACAGGAAACAACACCGGGTGATACACCGACCAGCCAGCATCGAATCGAAGAGTGATGATTTGGGGGCTCTCGGACCCACAAGCAACCTACCTAGGGTTTCCTTAGCAAGGGCGCGGACGACGAGAGAAGGGACTGGGATCGAGACGAGAAGGGGCCTACCTAGGGTTTCCTTACCAAGGGCCGCGAGAGGACGACGAGAAGGGGAAGAGGGCGGAGCGGAGGCTGACCTGGATGGCGCGGTTCCCTTCGATGGCGGCGGCGGTCGGGGGAGGGGGGCGCACGTGTCGCCGAATTGGGTGGGATTCTTTGGTTTGGGATTGGGATTTGGCTTGCTGCTTGGCTCGCTGGGGATTCCTGGATCAGGTCGGTTCGGTGGTGGTTTTTTGGGAGTAACTCAGGTGGCTTTGGTGACAGGAAGTACTAGGGTGGATTTGGCAACTCGTCCTAGTCTGAAGATGGACTTGGGCAATAGTAATAGTGTAACATCGACCCTTAATACCTTTATTTTAGAAATGTTGAATGTGTAACTAAACTAATACCAATTTCCAAAAAAAAATGAAACAAAAATTTCGCAATTAAACATGGAGGCAAATGCTTAGTAAACTGTGACAAAGTTTGAATCTTAAAGAAAGAATGAAGGAGTATTTTGTAAAATCATCTAGCTTCAAATCAAATTGAACTTACATTGTTGGCATCATTCTCGGTATACGGAGATCAGAGGTACGTATATTTGATGCAAAGCGCATACCACTGTTTTTGTTCAACAGGGAACACAGCTCATGGATATATGTAGGCAATATAGCACGCCACTCTAGCAGGCAAGTGAGAGGGAGCTAGCGTTCCCTGTATATCCTGTATTCCCGTGTCCGTTTCGTGTCCTTGGTCCTGCTATTAACCCATACCGAACTATACAAAATTGCTACAGCTCCAATCATAGCGTAATCAAATCCGTCGTCGTCCCCATTGCTTCGTCGAGGACGTCCCTTGATTGAATCTTTTTTTTTTATGAATGAATATATAGGGATTTCATTAACTAGACCGGAATGTTGTTACAATCAGTGTTGAGGAAATCCCCACACGCACACATCCTCAACCAAAATGTACAGTATGCACCGTACGTCTAGCTAACGAAGGTAACTCATTTTGCTACCCTATTTACCAGTTGGATCCTCGTCCAATCCACAACGAAAATGACACGCCAGCATACGAAAAAGGATTTACAGTATGAGGACGAACTAATTCACACATCCCAGATCAGATGTAACAAGTGACAGTAAACATTAACCAACACATTAACTGTGGCTCATCTCACAAGGTAAATACTCCAGCAATTAAGAAGTGCAACATCCAGCAAGTAGTACATGTGTCAAGAACCATCGATGCAACAGAAGCTATCTGTATATCCAAACCTACTCCCTCTCGGACAAGAAGTCCCACCCCTGGTCGAAAGCAGAATACCCCACAGCCTCAGCTAGAGATCTTGCACTCTGCGGCAGCACGTCATCCTCATCCTCCATCACCACCTTGAAGAAGTTCGCGACCTGGTTTGCCCGCACCCCAAGTTCCGTCAGCCCCTGAGAAGTGATGGTAAATGCTGCAAGAGCCACAAAAGCGCGCGAGACTGCCCCCCTGATAGTAGCATAACCCAAATGTCCAAGGAACCGGTCGAATGCGGCCCAGAATGAACCACCACCGCCACCACCGCTGCCGCCACCAGCACCACCAGCAAAGCCGCCACCAGCAGCAGCACCGCCGCCAGCAGTAGCTGTTGCTGCAGCAGCAGCAATCCTGTAAGTGCCCACCACCTGTAGCTGAAGATGAGAATGCAAAGATAAGCGTGTTATTTCTGTAACTGTCACCACCTGCAGGCTGCAGCAGCCCTGCAACTTCAAATGTAACCATAACCAAGCTTCAAATTTACCCCGCGTCTTCCCCCCTTCTGTGCGATCCAAGCTGAAGTATAGCTGTTCCCCGTCTGATCCAGCATACCTACAAGGATACAATTCAATTGTCAGATTCTGCATATGACCATGCATTCATATATATGCATGTGGCAGTTTTGGTCATGCAGCTGGTTTGGGGAACTATCTGCCGAAGTGGGCAATACGTTCTGTTAGCCTATGATGGGCAGCTGCAAAGACTCAAGCACATTATCATACTGCTTAAATGTGGCAGTTTTGGTCATGCAGCTGGTTTGGGAAACTATCTGCCAAAGTGGGAAATACGTTCTGTTAGCCTATGATGGGCAGCTGCAAAGACTCAAGCACATTATCATACTGCTTAAGTGCTTATACGTATCCGACAAATTGGCTGCCTGCAAAGGTTGGAAATGGCAATGCAAGTTGTTTTGTGGCTAAGCTGCAGTCAGTGATGCATCAGTGAATTCTTGATATTGCTATTATTTTGTGGAATCCAGAATATCAAGATGGCTATACTAACGCCTGCACAGTCGCCCTTTCTTGCCTCTCCCTCGATTCGTGGGCTCCAAAATCCTCAACCCGGCGGATGGTGAGCCGTCACCAGTGGTGGGCGCACGCGGCTCCGTGACGACCAGCTGCCCCGCGGCCCTCCCGCCACCCCGTGGGCAGGGACCGGCGACGACGAGGCCCGACGGCTCTGCCACGATAGGTGGTGGCCAGGCTCGGCCTGCGTCCAGATCCGGTGGCAGCGACGCTTCAGGAGCGGCACGACGCGGGTCGGTGAGCGGTCAGGATGCAGCCACCGCACGGGGAGGCGACCCCGTCCGCCGCCTGCTCCTCGTGCTTGCCACGGTGGCGCATGCACCCAGTGAGGCACTGCCGACCGGCGGCGACGTCGCTCGCGTGCTCTTGGAGGACCGGCACGCGCCCAGCTCGACGGCCTCCGCAGGGGTGTTACCTGATTCCGCCAGCGTTGATGTCGAGGGAGCCGGTGGTGGTGTGGCCCCGGAGCTCGGCCAGCTCTCGAGGGAGAGCGCCGACGCAGGACGTCCGCCAGCAGGTGTCCCTCCTCCGCGCCCCGAAGGCCGCCGCCGACGGAGTACCCCTGGAGCGTGTAGGAGGACGGAAGGCAGGGAGGTCGGCGAGAGGGCCGTAGGCGGCGGAGAAGGGCATCGCCGCCAGATCAGCGATGCGTGGGAACGGGCCGCTCATGGCCGCGCCGAGGTGCACGGCCATGGAAGCGGAAGCGGAGGCGGAGGCGGAGGCAGAGGGCGCGGCGGAGGCGGTCGAGGCGGAGGGCACGATCGAGGTGGAGGGAGGCGGCGTGGGCGTGGGCTGGGGACGAGATCCTCTGCCGTTGCGACTCAGCGGCAGACAGACGTTCGGCTGATTTGGATCGTGGGATGAGAATCCGACGGCGCACACAAAAACTAAAGAAGTCCCTGACCACACGGCCCATATATCAGCCCAATAGCAGCAATTAAACAGCCCAATTGACTGCACACGAGAACTAGCCACGAAAAAGGAGCCTCGACGCAGGCATCTGGCGCCGCCGCGCCGCCATCAATGTCGCTGGGTGCAGCAGCTCTCTAATCGTCATTCCGCACCTCTGGGTGCCCCGCCTCACTCTTCACCGCCTATCGACGTCGGGATGCTATACCGCCGCAATCCTCAAGCTCGCACGCCCCCATCCTCGATGATGGGGTTGGGCGGCGGCGCGAGCAGCGTGACTGTCGCGCGGACCGGGAGAGGAACTCGGCGGTTCGGGCTAACCGGTGGCGCGGCTGCGTCGGCGGCGACACTATTTTCCTCCTCCTCACGGGCGTCGGGCCGGGCCGCATCGTCCTCATGGGCGGCAAGTGCTCTATTTACATTGCGTTGCTTCTTTGCCATCGGATGCACATCTCACGTTCGGATCGGTGACGTCTCTCTCACCGAGACCTTAGCGGAGAGGATCCGTTCGGTGGGTGGGGGCGGGGTGGGCGCAAGATATTTGCAATCTCGCCTTTTCAAACTTGGGTTTCGCTAGTTTGCCATCGTCAAAATAGCCTTCGTAATTTTGCCATTATCAAAACATTCCTACCCAGGAATGCCTTCCCTACTCGAATCGCCTCGGTCAAAGGATGATGACAACGGCGGCGCCGCCAAGGCGTGGGGAGCTCCGCGGCCGCCCTTGATGGCGCTGACAGCGTGCCCGCGATCGACCATGGCGGCAACAAGCCGGGCTGGCTCGAGCGGCGGCGGCGGGAGCTCCGCGACCGGCCGGGGAGGTGCGGGAGAGAGCCGGGCACCACGCGTGGCATGGCGCGCGTGGGCGCCTCTCTCTCTCTCTCTCTCTCTCCTCTCTACAGCGGCCTTGGCGCGGCGGGAGCTCCACGCCGGTGAGGAGCACGAGATCTAATGGCGGCGGCGCGGCAGAGGTGGATCTCGGGGCTGTGGGAGGAGCAGCTTCGAGGCGGCCATGGCGGGTGGAAGCTCGGGGCGGTGGCGGTGGCGGAGGAGCGACCGGGCTACCATGCGGGAGGAGAAGCTGGGGTGGCGGGGAGGAGGAGGCGAGCTCGAGCGATCCAGCCGATAGCGATCGCCGGTGGTGGAGGACGGGGGCAACATCGCTCGCTGAGCGAGGATGGGAAGACAGGCGGTTTGAAGTTAAGGCATTGTAGCGTGGTGACATGGTTTGATAATGGCAAAACTGCGAAACCCATTTTGACGATGGCAAACTAGCGAACCCAAGTTTGAGAATGGCAAGATTGCAAATATCTCGTGGAGGCGCTTGTCACTGACGGCAAGGTGTGAAGACAAACCACCGTGGAGAAGGCGTATTCTCCTTGTCCGCAAGCTGCTTGGCCAACGCGACACGAGATGTGCGAAGATCTTCCATAGCGAAAGGTCAAGATAACTACGTCACAACGTATTTAAAAGAAAGCATTACGAAAATCACAATCCCTGACTACTTACTCTGAATATCTTGATCCCGTGGCGACGGTCTCGCGGAGCCGAGTCCCCTCGTCGGTGGTGCTCGAGCTTAGCGCCGAGATCGGCGTGGTCGTTGGCGGTCTGCCTTCTCGGCGTGGAGGCGGCGGTCGCGGCGGTGACGCGGCTCGCGGCCGTCACCTCGCTTGGGCGGCCGCCTCAAGGGCAGCCTTCTCCGTTGCGGCGGCGTCGGCGGCTTCGCTGCGCCACGGTGGCGCGCGGTCCTCCGTGAGACTTCACCTACGCCTCGGCGCTCTCTCCAACACCTTGCGGCGCGGCCTCGCCACGACCGGCGGGATGCGCCCGGCTGCACCTCGGTGGAACTTCGGTCGAGCACCTCAATGGTGCGCGCCTTCTGGCACCGTGCGAGCACACTGCATCGGCGGGGTCTCGCCTCAGTAGGTCGACAAGAACGAAAGAACAAATCCAAATGTGGGATCAGAAACTCACCGTCGTCGGGGAGGATCACCTCGTCCGAACGCCCGCCGCCCATCGCGGGCCCCATTCGAGGCACCAGTGAACCAAGGCCTCCTGCTCTCGTCGTCAGGCCTCAACCCGCGAGAAGCACACAGATTAAGGGCCGCCTCCTGTGTTGGCTCCCAAAACCGGTGGCCGAGGATAGGTGAGCCCCTCGAGCTCTCGACCTCCCAGACCGTCGCCGGGAGCGAGCCGTCCGTCGTCTCCTCGGGGTTGGCGGTGTCGTGCGGGCGGGGCGACTCGATCGACGACGTCGCATCTCGGCGGCGGCGGCATCAGCGTGGGCGGTCGGAGGAGAGCCCTGGGGATATGGCGGCTGCAGACTCTGCCACTGAGGCCACGGTCACAGATTCCTCGGGGGCGGCTCCAACCACCTTGTTCGCGGCGGCTGGTGTTGCGTCACGAGATTTTCGACGTGAGCGTTTCCTGCCTCCTCTGGCGGCAATGAGGATGATGGGCAGCGTGGTCGCAGACCACCGGCTCCTTGGGCCCCGACAAGCATCGCTCAGACTCGACCTGAAGGGTGGAGACGTCTCCTTCCGAGGGGTCGCCCCCTCCTCCTATCTGGCCCAGCGAGAAGCCGCTGTTCTCGGGGCCTCCGCGCCTAGGGCGGTATGGCCGCCTCAGGGGCTGCGGACGCTCCGACCACTTCTCCGCCGGTCTGCGTCGATGGGGGAGAAACCACCTCGGGGGCGGCGGACACCTCAGCGGCTCCGCTTCCGGCCTGCCCCGACAAAGGGGCCGGCGGCGGGGTTGTCGGACGGGGCTCCGCGTGGGGCTCACACGGCACGGCTCGGCTCAGCTTCGCGGTGCTATCCGAGCACGCGGTGCAGTGTGGGCTGCAATGAGAAACAAACCATGAGACGAACGAGAGCAACGATAAACAACACAACAAGTCGGGGCAACGCGACGGCACATACCCTGACGACATGATGTGGGCCCGCTTGATGGGCTGGCGGTGCGCCGAGTCGGGGCCGGCCTCTTATCCCGCGGGCGAGAGGACTGGGCGGCGGGCACCGCCTCCCGGATGACTAGTGATCAAGACGGCGGAGGAGTACTCATCCCCGCTGCGGCGCTCGGGAAAAGTCCTTGGCGTCGACCCCGCCTCCCGCGGGCCCCTCGGGAGCGCGACCTCACAGCACGGCGTGTTGCGGAGGAGGCGGTGGGAGGAAGAGTCACGGCCCGAGAGCCGGCTGGTCCCTCTCGGAAGCAGGCGCTTGACGATTGGTTTCATAATTTCTCTTAATGACTTTTTGTTTATTTTCTTTTGGGCCTAAGGCCTTGTAAATTGTATATATTTACACATATATATATATAGTATATATATTGGAGCCTAGGGCTTCCAATAGTTATTGAAGCCCGACCAACCATACCGGGTCCAACCGACCGTGCCACTCCATCTCCTCCAACAGCGCATGCATGCATGCGAGATCTATCTTTTACTTTTAGTTTTTCGTGATAATTCTTCACATGAGACTCCAATTGAAGCGGTTTCACCATAAGATTCGTGATATTTTTATGCACAATTTGAGATCCATTGTAAAAAAAATTTTGAATTTTTTGAATTCAAAATTTTATATGACCATAGATGCCCGAGCAGCGAGTTTGTATGACCCGGAGTACATGTTTGTATTACCAGTAGGCATGTTGTAGGATCGACTATGAGTTTATATGACTCGGACTTGCGAGGTTTGTATGATCTGCGATGATATGATTCTATGACCCGGACTACAAGATTCTATGACCTGTGAGGCTGCGACAACAGGATTCTATGACCTAGATGATAGGTTTCTATGAACTGTGTGTAGGTTTATATGCTCGTTTTATATGTTTTTTTTTCAAATCCATATATTTCTATCATTTGTATGGTAGGTTTCTATGACCTTGAGACAGATTTCTATGGTATGCAGTGTCATAGAAACCAGTTGTATGTGCCAAAGAAACTTCTCGTTGCGGGGTCATAGAAACATGTAGTCCGAGCCATATAAACCTGTCATCCGGGTCATAGAAACTTGTCATCCGTGTAAAAAAATCTTTCACTAGACTCAACACTTGTATTCAAATTCCGGTGTCTTGGTCATAGAAATCTAGTGTCTAGGTCCTAGAAACATGTTGTCCAGTTCATAGAAACCTATCATCTAGGTCATAGAATCCTATTGTCGCAGTCTCGCAGGTCATAGAATCTTGTTGTCCGGGTCATAGAATCTAGGTCATAGAATCCTATTGTCGCAGTCTCGCAGGTCATAGAATCTTGTTGTCCGGGTCATAGAATCCTATCATCGCGGATCATACAAACCTGCAGTCCGAGTCATATAAACTCATAGTCCAGATCCTACAAACATGTCGGCTGGGTAATACAAACATGTACTCCGGGTCATACAAACCTGCCATCCGGGCATCTATGGTTATATAAAATTTTGAATTCAAAAAATTCAAAAAAAATATATTCACAATGGATCTCAAATTGTGCAAAAAAAGTCACGAATCTTATGGTGAAAATCGTTTCTGAATTGGAATCTCGTGTGAAGAATTATCGCGGAAAAACTAAAAAGCAAAAGATGGATCTGCATGCATGCATGCGTCAGGTTGGAGGGAGATGGAGGTGGGAGGTGGGCACGTGGCTGATTGTTTGGCTGTGAGGGAGATGGAGGTGGGCACGTGGCTGGTTGGTTGTTTGGGTTGGCCGGGGCTTAATAGCTATTGGAAGTTATTGGAAGCCACAGGCTCCCATTAGTTTTACTCTCTATATATATATCCAAGAGGGGCCTGCCTCATTGTTTTCCTAAAAATTCTAGAAATTCCTAGAAATTACGGTTTAGTTGTACAAATTGCTGAAAATTAATTTTAATTCGTGAGAAATTGCTATAAATTATTGTTTATTGGTAGAATTTTGTAGAAATTGTTAGAAATTAATGTAATTCATAGAAAATCTTTGGAAAGTATTATCTACTCGTAGAAATTGCTGGAAACTACAGTTTATTGGTAGAATTGGTAATTTGACGAAATTGATAGAAATTGATTAAATAATTATTAATTCGTAGAAATTTGTAGAAATTGTTGGAAATTAATGTTACTTTGTAGAAATTTCTAGAAATTCCTTAGAAATTCATAGAAATTGTAGAAACTTGTAGAAATTCATCAGAATTCATATAAATGTTTCTAGAAATTATTGTAAATTCATATAAATGTTTATACAAATTATTCTTGCAAATTACTTTCATTTTTTTACGTATGCCTCAGCCGCCGGTTGACTACGTGCGATCGAAGTTGTTTGACGAGGCGGTGGACGGAAGCGCTCGTACCAATCTGCGCCGTTTTGGGAGAGACGCTCAACACGCTACGTTGCAGGATTTCCCTGTACATGATGCCCATACACCAGCCTTGGATCCCTAAGTACGTAAATCATTTTTAAATAATTTATTATTTTTTCAATCGTATTTGTAATTAAATAAATTATATTTTGTTGGTGTTTTTGTGTTTCAGACTACACGCAGCAGGATTACTGCCCCCCTCCCGGTTAGTCGAGGGGGACAAGCTACAAGCTCAGGTTATTGTTGGGCAGCACATGACGCCAGCTAAACGAATCCTCGGCGATCGCGGCGTTTCGGACCGGTGGCGGCGGGGCCTGCTCGTTCACTTGCCCGTCGGCGAGATGACGGTCAGCCTGGAGGACGTCCCCATGTTGTTTGGCCTTCCGTTGGAGGGCGTCTGTTGACGGTGTATATGCGTATCAAACTTTGTTTGGATTGCAAGCAGACAAATCCTCCATTGTAGTCAAGGGACCCTTCTTCCCTCAAGTGTGAACCCAAGGTATCAAATCCGTGGAACAAATGTGTGATGCAAGAACCAATCTATTAAAGCCGAGAACTTTGATCTTCAAAGGGAACTCTTATGCATCTAATCTAAAGAACATTATAAAAACGAATCTAATCTATGAAAACCGGAGGTAGCAAGAGATAGAGAGGGATAAGTAAAACCAATCTAGAGAGATTGGATCAAACTCTTGTTGAAGTTCCAAGTAAAGAAGAAATAACCAAATTCAATCTCATAAAAAGCCTCTTTATATCGCGCTTCCTTCCAACTCAAGACGCACACCTTTTGGAGCCACTGTTCATCACAACGCACTCCTATTCGTGCGGGTTAGCCTAGGGCGAGTCCAAAGGACAAGTTGAAATCTCTTGGTAGGTCAGGCATGCACCTCTAGCCACCACGGCTACAAGAACACCCTCTATGATCTATCTCGAGAATAGATCTTAAAGTAAGAAAAGCCAATCGAAATCAAAGTCGTAGAAGAAGCACTTGATCGCTAGAAATCGGATTGCAACTTGATAATTCAACATCATAAACGATACATGGACAAGATATCCACCGGGATTCTACCTTGATCTTGCTTCTAGCTCCTGGAACTCCGACGTGGTCTTCCTTGCAAGGTTCCCACGTCGGCTAGGGAAACCCTAGACAACTAGCTCGACCCTCTCCTCTCGGACGGTGTCCTCTCTTCTCGATCCTCGGGCGAATGACGAATTACTTTATGCGTGGCAGAGGGACTATAAATAGTCCGAGGATCGTCTAGGTCAAAGGGGCACGAATGGGCCCCGAAATGGGCTGGGCCGATCGGCTTGGGCCCATTTCGGCCCATCTCGCGACCTGCTTCGTGGACGTTGCTTCCCGTGTCTTCTAGAATGTTCTCCCTTCTGCATGTGGGCCCTTGACGTCTGTTTCTCCGCGGTTTGGATAGAGCTCCTTGTCCATAAGATTGACATTTTACATTCGGTCCTCGAGTTTTCCGTCTTCACGGGTTGGTCCTTGGGCTTCTTGGAGTCATGTTCACTTCATTGCTTGACTTGTGTCGGGCTTCATGATCTTCTCACGAGGTGCTTGATCGATGAACTCTAAGTCTTGCTTTTAACGCTAAATTCCTGCATAAACATAAAACTCCAAAACCGACATGCACGAACGAACTTGTTATATCAAAAGGGTTAGTACCAATGAGTAAGATATAAAATTGATGCCAACACCGAAGGTAAACTCATGGCTAGATTGACGGAAATTCACCTGTGACGAGGGACTATTGACGTCCCCAACACTTGGCGACATGACTTCCTCGCTCGGTTGCTTTGCTATGGTAGGGCGGTTGCTGCTACCGCCACTTAGGTGGTGGGTATCGCCATAGCCGCCGCCCTGCCGCCGTATGACACGACGTTCCGGCCCTGCCGCCGTGTGGTATGACGTTTGGTTCATGACGCCGTGCCATACGACGACAGTTGTATAGATTTGGTAATGTTTTTCCGGAGCATTTATTTTTGGAAAATCATAAAAATAATTATAAAATAAATTCGGGGAAGAAGGAGACGGGGTGGAGAAGAAAAACAGACGGCTGTACAAAATGTTAAAAAAATAAAAATCCCCACCCCATCGACGCCAGAAATAATAGCTATTAACTCGGGCTTAGGGTTGGACCCTACCGCCGGTCCGTATTTTCTTCCCAGGACTCAGATACGATTGAGAGACACACGCGCCGCTGCTATCTATGGGCGTGTTTGATTTCATCGGTGGGCAGGCCGTCGGCCGGCCGTGGCTAGCCATGGCGCTCCCATTGTGAGCACTTTGTTTGATTTATATGGATGAGACGAGCCAGTTCACTTGATGGTGTTTGATTTGTGGACCAAGAAGTTAAGGTTACTCTACATATTTGGTAGACTTACCACCACACTCTTTTCACTTTGACATTTCGTCGAGCACTTGATGAGCATGGTCGGCGGCATGCTCCTCGTCGTCACGGACCTCCGGCGGGCGTGGTCGTGGCCGGGACCGCGTCGTGGGCTCCGCCCGGCGGAGTGCGGCTCCGTTGGGCGCCGTCGTCGCGAGCTTCACCGCCGACCTCGACCTTGAGCGCGAGCGCGAGAGCGGGCTTCGGGCGGCGGGTCGGCGGCCGTGAGCGGGCGGAAGTTGGTGGCGTCGCGGCCATGGAACCGCCATTGCTCGGCGGCGTCGTGGCGCCGCGGCGTCGCCTCCCCGTGAGTGCCGCCACACGCGCTGGTGCCGAGTTCGCCTCTGTGCCCGGCTCGGCGATGTCCACAACTGCGCTGGCGCCGCTGCCCATGCGCTCCAGTGGCGGCCAGAGAGGGAAGAAAGGGAGCGGTGAGAGAGGGGCGGCTTAGGAGGTGAGGCGGCACCCAACGCCCACGCTGAGCTCCGCCAAGCTGACTCTCCAAGAACGCGGATTATTTGCGTCGGACGGGAGCCATGAGAGAGAAGGAGTTTTGGTTCCGGAGAGCCTGGCTCATCGGTGGGCTCTGCAAATCAAACACGGCAAGTTGCAGCTGGAGAGCGCAGGCCACCTTCTCGAGCCCGTATCAAACACGCCCTATGTATCCCCGGCCTCCTTCGGTCCTTCCTGTTCCCCAACCAAGAAATCCTCCTTGTCAAAAAAAAAAAACAAAACAAAAAACGAAGAAATCCTCTGCTGCGGCGGCGCCCGGCTCTCCGCCGCCCAAGGTCGAGACCAGGTTTGTAGCCGTCCACCGCCGCAACCGCGCACTGCCCCCTGGAGGGCGTCGTGTTGGTTTCTTATTTCGTTGAGGCGGAAACCCTAGCTCGCTTGCCGCGCGGTGCTCCTCGAATCCACCTTCCGGCCGGATCTAATTTACTTGCTGACGATCGTCCTACTGCACTTGTATAAGGTTTCGATTCACCCAATTTTCTTTCTCGTGCTGGAGTGGAGCAGTAAGCTGAACAGTCCTCGTGCCTAAGTAGTACGACACTGATTCCAATTGTTTTTGGTGAAATTTGTCTGAATTCTGGCGATGCCAAGAGGGCTTTGTTAGTTTATTTCATAGTTTTTGTCCAGCAATTCCATTCAACTAATGACTGCTTCATCTAGCAAGCATATAACAAGTTACATTGATTTTTGTTCTGTTTTTTTAATTTCTGATCAAAGTGCATAGAGATAATTTGCTCAACTTTTGTTGGTATTCACTGCTTGATGGTTGACAGTCCGTAGTAGCATGCTTCATGTTTGCTGCACTATGTATGAACTTCCTTGTGTTTAAAAGGATGCATTATGTTGTTCCTTTTTTTTGGGTCAATTCCTGTTTACTTATTTTTGTGCCTTTGCATAAAGAATCATGCAGCATGACATGTAAAATCCTGGTTAAAACTCTCTGTTCTTTTCTGTTACATGTGCTTCGGTTACAACGTAGAATGGCAGCTCTTATTCGAGGAGTGCTACGGGCGAATCACTGCAACAATTACAACGTTCAAAAACTGCATCAGTTCCTGGTAGGCACCACTGTCTCCACAACGTTCCAAACAAGGTAAGATATTATCCTCATGAGTCATGCCAATTGTTGCATTGGTATAGTAATTTTCCTTTTGCTTTCTGTAAATGTTTGTCTCTATCTTAAAATGGCATGAACCAGGCTTTGAAGGATGACATAGATAGGGAGAGGATGTCATGCGAGATATTCGACTAATGTTGGTAAAGGCTGTTGCAGCCGAAGCTAAGAGGATGACTATTGCACATGATTCAAAGATGTTGGTGCGCCCCATTGATAAATCCCATTTCCAAATTGTGATTGATAGTTTATAAATATTGAACTCACTTATTCCATTCTGGGTTTATGGTAGGTTCGACATTCCTAACAAGGAATTCAGTCCATCAAGTTATTGGCGTAAGCACTTATTTTTGCCTATTTCTTGTGTTTGACGGCGGAATGGAAATGGGTGACAGAGATGCAAAGAGGCTCGGTAAGGAGCACCAAAAAAATTCCATTTCAATATACGAAGCAAATCGAGAGGAGTTCAGCCCTGCAAGCGGGATTAAATGAAGTTTTGGTTAATCTCACTATGATGTGGCCATGTTTCTCATCATGGATGAGAAGGGAATGTGTGTGATCGAGCAAGAAGCATAACTCATATCTTGTCAGTTATTATGTGTTTTACAATCCAGGCTATAGCCTACTTGTTAACATGTGACACTTGTAGAAAAGCTTGGTGTAAAGTTCTGAATCTAAAGTCTTCTACAGCTAGTACTAAGTCAGTTTGTCGCAGAAATATGATGCCTGTAATATACAATTGGTTGCACTTTTACTATCTGCATGTATTTGGAGTTCTGAGCTTGATACTTTTTGGGGGGGGGGGGGGTCCATTTTCATTGCCTGGTGGTGTGGTGGCACAGAGCTAAGATGCAGAGTGAAAGCGAGAGGAATGTTGCTCGAGTGCTTGGTCTATATCACTTGTGACTTTGTGAGGACGATGCAGCGGCCGGCCGTAGTCCACTTTGTGAGCGACGATGCAGCGGCCGGCCGTAGTCCGTAGATCAGGGTCAAGCTGGATTGGTAATGATGGCTTCATTGGTAATGCACTAAGACCGGCTTTTGATCTGGCTAGCTTGTCAGCAAATCACAGAGCCCCTGCGTCTGAGATTACTGCGGCACAATTGAGGATGTAATGATCAGAAAATATGGTTTGAGTTCTGTTTGGAGGGACTAAAATCTTTACATACAGTACTAATTTGTTAAGTGAGTTTGTCGTAGAAGTTTGATGCCTGTAGTTTCAAATTTCGCTATCATCAAGTTTTTGGAGTTCTAAGCTAGGGAGGATGTAATGATCAGAAAATATGGTTTGAGTTCTGCTTTTCCCCCCCCTTTTTTCCTGTTCGTTTTCACTGCCTGGTGGCTGCACAAAAGCACCTGATGATCTGGTGCTCGTACGTTGCAATCAGTGACATCTGCGAGATGTGAGCGGCATGAGTGGTAATACAGACATGGTCATCTGATCTTGCCAGCTAAGCAAAGCCGTCTGAGATTATATGGTGCTATACTGCTATGAATGGCTGCTTTGTGGGTCAAATGAAATCATTGCAAAATCTAACACTAACAGAGCACTAACAGTTAGCAGGCACCCATTTTTAATTGGAAATTTTCGATTCACACACAGGTGTTAATCTCCTGGTTGCTAAAGACTGCCAGACTGGTATTGCAACGGTGAAAAGACAGCACCGATTTACACCACATGTCAATGCCATGCTGCCAGAATTGTGCAGAGATGAGAGGCACGGCATACCACAACCACTACAGCATTCAAACATAAACTATATAGGTAAATGGTGCTTCTTGGCCTACTGCATCACTTCATCTTTCACCAGATGCTTCTTCCTTGGTGCAGAAGCCCACCCGGATCCGAAAGCACAACCAGCAATAACCGTAGCAGCAAGTACACACGCCTCTGCAGTCTTTTGAAGCATTGCAACCCGGTAAGATGAATTAATGCTACAAATGGAAGGGAAATGGAGTTAGAGAAGGGGCACTAACAATGCCAATTAGGATGTCAAAAGAAAAATACTTAAAGGAAGAAACTAAATTGTCTGCCTGACATACATACCCATCAACAGTTAGGTGATTAATTCTCTCCACTGATGAAACCCTTGGTGCCTTCACTTTCTCAAGCAATGTATCAAGCTACAAACAAAGAGACAAGTGTCAACTCATCAAATGCAAACAACCTCCGAATCACGCCCCTTAACTTGATAAAGCACTAAATGTACTGCTCCATACCTTGTGTTGAAAAGAAATTATCAATATATTTGAGGCACTGTGATACATTTTGCATGCCAAAATGATTACAATGTGGAGCACATTTGGGATTACTGCAAGGAATGCTAATTTTAAATATTTATATTGTATATGAAGTTTAATGTGCCTATTAAGCGGACAGGTATAAAATGTAGTGTTCATTGTTATAATATCACATTGTAACAAGTGATCCAGATTAAGAACATAGCAACTATCCAGGAAAAAAATATCATTTCAAGTTCTTTACATAAAGTTATAAACTGAGCTACTGCAACCATTCATTGTACTTTTGCCTTATATTTGTCTAAAACCTGCATTTACTAGCAGCAACAAAGTGCAGAGACAAACCCAACATATTTCTCACAGGTAAGGGGCTAAAAACAAATGAAGTTATATTTGTTTCAACTTTCAAGCACCAATGGCCACCTGTGAACCTTACGGCTTTCTTGAAGCAAGGCTTGATAAGTAGTAAATGGTCTTCAGAAAGAAATCGACTGTTCCAAAATGTTAGACTATCACAGTATTAGTGCTTTATATTGTGTGAGGTGTACACCCTGGCTCCAATTAAAGCTAGCAAAAAAATAACAGGCTGTTTCGGAATAGAACCACACACGGGCTCTTAGGAAAGAACCAAATTTCTTTTTCCTCTAGCAGTACAGGGCATCTAGCTAGTTAATTAAAACATTGCTAGATTGATTAGCAGCATTAGCGGTAAGGAAACAAAACACAGAAGGATTTGATGTAACGATCAATGAGCAAGCTAAGTAAAGCCACCCTGACCCATTAGTGTTTGTCAGGTTAGACCCATCCATCACTGCCGAACCACACACAGCTAGCTGAAACTTGTCAGGCAGATTTGGAGTTTAACCCACCAAATTGGTTAGGGAGGTTAGCTGAAACTTGTCAGGTCCATTTCACCCCACAGGGCACGTAGCCACAAGTTTATAAACACCAAAAGGTGGAGTAAGCTACAACAACCAGATTCAGTGATAATAACGCTCACAAAAGCTGCAATTTTATTTTATTTTCAAACTAATATCCTGATCAGATCACCCAAGCTAACTGTATTAGCTGTGATGTACAAACTCTGATTTGTAACGAAGTCAACCGTGACCCGTGCGGTAGAAACGTAAGCCACATTCGAAATCCCTGCTAAATTGGTATCCACATGAAACTTGTGAACCAATTGTGGAGTAGGAATAATAATGCAGTTGTCTGATTGCAAGTAAAGTTGTGAGTTTGTTTCAGCAATCAACACAAAGATGCACAAGATCCTGTTTTTGATTGATTCGGCTCGGCAGGGGAGGGATGCACAGGCACAACCTACCTTGGCTTTTCCAGCAGGGGCCTCTGACGCCGCCCGTCACGGACGGCCTCCTCCGGTGCCGCCGCCGCCGTAGTACCTCCGCGGCATGATTGGTTCTCTTCGTCGGTCTTGGAAACAGCTGTCACGAAGCAACACGACAGTTACCAGCGAGTAGATTAGATTAGATCCGGGAGGAGATGGATGGAATTCGGATCGGAGGAGCGCAGCGAGCAGCCCGAACAAGTAAGCGAGCTAGGGTTTCCTCGCCGACCAACACGATTCCGGCAAAGGGCGGGGAGGAGGAAGAGAGGTGCGCGTGTGCGTTGGTGGAAGGATACCTTGGGTCTCGGATCTTGGGTGGCGGAGGTCCCGCCGCCGGCGCAACGGATTCTGGTGCGGGCCGGGGGAGGCCGAGGCGGTGCCGTCGGTCTCTCTGCTTCAACTGGAGCTGGAGGTAGTGGTAGACAACTAGCTGCAGTCCCTGGCAGGTGGGCCTGCTTGCACACAGGTCCACCTCACCTAAGGTTGACCGAGTCAAGCCCCTATAAAACATCAATCAATAATGCAAACAATCGTGATGTTAAAATATTTATTTCCTTATAGTAGGAGAAAGGTAAATCATAATGAACGTATTTTGCATAGTGTGTCTACAATAAACTATCGGTTCGCAGGTCATTATGATTTACCTTTCGAAAATAGCTAGTCTGCTGGGTTAAACGACGTTCGTGAAGTTGAAGAATGTCTTGACCTTTGTTTGGTCTAACATGGTTTTCATGGTTATTATCAGGTGATCCCGCTGAATCCAATATCGTGGCTTCCATGGGTGCTGGGATGCCTTGTAATGAGGAGAGGATTATCGGTGTCAGCGGTGGTCCTTGGAAAAACTTGAGGCAGTGGATCAGACAGACGTGTAAGGACTGTCACAGCCTTTACCTCTATGTGGGGCACATGGCGAGGTAGTGTTCAGCCGGCAATTAACTGGGGCGAGCTGACCATGGAGGAGATGGAATTCCATCTGTCGTTGGCTTCAAACTAGCTGTAGTGGGATGTTTTCAGTTCAGAGCAGGGCTGCAATGCACCGGCCCCGGAGAAACATATGTCAGCTTGTGATCGAGCACGAGCAGTTATCATGTCAGCTATAGAAAAACAACCCGATGAGCCTCATTTCTAGCATCTCTTCGTTCTCAACAAGGCGAGCATGGAACGAAATTGGCAAAAAGCTATAGCAAATGACGAACTGTTGCTGCTGCTGATGATGACTAGTCGTTGAGTCGAGTGAGAGTCGGTCGGTTCTCAGATCAGACAGACCAAGCTGCTTTTTTTTTGTGCGGAAAAGACTTTTTTTTTTGAGAGCACAAGCGGAAAATCCTCTTTTGTGTAAGTAGGAATAATCGCCTTAAATTTTCGAAAATGTCTGGCAGAATCTTTCATCAGGTCTACCTAGTTTTCTTTTCTAAAAAACTTTCTGCTCAAAATTATATGGCTTTAAGTCTAAATGTCCATTGGTTGGCTGCATAGCATGTTAGTTTTTAGTGAATATCCACAAAGGTTAGCACGTAGACTGTAAAAGAGTAACATATATAGTAATTTGGCCCTTTTATCTTCTTTTCATGCCTGCATATGTGAATCTGAGATTTTTATGTCTTTCATGTCTGTTTTTTTTTTTTGCTGGTACTTGATTTCTCCAAAGTATGAATGGAAGCTATTTTTTAGCTTCATGTCTTGCATGTGTTCTACTCGAGAAAAATGCCTAACACCAAATATTTGTACTAGTTGGATTACCATTGTTACATGTACTTGTTATTTGTGTTCTACTCTCACTGTCATGGGATAATGTTTCAATGGAATAATGCAAATGCTGGTGCCTTCTAGTTCTATGTACCATGCAAGAATATATCTGCATCTGCCGTTGTAAACTTGTTTTTTTTTTACAACAATTGTAAACTTGTTTTGAATCCTGTTTGAGAAAGATAACGCTGCTGTACTGATCTGGTGGTTGCTCCAAATGTTCAATTCATCGTTGGACTGGCTGCTGCTGTTGTTTCTTAATAGTATATCTTTATGTTCCTTCTTATTTGTGGCTTCTTTTGGCAATTGACATGCATGCTAACATTATAACAATGTAAAGACATGTGCAAAAGGTTGCACATCACATCAGCCGTATAATAAATTAGCAAAATAAGTGAAAATTCTAGTTGGAGAGAACGAAGAGAGATCACCTCTTTGCCAAAATGTTCTTATTCTTTGGTTGCCTTGTCTTTTTGCCTCACGTTGACTTGATCACAACAAACTTGCCTGTCTTTGATGTAGTTAATCTTTTCAGTCGATCTACATATGTTTGGTTTTCAGCTTAAAAACTAACAAAACCAGAAGCCTGTCTAATGACATCTGGCCACAATACTTATATGGTGCATGAGACCTAGAAAAATAAATGTGAAACACCTAACTTACAACAGGGATCAAATTTACATAAGGGATTTGTGACAAAGGGCTTGTTGGTCATGGGAAGGTCAATGCACTACTCGTCGACCCATACTTCTGAAAGTCAGTGTTCAACAAAAGATACACGGGAAGGTCAATGCACTCGTCGATCCATACTTATGAAAGTCAGTGTTCAACAAAAGATACTTCAGCACAAATTCACAATTACAGTTACTGGTGTTCCAAAATTACCATAATCCAGTCCATATTTTTTTTATGCATCTTCTCTGCTGCCAGGGGGTTCACCTGCATTTCGAATCCTAGCATAATTGAGTGTCCACATGCAGAGGCTGAAGAAGCCTTTGAAGATCAAAGTCGTCTCCATGGTAGGCAGACATGCAGAGTGTCTTTGAGAATGGATAGACAATCAGCTAGCATCTCACGGTTGGATCCTTTAGATCTTGGCAAAAGATCATTGTAGATTGAGCTGTTTGTTTAGCTTTCTAGTATTCTTAAAAATAGTGGTGCTTATCTCCCCCGGCCTCAGGAGCCAGCTTGCACGGCCGGGCTCGAACCCGGGCGGGTGATCGAGCTCCCCTCTTGGAGTCCTCACCAGCCGAGCTTTCCCATTTGCTGCTGTTAATAATCAGACAATATGGCCAAGCGCGGCGCCGTGCTCAACTTCACGTGCATGGAGATGAAGGATGAGCAGCAGCGCAGCACGCCAACTGCTCGCCGGAGCAGCTGGTGCAGCAGGTGAAGGCCGTGGCCAGCGCCGCCGGCGAGAACGCCCTGGAGCGGTACGAGCGACGTCGACGGCGCGAGGCGTTCTTGCAGTCGTGTCGACGGCGCGCGGCGCGGGTTGGCGGCGTTCACGTACCTTCGCATTAACAAGGGCCTTGTCCTCGGTCCTGTCCTGCTCCTTCTCGGTCTCTGCGGGGCTGCTCGATGGAGCCGTGCGCAGCTTCGGCCGCTGGTCGCACGTGTCATCCGGCAAGCGAATCCACAACGACATTGCCGCACTTCAACTCAATCTCCACGCCACCGCTCAGCTCACGAAAGCAGTGCCGCTGGTCAGCGGGTCAGGGACAACAGACAGCTTCTAGCTAGAAGCTCCAGTGGTGAAGAATGTCGGTCGTTTTGTTAGCTCGCACCATTGGTTTATCCAATCGGACAGCTGAGACTGTCCGCACCGGGCCCTGGATAGGGCCGGCAAAGCGACCTACAGGTCGCTTTTGGCGTTTTTTTGGCTGCACCGGGGGACGCCAAACTCGACGCGATGGTTCCGTTCGGCTGCGGCGTAAATCAGCGTCGTCCGTTCAGCCTGGGCCGCTCGACGCGGGCGTGGCGGGCGCGCTGGCGCCATCCCAACCACCGTCGAGGCGAGGAGGAGGCCGCGCCGCGCCGGAGGTGGGAGAGGCGGAGCCGGAGGTGGGGAAAGGGCGGCGGAGGTGGGAGAGGACAACGCCGACCCGAGCTCGAGGCCCGCCGATGGGCGAGGAGGCGGCGCGCCGGCGGATGGGACGGGAGCCCGCGGGCGAGGAAGGGCCGCGCCCTCGGACCGCGGACGCCGGTCCCTTCCTCCTCCCTTCCCGCTCACCGGAGGAGGCGTCCCGCGGCCGCCGTCCGAGGGAAGGTCGGGCCGCACCGCGGGAACTCACCGAGGCAGCACCCACGGCCGGGGCCGCGAGAGTGGTGATGTGCCTCCCTGCTTTGGATCTGCTCGCGTGGGAGCTCTGACCCGGGGAGCTCAATCCGGGCGCGTGGAGGCGGGAGATGGCCGGCCGGGAGTTGGAGGAGCTCGATCATGGCCGGAAGAGGGAGCTCACGGGGAGGCTCGATCTGCGCCGGAAGAGGAGCTCACGGGAGGCGGCCGCTCGATCTGCAGCTGGAAGAGCGGGTCGCGGAAGGGCCGATAGCCATGGATGCGGCCGCCGGTGGATCGCCCCTGCCGCCGGGTGGAGCCGCGCCGAGAGTGGCGGAGGCGGCGAGGCGAGGATGCGGGCGAGTGAAGCGAGGGAGGGAGAGAGTGGGTGCGGGGGATAAATGGGTCGAGACGACTACTAGCCTCGCTCTCACAGGCAACCATCACGCGCCCCTAAAGCTCAGGCGCCCACCGCTCGCGCTCGCCATACGACCGGATCCGCCCGCTCCTCTCCGTGCTCGCTCCTCTCCCTCCTGTGGCTGCGCGAATCCAAATCAAGGCTGGCGAATCTAGCTCCGATCGGGTGAATCAAGCTCGAGGTCGGCAAATAGAGTTCCAACCGGGCAAATCGAGGTCAAGGGACGGCGAATCTAGCTCCGACCGGTGCGAGATGCGGCGGGCGGCTCAGGCTTGACTGCGGTGCAAAGGCGGGGACGACGTGGCGTGCTTGTCCGGTGGCGCGGAGGAGCGGGGACGATGCAGCGCGCTTGTCCGACAGCGCAGAGGAGGGAGGATGGCGCGATGGGCTTTTCCGGTGGACAAGCAGAGTTGGAGGAGCGGGCGACGCAGCTTGTCCGGCGTGAAGGAGAGGGAAGCGGTAGGGATGTCCAGTGACGTGGATGAGCACAGGCGGTGTCACACCTGTTTTTCCAAAGAAAACCAAGTGCAGTTCTATATGCATGCCAGGATCAAGTTCCATGCATATAGTTGACATAAGTGAATAACAGAAACAATATCACGTAAGAGAAACAAGGATTATCAGAGATTTACGCTTTATCACGGAAATGAAGGCACCAAACTTCACAGTGACGACCGAGCTGCGCCTAGCATCAACACCATCTTCAGATTTCACACATCTTCTCCTTCGAAAGCGGTTTAGCAAGGTTGAGTACACTTATGGTTGGTACTCAGCAAGGCCACAAGAAATAACCAGAATTCAATTTAAAGTCCATCTTCAAGTATATTAATCATGTGAGGGTCCAGGCCGCTCTTGACCGTGAGCACGGCTAATCGATTAGTTTTAAACTCTGCAGAGGTTGTACACTTTCACCACAAGTCGCGTAAAAATTTAGAAGAACTTTGAACCCAACCATGCGATGCTAGCTAGGCATCATACCACACTACCAAGGTGTGATTGCATAGGGACGCTACGAGGCCTTTACACAGATTCCCTAATGTGAAGCAACCCGAAGGTTAGAGTCGTTGCAGTATAAAGTCCCCTAGTAGGACCGTGTCTTAGCAAAGCCCACTCCCTACTAGAGCGAGTCTATACCCCACTGGCGCTCCCCCTTGCCCTTATCAGGTAAGGCCACCCCAACATCAAGGTTTCTAATTATTCAGCCAAGACAGAGCCATATGTCTTGTGGTTGCACTGTTTTCCTGGGTGGTCACTCCATGTTCCGATTAAACATAGCATTCTTGTAAACAAAGCATAGATAGAAGGATGGTTAGTGACACTTGCCTTTCTCCAACGAAAAGCTACCCTTACTGCTCTTCAGCTCGTGCTTTCTTGATACTCTTTATCTTCAAAGCAAACGAACAATGCTTCTTCTACTCGAAGCAATCATCGGAAACAAACATACAAGAGAAACAAACAAGTACAACTAAGAACAATGCACCAATCAAAAGAAAAGCATTAAAAGAGCGTGCTAAAGGATATGCTTGATGCTAAGGATCACTGAAGCACACAAACCGTGCTGGGAAAAAGAAAAGGCTTGGTTAGCTTTATGGAAGACACTAGGCTTGAGCAAGAACTAAGATCAAGAGATCTGGAGCTTGAAAGAAGACTAGCTCTATAGAGCACACCTGAGGCAGATTTGATAAAGAACGCTGGAATTGATTTATATGATCATGAAAGACTACGAGCTTAGGTTTATTTTAATTATCAAAGAATATGTAAAGGATATTTCATGAAGAAAATACCCTAGGTTGGAATTATTGCAACATTAAATTTTACTTGCAAAAGACCGGGTAAAGAACTAGTCAAATTTTATTTATAAAGATTCATATATAAAATTATATCAATTAAACATTTAATTTAGAAAAGCTAAACTATATGAATCTTCTAAACGTACTTTATGACTCGAGTAGATCGTATTATTATTAAAAACATCATAGAATTAGCATTAATCAAATTAACATTTATTTATAAAACCGGTGTAAAAAGCTTATCAACTTTTAATTAGAAAAGTTCAATTTAATATTAATCAAATTAACATTTGGTTTATGAAAACCGGGTAAAAGATATAATTAGATTTTATTTACAAAAGTGTGTGAAATAAACATTAATCAAATTAATATTGATTATGAAAAACGGTGTAAGCACTATATTGCTTTTATTCATAAAAAACATGTTTAATAGGCATTAATCAAAATTAATATTAAATTTATTTTCAGAGAACAAACATGATCAAAAGTCACCACTAACGTGTACTTGACATTATTATGAACCTAACACGCAACTTAAAGCGGACAAAACGGAGCTAAAACATAGAAGATATAGGCTTTCAAAGATGCAGGAACCTAGTTGTGAAAGATTAGAAACTTTAAGGGCTTAACTGTGAAAAACCAGGGGCATATACATAATTTTGTATATAAACCCGTGGGCCTTCATGCAAGATTCTCGGGGTGGACTGGATCTAGGGTATCTAATAGATTCAGGGGTTTCTCTGCAAGTTTTGCAAGGCACATAAAAGGATCTAAGATTTATAGAACTTTGCAGGGGCTATGTGCAAATCAGCCATGTCCTCTTCTTCCTCCGTTCAGGAACAGAGCAGGGCGGACAGGGAAATCCCGCCGTGCCAACCACCGGCGATTCGGCCTACGAGGAGCTCGGGCGTGCGGTGCAGGAGAAAGAGGAAGGGTGAGGGAGCACAAGGGAATCCTCACCGGCGGCGGAGAAGAGCAAGGACGGCCGGAATAGGGCCGGCGACGGGCGGGCATGGCGGCCGGCTCTGGTTTAAGCGCCAGCGGCGTTCCGGTAGTTGACTGGCGGCGGCGACCGGCGCAACGTGCTCAGCTCGACGAGGCGGTGCTCCAGGTAGCGCCCGTTTGTCCGGGGGATCGACGGGAACGGCACTCGGCGGCGGGCGGCGGCTCGGGGTCGCCATGAGTGGCGGCGCTCCAGGATGTTTCCGGCGACGGGTTGGTGCTCGACGGGAATGCCTCGGCGTCACGCGTCTGCCCGTGGTCGCAGCTTGCTCCTGCTGGTGCTCTGGTGCAGCCAATTGGCGGCGACCGCGGCGCTCGGCTCGGCTTCAAGCTCCGGCGACGCGACGACGCGAGCAAGGCAGAGGCGCGGCGTAGGATGCGGCGCTGGAGCAGGCAGGCAGGGCGCGCAGGGATGCGCGGGAGGGCTCGGCGGCGCAGCTTTTATGGGCGCGGACCAGGGGAAGCCGTGGCGCGCACGGACGCCGAGAACGGCGGCGGCGGCGGTCCTGGCCGTGTCCGCCACGGACACCGGCGGCGGCCGGGACTGCTGCTGCAGTGGGATGGGCCGGAGCTGGGCCAAGGCAAGTTAAAACGAGCGAGCGAGGGGTGTTTGAGGAGCTCGGACGGACTTTGTCCGGCGGCTGCAGATGGGCTGGGCCGCGCGTAGAGGGTGCTGGGCTGAACTGAGAAAAGAAGAGGGGCGCCAGAGGACTTCTAGATGTGGGGCTCAAAGAGAAACTGGGCCAAAAGTAAAGAAGGAAAAATTCCTTTTCATTTTCAGAATATATTTTCCGTGAAAAGATTAATCTAGAAATTGCTAGATAGTTCATCAAAGTCACGAAAATATTCTAAAATCCCAAAATTCCAGGAAAATTCGGTGATAGATTGAGACATGAACAACCTAAATAAAATATTTGGAGCTCATGAAAAAGATTTTAGAGCCTTCTAATAAATAGAAATAGCTCAAAGAAAAATGAGAATAAACTCCAGAAAATTCCGGAAAATTCTCGGAAGGATTTGGTCAGCATCTAAACGTGTTTTAAAACATTTTGCACTCATGAAACACCAGATGCATCGGCATGAATGCTACACTCACATAAACATTTTATTTAATTTAGAAAAACAAACAAAGGTTTTTTTCTATTCTATATATCCTGTAAAGAAAATAAATGTTGGAAAATTTTAATATTGAGAGAAAATTATTGTTTTAATGATTCTTCCTATTCACATCCTGAAATCGGAAATTTCAGGGTGTGACAGCGGGGGCGTCGATGCTCGTTCTGCTCGAGGCGTGTCGGAAGAAACAACCTAGTAGGGGCCTTCCCTCCCCAAGCACCCGTGGGAGAAGGGGTGGAGGGGAGGATTTGGGTGCCCCTAGAGTTGGTGCCTAAGTAGAGGCCTTGATGGAGTGCGTTTTTTTGCCCCGAGCCCCTACCCCTTTTGAGTTGGGGCTCAAGTAGGTAGTCTGCTAGAGTTGTTGATGTGTTTTTTTATACAAGATACGTGTTTAAGCTCTTCAATACACCCGTAGCAAGGCAATGGCATATTTGCAAGTTTATATAAAAAAAGTTGGAATATGAAAGGATCATGACCTTCAAAAAATATCTAAAAACATGTTTTTACAAAGTACCATCAGAAAGGTACTAGCTTTCAAAAGTAGCACGTTTCTAACTAGTTATAGTAAATAAAAAAACGCAAAAGCTAAACAGAGAGGCCTATCGGTTCAGCCTTAAACCGAGAGCCCCTCTTGTTACTTCATGACCACACGAAACTGTTGTTACTTCATGACACACGAGGAGAAAGTAACTTCTTCAAACCAATTAGGGATTTCGGGGGGTTTGGGTTGCTAGGTTAGAGATTTTGGGGTTGGGGGTTGTTGAGGTTCCATTTGTGCTCACCGAGCTTAGAGGGAGGACCTGGGGCGGTGGTTGACCGGCGGTGGTAGCGGGTTGTCCGGCGGCGAGGCCGGTGGCAAGGGCACTACCGGTCGGGGTGGGCAAAGACAACCGGTGGGCCTGTGCCGGCGGCGGGGGCGGAACCCGCCGAAGTAGACTTCTCCATCTCCTCCATATCCGACAACTTCCTCGATTAGCGTCGGCCGTGGTCGTCGGGGGTGGCTCCGTCGGCAAGGTTGCCGGGACGGAGGGAGTCGGCGGGTACTAGCACAACTGGTTAGCGTTGGTCGCGGTCATAGAAGGCGGTGATGGCGGACGCCCACGGAGCTGCCGGGAGTGGGCGTGGCGGGCGCAACATCACAGGGGATGCGCTCGTGGAAAGCCAAGCGACGCGAGATGCGGGAGAAGAAGAAGAGATAAGATTACTACATGGGACCCACATGGTTTTAATCTGGAGGGGGCTCTCGCTGTAGTGTTAACGGGAGAGGAGTCTCCGCGTAGTGACCTCCATAAAAAAAATCAGTTGACCGGACTCTCGTGGTTGTATACACGACGACGTGCGATCGGCCATCGACTCTGGACCGAAATGGACTTGACCATCGATTGACCAGAACCCCACCTCCAACTTGACGTACAAAACCCAATCAGCGGTGTGGTTTTTTTTTCCGAACCGTTGGCTACTACCACCGGCCAGCGGTAGCGGTTAACCGGTCCGGTATAAACAGTTACCAAAAAATCTATGAATTCGAATTTCAAACCAAAACGCGTAGTTCATTCGGTCAGGACCGGTCGACCGGTCGGTTAGATCGGTTAACCGACCGGTTACGGCGGTTAACTGATCGATTTTTTTAACCGAATCAATAAAAATGTTGGCATGACCAGTGCACATATTAATGTAAAATGACCACAACAAAGCGACAATTTATAATCATGCATACAAATACTATACAAATAATTGTGCATACAAATACCATAGTAATAATCGTGCATACAAATCAATAATACCTAAATCACAATACACCTAAATCCTAAATCAAATCATATCTAGATCCTTAAACAAATCCTACCTAAATCCTAAATCAAATCTTACCTAAATCCTTAAATAAATCCTACCTAAATCCTAAATACACCATCAAATCATACCTAAATCCTAAACCAAAACATCCGACGAATCATATCTAATGAAAAACATCGAGACGAATCATACCTAAATACACCATCAAATCATACCTAACCAGACGAATCGGGTGGTTGACCACCTATTCCGGTCGGTTAATCGCTGCTCGGAGCCGGCTAACCGCTGCTACCGGACAGGCTCGAGATCGTGGGGGTGATCGCTGCTCACCGCGGCTAACCGCTCTCGGGCGACGCTAACCGGCTTGCGGGGTGGTCAGGTAGGTGGCGGCGGTGGAATCACCATGGGTAGGTGCGGGGCGGTCGAGTGCAGGAGAGGGAGTGAGGGTTCCTGGGGGCGAGGGGGATATTTGGTCCCCATCAGTTTGGGTCTAATGGTCCTTAATGGGTCGGCCAGATTTTTTTCTTTTTCTTTTTTTCTGAAGTTCTAATGCTCACAAAAATACTAAATGCACTAATATTTGAAAATTTTTGACACCATTAGATTCTATAAATCTTGAAGTATTTTTAGAAATTTTCTTTTCATTTTTCAATTTTTTGAATTCAAATTTGAAAATTTTGAATTGGGTAGTTGGGGCAGGTGACCGCTATCGGTCGGTGACTGGTAACACCAATTACCCGCGATATCCGGATCGGTTCCCAACGGTAAGAAAAGGTAACACCGATTACCGCGGTATCCGGATGAGTTCCCAACGGTAAGAAAAGGTAACACCGATTACCACGGTATCCGGATTTGTTCCCAACGTAAGAAAACCCATCACGGACATGTATGCCCACCGCCTCGAGTCTCCCCGTCCCCGACCTCCGCCGCCGCCAGCCACTAGGTGAATCTCTCAAATCCCTCCCCTCTCGTCTTGCTGACGGCAGCCCAGGCCAGCACCTTCGTCGATGGCAGCAATTCTGCGTTCTTCGGTCGGGAAGCATGCAGCTTGCCGTGCCTTGTCAATGGAAGGAGCCCTCTCTGTTGTTATTCATCGCCCTCTCCATGCCGGCCGCCCCACTACCTGCTGCACTCCTGCCACGGTTGGTAATACGTATCATTTTGTTCAGATGGATTCTATCTTAATTAGTATAAATTTGTAGACGAGACATTTGATTCTAACTTTAATCTATGGTTTCACAGGTTGACCCGTTGGTTGAGAAAATTTATAGATGCGGCAAGCAAGAAACTTGTGATTGATTGCATGGAAAGGTACATGACATAGCAATATCCCCCGTGAGAGGAACAAAAGAGAAACATTTAAAAGCTTTAATTAAATAAATCCCTTTTCCTGTATTTTTCTTTCGACTAGTAAAAGTGCACACACGACACATGCGTGATATAAAAAAGTTATATACAAAATAAAGTATCATGAGTTATTGATATGTAAACATTACATCATAATCAACAATTAAGTATGATACTTGCTTATATTCTTCCACATAAACCATTACTAAATCAATTAAATCCACATTAACCACCCCAAACTTGTCAATTAAAAGGATACAAGATCTCTACTTCCAGTTCCAACCATATATCAAATGTTTACCATAATGAAGACATAACATAATCTATGAATCTAAGTGTATAATAAAGTCAAATCGACCTGTAAATTTGCAACAGATGGAGTAGTGAATAAACAATATTTTTTAATGGTGAAAGTTTTGCATTTTGTCCCATTTTTTTAAAGATTTTTACATTTGAAACCCTGTGGAAAAGAATCCAAAAAATGGACCCCTAGCACGACGCCAAAGGATATGGCGCCATTGTACAACAGGTTTTGGCGCCATGTATTTCCACTAGGTGATTTCGGATTATGTGTTTCAAAGGACGGCGCCAAAGGACATGGCGCCGTCGTACAACAGTACGGCGCCACCGCCATGACCCATGGCGCCGTGCTATTATACAGCGGCGCCATGTCCTTTGACACCGTTCTAGGGGTCCATTTTTTTTTGGATTCTTTTCCACAGGGTTCCAAATGTAAAAATCTTACTGAAAAAGAGTCAAAATGCAAAAATTATATTTTTTAATGCTAGCTACCATGGTTATGACAAACCAAACAAATCATGATGGGCAACGGCTGCAGCAATTTTCAGAATCTAAATTACAGAGGGAGGAGTAAGATCAAGGGGTTTATGATGTGATAGGGAATGAGATCATAACATTATGTGAATGCATATTCAGGAGCACTACTGTCAATATATACAATTGTATAGTGGAGTCATATTTTCTTGGCATCACTACCTAGGCTCCAAATTGCTTTTTCCTTCTCCATAAACCAAGTGTTGCTCTCCAAACCTGATTGAAACATGAACTATTTCTGGTTGTCTGGCAGTGATATTGCAACCTAGAATCTAATATCAAATGTTCATATCAGAGAATATAACAGCCATCTTCACCTAGGGATGCAATGGTGTCCACAACCCGTGCCAAATGCATGCTTACCAATGCCAAAGCATCACGAAATCCTACACACATGGCACAACATCAAAACTGAGGTTGACATCCCGAATGCATTAGGCTCTGCTGAATAGATAATGGAAATGATATGAATCTTTTTTTTTTTTGCAGATCATCAAAGTGACATCGCTAAAAGCAAATATCTTGTTAGAATGCAACCATACCCAAACCAATTGCTTATCCAGTCCTCACGAAAACAAGCAAATTTTGAAATAGAAGCCTACTTTACATGCAAAAGTAGTACCCTATGAGAATTAGTCAATGAAGTAAATCAATTGATGGTTTACACTTACCAAACCATTAGAAATCATGCTTGTGAGCTCAACCTCCAATTTGTACTACAAATACAAAATAAACATGTGCTTGTAGTAGTACCATCCACCTATCTACTTGTCAAAAAGAATGGTTGATGCTTCCATGTACCACAATATAAGAGTGAGTGCACGAGCTCCGCAGATGTTATTCAGATTTTTTTAGCCTCAGACCAAGCCATGGATCAGTAGAGAAGAACTTGCTGAGACCAGTTTTATTTATGGCAGAGCATGGAATACCGATTTTTTTTTATTGAACTTATGCACTACACATGGCCGCAATACTATCAACTATTAGATCCTATTGAACTGACACTAATTCTTACTGAACTTTTGCATTACACATGGGACTCCGAATAAAACACTGAAAGTTAGTTGGACAAAGTGAAGGATATGTTCAGGATTTTTTTCATTGAAGAGGATGTCAATCCTATTGATAAAGAATAGAAAGTTTCATGCCACGAGTAAAGCATCGGGCCGCATTTTGTTCGCTAGTTCACACTATCAAGTCAATTTAACCATTGAAGCAATGATGAATAAAAGTTACCTGTTTGAAGCTATGCCACTATTTTGTGCCAAAAGTCATGTGGCCATCAACCTCATGCATGCACCTCCAGATCCATATATTTGAGCCCCATTTCCTAGGAATCATGACCTACTGTCTGCCATAAATTGCAAATGGAATGTTGACCAATTAATTAATTAATGATTTCAGTTCTAAGAGTTTGTAAATTTTAAAGCACAATGCAAACTAAAACTGCTAAAAGATATTCAGAATAATGTTAGTATGTGATTGATATGCACCATTATATTGATACCCTTCCTCCGCGAACCCCTCGATCACGCGCCATATGGCTGCCGAGGTGGCGATCGCGATGAGATGAGGCTGCGGCCTCCACGCAGCACACCCAAACAGTTGCCGAAGTGGTTTGCCGGATCGGTAGGCACTCCTCCGTCCACGTCGCTGCACGCCAGCACATAGGGCGAGCACCACGCCGAGGTCGTCGCAGACACAACGTACATGAGCGTACAGAGAGCTGCTTGTCCGTGAATTGGAACGTCATGAGCACAAAGCCAACACATACGCTGTGGCTGAGGTCCCAATCGTTGAAGCACCTATCGCAGGCCGCGACGTATGAGAGCTCGGTGGTCGCGTAGAAACTAACGCCTCCGGCCGGAGCCGGAGCCTGACGGATCGTCCCGCACAGCATCACGGTCGAACAGATCGCCGCTGTCGCCTTCCTACTGTGATCAGGGCCAGCCGATCGAGGCGGTGGGTGGTAGCCCTTGTGTCGAGCCGCCGAGGAAGTGCGCCGTCGGCCACGGCGTGGTGCGGCCCGTCATGTGATGTAGATGCTGGCATTAGGGAGCAACATGACCTGACCGAGAGCCGCCGTGTTTCCGTAGCGGGCAGCAGCGGAAGGTGTCACGACGGAATAAGGAAGTCGACAAAAGAAAATAAGGAAACACACCAGAATCCGGAAATGATATGTGTGTTGTTATACTCTCTCCATCCCAGAATATAACTTCGTTAAGATTTTTTCAAAATTAAACTTTTTCAACTTTAACTGTGTATAACAAAATAATCATAAATGTTACTAACATAAAAATGATATTGGTAGATTTATCATGAAACCAACTATCAAAATCTGTAATCTTCTCTATTGAAAATAAATTATATATTTTAAGAGTTATTGTTGGCCAAAGTTAAAATTTTTTGACTTTGAACAAAGTCTAAACGAAGCTATATTTTGGGACGGAGGGAGTATATGGCAATGACATGCGTGCTGATAGTATGGAAATATTAGGTGTGTTGATTTATATGGCAATATCATGGAGCTAGGATGGGATCACGACTATTAGGGAGGTTTGCGGTGAGTAGGATGGTGGGCCCGGTGGGTATACATTTAGGTGAAAAAAGTTTTGGGGTAAGAGGCGATTTTACACTGTGAACGACAACGAAATGACTCCTCCTTGCAACCATTTCTTTACATATTTGAGAATTGACGTGTGGGTCTAGCATGACGTGTGGGTACCTTTGTGAGGGGGGCGATGGGTCCAATCTGGGTGAGAATTGACATCGATTCTCTCGCTCTTTATAGTATATAAAAGATAGATTTGTGCAGCTTAGCTCGGGAGCACAAGTCAACAATGTCGCCGCATCCACTGGGCATCACATTATTGGCATGTTTTCTAGCAATATCCTTTGTTGGCACGTACCTGGCTGGGCACCGATTCGGTTTTCGCCATGCAACATTGGAAGAATGTAAAGCGTCCGGTAGAAAGCAAGTATGACGGCCACATGAACAGAACCGATCGATGGCCATTATTAATTTCTCCTATTAGCTAGGCTGTGAAGGAATTTTTATGTAGTGCTATGTCCAAGTAGTCGTTTATCTAACAATGCTAGTGGTCATGTTCCCAGTCCGTACCTGCTTTACACCACCTGAATTTTGCTGTTGTTGTTGCAAATCTTTAATTTGAGCCATTTGTATAGAGTGTGTGTCCTTGTTGATGCTTCTGCACAAGTACGTGCACAGTAGTGTTGAATGCAAGTGCCTCTTCTCCAAGACTCCAATTGCTGTGGACAGCACATCGATGGAGCAGCAGCACACCACCCACTTTTGCTCCGTTTGAGATCCATCTCGATGTAAGTACATCGTCCAAGAACTTGTTGGCTCGGCTGCCACGTCGAACAAAATTCAAGGACGGAGCATGTTTGCTTCACACAGCCACCGCCTCACCTTGTGGCGCCGCTGCAAGTGAGAAGCAGAAATTGGGCGCCACGGCTATGGCAAAAAATATGAAGGAAATATGTCACCACTCATCAATCAAGCAGCAACCTCATAGTATTCATGTAACATGCTAAACTGTGACGTGGCAATTTGTGGTGGGTAACCAAACATGCCTCCTGGGACTAAAATACTCATCACCGGCAACTCCGAGAACGCGGCAACCCACGGCGAGGCAGCCAGAGTCGCAGACGAACCGGCCCGGGCGGTGGAGCATGAGCTCCAACACACGCACGGCCTCACCTGCCGCGTCTCCGAGCAGCGCTAGACGAGCTCGCCGTCGCGGACGCTCGCCACGCCGGAGGTCAGAGGCCGGCCACGAACGCCCGCACCGCGCTGGAAGGGAAGGAGAGAGGATGAGCAGGGTTGCCGGAGCAGATGAGGAGGTGCGGCGGAGTCCAGAGGGACAACAACGTCGAGCTTCTCTCCTTCTGCTACGCCGAGTTCACAACAAGATCCTCTTCCCCACGGCGGCGAGATTCATGCGCTCGTCCTCACCGGCATCGAGATCCTGACCGAGGTCTCGGCGCACCTCCACACGCGTCTCAGCATACAAGATGGAAATGTACAAATCTAAATACATGTTGACTGAAAATTAAAAAAAGAAGACACCTATGAATTGTACAATGGATAAATAAGAGTGTTAACAATCAAACACTCGGCCATAGCATTATGCAGACAATATTTTTTTTAAAAATCTTAATTGGAAACCAAATATAACTAACTTATCAGGAGGTTGACCCTCGCACAAACAGTCAACACTGATCAAGAATAACAAAAACATGATAAGAAGAAGACTCAGAGAAGGCAATGGACAAGTAGCAGAATACCAGCAAGAAACAGCCATTAGTCACAGCAAAGGCAGTCAATGGTCACTCCAGAAGGCGTCTTGCCACAAATGTACAAACACAGCCCTGTTACACCTCAGATGGCAACATAGTATCGAGTAACTGACAGGGAGAATACATAAATTCATTCATTGAAGACTCATCGTAAAGACCACTGGCCCTAAATCCTTACGCTTTCAGTCCCTTTCTAGCAGGTTCCTGACATCCCTTCTTTTTGCTTTATCAAAACCCAGATAAAACTCGTGGCGAACACACCAACACAGCATATCCCAATAAGCCACGACACTGAAATATCCAACATAGTTGGTGATACAACTTGTGTCATTTCCTCCTTGACCCTGCTGCAACTATTGTAAGGGAGAAACAATAAAAAATAGATATTAAGGTGTCAGACAAGCATTATGTTGTTTCCAATATTTATCTTTCTTTCTGGGTAGGTTGTTATGGACGGAGGGGGAGAGGGAGAGATTCCGGCATATTATCTTTAGTGTACTCGGCCAGCACCGCCTTTCTGGGCAACCTCATCAACTTTCGTGTGCAAAGGATCAACCTGAAATAGAAAAAGTTTGTCTTTTATACATCTGCATTGTTGTCAAACATTTTCTCTGCTGCTAAGCTAAAATGTCCAACCATGTGAATGCACAAGGTAAAGATAGGTGGGTTGGTGAGCACTAGCGTGCCTTGATTCGTAATGGCAATAGTAATCCAACCTAGTGCATTGTGAAGAACTAGTGATGTTGGCAATTCAACAGGAATGAATCCATTACAGTTTCAATTAAACCAGCAGCAATGACTCTTTCCATATTTTGCACGTGCTAGCTCACATATACAGATAAATAAACCCAACTACCAATCAAACTTTAATTCTTGCTCAGGATCATACACATACATAACAAGCATGTCCGACTGATATTTTACAAAGGTGCGTAATTGAACGAGCAGAAGGAATAAGAAGCGGCTTGGCATGGGAGGCATCTACCTGAGCGGTGCTGTCGGCAGTGTGGCCAGTCTGGAGAAGGCGACAACGTGGCCCGGGAAGATGACCAGAGAGGGACCCCTCCAACGAGAAGGCATGGCGAGCAGCCAGTCCAACTGATGAACGCAGGATCGCCGCCATCTGCAGGAGCTAGTGATAGCGAGTCAATAATCCCTCATTTATTAGGTTGGCCACCCACAGCAGTGAAACAAAGCTAAGTTTGCCTGGCAGGGTAAAGCATCTCCAAGAGTTTGCTAAATTTTAGTTAGCATTTTGCCAACTTCTAAAAAGATATGCCAAGTAAAAAAAGAGTTTGTCTCCAACAGTTTGGCACAATTCACTTGTCAAATCCAGATCTAACTTGTATCAGGAATCTTGAGAGAGAAACAAAATTATGTTTATGTCCTTCCACCTCTTTAAAACTTACATCAGGAACCCTTCTCTATTATTTATTTCTTTTTTCACCCTCCCACCTGGCTTTGCGCAGCGGATGGCAACGGCGTCGCCGCGCGGATATATGCGCGTGGGGAGGAGAATTTTGCCAAGTTTCTATTTTTGCGAAGTTGGTTTGCCAAACTGTTGGAGACCAATTTTTCTTGTTTTGCCAAAATTAGATGGATGGCAAGTTGATTTACCAAACTGTTGGAGATGCTCGATATCATTTTCCATTGCGGAAACATACGAGGTCAACTTATATATGCTGAAATAAAACATAGATCGATGAAGCATACAAAATCACCAACATAGCTAGCTAGACTGAGTTGAGCCATGTAAGGTTACTATCCCATGATGGAATCAAGTTAATTATGATGAAATGGAACAGACAACTAAAACATATATGGAGCTAACTCGATACGATTTATGAACAGCAGTTAATTACTTTGATTATGTATTAGGTAGAATGATGGATGATCGTTTACACTTGTCAGTTACAACTCGTTAGCAAGCATGGAAATCTCCTGCCGTGACTAAGAATAACCGATGGCACAGCGTGGTAACAAGAGGATGGATGCACGCACGATAGCAATTCGGTGACGGAGAAGCTAACAAGGTGTGTAGCGCGCAGAGCGGCAAAATCCGCGACGAACTGGAGCCGGTCGAACCCTATCCAGGCGCAATTCCGTGCTGGCCTGGGGGAGGGCTCTCGGAGCACGGGGAACAGGACGGCGCGCTCAAAAGAAACACGAGGGAAGGTGGGTGCAGCTGGGTGTCCCTTCGGCGACACAAAAGCAACGTGTCGCGCTGTTAACTGCGAAACGGAGTAGTAAAAATCACGTGAATGTTATATATCGCTTCAGCGACAAAATCTATTCTCGTTAAGGTTGAAAACGGACGGGATAAATCCCGTACCGTTCCCGGGTTTCATCGACCGTTTCGTATTCTGACGGAAAATACGGAGCGGAGGCGAGGCGGTGCACGGGATGTACGGGAGCGGGAGCGAAAACAGGAGAAGCCTCATCCCGTCCGTATCGCCGGTATCCCGTTTTAGACCGGGATAATACCGGATTCATCCCGTTTTCAATCCAACCAGGATAGGCCTAATACCTCAGATTCCCCTCCACCTCCGGCCTACCCAGCCCAAAGCAAACCCTAACTATCCTCGCTAGCACCCAGCCTCCCCCCGACCTCCCCTTCGGCCCCTCCCCATCAGGCGGCGGCGGCGGCGCAGCAGTGTGCCGCTCGGGCTCGGCCGCTCCCCGCTCGTTCTCCCCTCCCCATCAGGCGGCCTTGCCCAGCTGCCATCGATGCCACGAAGTGGAGGACGGCGCCGCGCTGGCTCCATGCCACCGGAGAAGCACCTGGGCTTGGGGTCTTCATTGGGGAAATTGCTTCCATCACCTCCGCCGCCGCCAACAACTTCTGTCAAAGGCAGCAGCAGGGTGTGGATCTGTTTCAGGTATGCTTCCCCAATTTCTTTGCACCATTACAATCTTGTTCTTGTTCACTGATTGCAGAAATTCATTCTCTTTGTAGTTTGTGATGCAATATAGAGTTTATAGTTGTATGTTTGAATGATTGATAGGGTCGAAGAGGAAAGCGGGTGATTGTGAAGTAGCGGCCTCATCTTCAGCAGCTATGAGTGAAAATCCAAATCCTACTGACAGCGGCACACCAACACCTCCAACACATGGACAAACAGATGGATCTGCCCCTGGGATTGATGCCAGTGACATACAAACACAAAACCAAGGTACTCTACCCATCAGTAGATTTAATTGCTCTTGATGAGGATGATGACGATGGAGAAGGAGAAGGAGAAGAAGTTCCTGGGACATCAAAGAGGAAGAAAAGGTGCACATCTATTGTGTGGAAGTACTTCACCAAGAAAACAGAGATAGTGGAGGTGGATGGCAAGAAGTATGAGCAACTCTGGGGGTACTGTACCTTCCCAAGATGCAAGCAAAGGTACAAGGCTGAGTGCAACTATGGCACTTCTGGATTTAGGAATCATCTAAAGTCAGCGCACAAGACCTTAAAAGGGCAATTACAACTGAAGTCAGAAAAAGATAATGGTAAAGATGTGACCACCATACAACCTTACAGGTATGATCAAGAGGCTAGTCTCAAGAAACTCTATCTGGCAATTATAATGCATGAATACCCATTCAATATGGTTGAGCATGACTATTTTGTTGAGTTCATTAAGTCATTGCGCCCCAGCTTCCCTCTAAAGTCTAGGATCACTGCTAGGAAGGATATAATGGACATATATCTAGAAGAGAAGGAGAAGTTATATTCTTATTTGAAAACAGTTTCTTGTCGCTTTAGTGCAACCATGGATATGTGGACATCCTGTCAAAACAAAGGGTACATGTGTATCACCTTGCACTGGATTGATGATGAGTGGCGTATTCAGAAGAGAATAGTTGGCTTCTTTCATGTCGAGGGTCGGCATAGTGGTCATAAGTTGGCAGAGTCCTTTACTGAAGTGATGGTTAATTGGTTTGTCGAGAAAAAATTGTTTGCCTTAACTTTGGACAATGCATCGAGTAACTTAGTAGCAGTCACTGACATTATTGCTGATCTTAGAGAGAATGGCAATGCTTCTTTGGTCTGTGATGGAATCTTTTTTCATATTAGATGTGCATGACACATATTGAACTTGGTTGCTAGAGATGGGTTGGCTGTTATTTCAAAAGCACTTGAGAAGATCAAAGCACTTGCACTAACTGTTAAGGGATCTCCCTTGCAATGGGAGGAACTCATGAAACAGGCTAGTGAATGTGGGTTGGATACGTCAAGGGGTATTCAGCTTGATGTTTCAACAAGATGGAACTCCACTTATTTGATGCTAAGGGGTGTGTTGCACTACAAGCCTGCTTTCATAAGGCTGAAGACATCAAACCGCCGTAAGTACCAGAAAATTTGTCCTGATGAGAGTGAATGGGCAATGGCTGTCACTGTGTTTCAATGTTTGAAGAGATTTTATGATCTTACTGAACTTCTTTCTGGAACCTCATATCCTACTGCAAATCTGTTTTATAGAGGTTTTTGTGAGATAAAAGAGCTGCTGGATACATGGTGTGTTAGTGCAGATCCTATTATTAGTGAAATGGCTATTTCAATGAGTGAGAAATTTGAGAAATACTGGAGCTGTTCTAGTACGAGCCTTGCCATAGCATGCTTTCTTGATCCTAGGTATAAGAAGAAGATTGTAGAATACTACATGAGAAGGTTCTATGGTGACTCTTATCAGGTTTGGCTTGATAAGTTTGTTCTTGTCGTGAAGAAATTGTATCAGTTTTATGCCAGCAGTAAACCTGCTTCATCAAAGTCACCTTCTCATGTCAATGCAAATGTACATGTCGGCCCAATGGACTCATTATTTGAAACTGGCAATTCTGACCTTGACAAGTTCTTGTATGACGATCCTGAAACTGGAGAGTTGGGTGAGCTGGACAAATACATGAAAGAGTCACTTATTAAAGAAACTTAGTTTGATATTCTAGCATACTGGAAGAACAATAAAACCAGGTATCCTGTTCTCTCACAAATTGCTCGTGATATGATGGCCATACAAGTTTCCACAGTTGCTTCGGAGTCTGCATTTAGTGGTGCTGGTCGAGTCATAGATCCTTATCGTAATCGTCTAGATCCTGAGATGGTTCAAGCACTAATCTGCACCAAAGATTGGATACGGGGTGCAAGAAAAGGTATTGTTTTTTGTTTGTTGTTTAACTACAGTTTGCCAAATATATGGGTTGCCCATGTACTAATGTATATCTGTCTTCCTTGTATTACTTTCAGATTCTAAATGTGTTCCTTCAATTGTGGCTGATCTGGTACCACCAGAGACTTTTCCTGTGAGTCCTACTCATCCTACGGGTGACGAGGTATTCTTGGCTTGCCTCCTACACATTCATTTAGTCTGCAATAATCAGAGACTATATTTGCAATTAATCATGAACATATATATTTGTGAAAAATGTAGGAGGACGGCAGTGATCCAGATGAGATGAATGAAGATAGTGAGCTATGAAAGCCATGGTGATTGGTGGACTACTTCAAGCGTGAGAAACAGTTTGAGAATTGATCAGTGTGTATCTGTTCTGTTAATTTGTCTTGTACTATTGTGGCTTGTGGTCATGACGTCTTGTGGACTTGTTGGTATTCTGGTCATGTGATGATGTGAACAATGGACTTATTTGTGCTATTATCCAGTTATGCCTATGCCTGTGTTGCAGTTACAGTAGGTTGTAGCAGGAGGCAGAGGCAGCGCATGTCGACATTGTGATCCCGACTTAAGTTTCCGGTTCCCGCCCGTTTCCGTTGTATTTCCGTTCGTATTTGATCGTTTTCGTATAACCGGCTATCCCGCTCCCGCTCCCGCTCCCGCTCCCGGCTGTCCCGCTCCCGCTCCCGGTGAGAAAATATGGTAACGAAAACAGGAAGGGGTCTATCCCGCCCGTTCCCGTCCGTTTTCAACCCTAATTCTCGTCGCTGAAGGCCGCGGCTCGCTGGCGGAAAGAAAGGCTCGCGATCGATTTTTTTTCTTCTTCGATTGTTGGCCCTTTTATCTTTCCGGTTTTTTTCCTTCGGTAGTTGGTTTTTTTCCTTCGGTTGGCCGCCTGTTTTTTTTTCCTTCGGTTCTTCCTTCGTTTGGCCGCCGGTCTTTCTTTTCTTTTTTCTTTTTTGTTTCTTTTTCTTTTCCCTTCGGTTCCTGCGGTTTCGGTTCATTTTTTTCTAACTAGTTCTTTTTCCTTCCGTTTTTTTCACACCAATAAAATAAAAAAAATTCTACCAATCATAAGTTTGAACCTCAAACCTTCAACTAAACAAGATAGTTAGCAACCATTGCACCACACAACACTTCATAACTATATAGAGTTACAAATCATTTTATTTATTTATTTTTTACTTTCTACTTTATTTTTTGTTTTTATTTCCATTTTTTATATTCTTTCCTTTTTAATATTTCCCTCCATTAATATTTTTATTGTTCGAGATGAGATGTAAATTTGTTCGCTATAATAATAAGTTGTTCTGGCTATAAGTATCTTGTTCGGGCTATAATAACAACTTGTTCTGACCCTTGTTCTGATTTGTTCTGACAATATATTTGTTTTTGTTCGAGATGACACACAAAATTGTTCCGACTATAATAGGATTTTGTTCTAACAGTTGTTCTCGTTTGTTCTGACACTTTTTTTTGTTCGAGATGACATACAAACTTGTTCTGACTATAGTAATATCTTGTTCTGTCTATAATAATAAAATGTGTCTGACCCTTGTTCTGATTTGTTTTGACACCACATTTGTTGTTCGGGATGACATATAAACTTGTTCTGACAGTTGTTCTCATTTGTTCTGGCACTTCATTCGTTTTGTTCTAGCGATAACAGAATATATAACTATAATTAAAAATACAAATAAAATAAAGTTTGCCAAAATATAGTCAAGTGGTATCTTGTTTCGAAGTTTTTATTGTCAGAAATCCAATGGTGAGATCGGAATTTAATTTTGATGTTTGGTTTGTGATTTATAGATTTTTTTAGTTTCAATCAATGTTGCATGTGGCTGATGTCATCAATTTTGTTCTCTTTTGCATGCATGCACTCCAACCCCTCAGACACCTTTCCTTCAGCGACACAGAGAGAATTTGTCGCTGAAGCGACATATAACAGCACCCTAAAAATCAGACTGCGTGATAAGAACTGGATTCTAGATTGTTTCCGTACGTGAGTACGTCTTCTTTTCGTGGGAATAAAAATGAGATCTGACTTTTTCTTTCATGTGTATGTAAACAAAACAAAAGTGATGACATCATCCACATGCAATGTAAATTGAAACTTAAACAATCTATATTTCATAAACCGAGTATCAAAATTAAATTCCGATTGCACCATTGAATTTCTGACAATAAAAACTTCGAAACAAGATCTCACTTGACTATATTTTGACAAATTTTTTATTTACATTTTTAATTAAGATTTTATATTCTGCACAGTACGTAACCGTCGAACAAAATTTACAAACTATCAGAACAAAACATTTGTATGTACCGAACAAATTATATAAACTGTCGGAACAAATATGTATATGTGTCGAATAAATTCTACAAACTTCCTGAACAAAAAAATTGTACGTACCGAACAAATTATATGAACTGCCAGAACAAATATGTATACGAGTGAACAAATTCTACAAACTACTAGAACAAAAAAATTGTACGTGTCGAATAAATTATATGAACCGACGCAACAAATATGCATACGTGTCGAACAAATTCTACAAACTTTCAAACTAAAACATTTGTACGTACCGAACAAATTATATGAACTATTGGAACATATATTTATACGTGTCGAACAAATTATATAAATGATCGGAACAAAAAATTGTGTGTACCTCACAAATTATATGAATTGACGGAACATATATTACAAAGAGGAAGAGAAATAAATATTTAAAGAGAACGACAAATATGTAAGGAAAAATGAATCATGAAGCATTATATCATAAATTATATTTGGATAAAATATTTATTAACTATGAATTATTATTTTTTATTACAGTGAAAAATAATCGTCTAACCAAAATCAAGATGAACAAAAATCATTCAATGAAAATAAATAAAATACTAAACATCATGAAGATTACATGATCCAAAACAAATATAAAAAATGAAAAGGAATAATTGTGTAAGATAAATGGGTAGAATACGAACATCAAGAAAAGAAATAAGCTAGAAATAGAAAAATGAAAATGAGTGAAAAGGGTGTAACCAGAAATGTAAGGAAAAAGAAATGAAAAGGAGAGAAGAAAAACAAAGAAAGAGAGGAATGATGAAAATAAATAAATAAAAGAGAAAAAAGAATAATAGTACACATGAAAACAAAACGTAAAATAATAAAGAAGGAGTAACAAAAGAAGGAGAAATAAGAAAGAAAACTAAAATAAAAAATATATAGAAATTGATATAAAGAACCCAATATGAGAAATAAAAAGGTGTAACCACAAAATGGTAAAAAAGAAAAAAGAGGGAAGAAAAATCCAAATTAAAACAGAAAATAGGAAAAAGGAATGATAAGAATAAATAAATAAATAAAAGAGAAAAAAAGAAGAATAAGAAAAAAGTAAAGATAGAAAAAAAGTAAAGAGAGAAAACTCAGTATTAAGCAATAGGGAAGGAATAGAAAAAATATATAAGAAAACAAAAACAAAATCAAAAACCAAAATAAAAGAATGGGAAAAAGCACTACCTGCGCTGACGCAGCCTACTATCATCAAGTGCTCTCACGGCCCACCCAGCCCACTAGCGCGACGAATTGTTTTTTGTTGCTTCAGCGACGTATATGATCCGCGAGGGAAGGTAGGGTTTACGATGCTCACCAGATGAACCAAGATGAAACACTCGCAACATCAAAAATGAACACTTACAACATCAAAATTGAACACTCACAACATACCTCTAAGACAACTAAAACACTCTCAACATTGAAAATGCAACATGCAGCGAATGGGCTTGTAGTCCAATGGTAGGACGGTCCAGTGGGATGCTACCCACCAGGGTTCAAATCCTGGTGCTCGCACCTTTTCCTGAATTTATTCTGAGATTTTCCGAAGTTATGCATTAAGTGGTAAGCGACGTTTCCGTCGACGACGAGGCATCAGTGGTGACTTCGAGAATCTCCAGATCTGCCGGTGCTCAGTCCTTTGGAGGTGCTCATAGGGATAGGGTTCGCGTACGTGTTCATAGGGGTGAGTGTGCGTGCGTGTTGTGAGCGTCTGCGTTGTACTGTGTAATTCTAAAAAAAATGCAACATGCATTTGAAGAAAGTTGATGAAACATTTGTAAAAGATGTATGCAACATACATGTATACCCCTTGCAACATATGCAACATAAAGATCTACTTTTTGCAACATTCATATGAAGCTATTGCAACATGCTCGTGGAACATCTGAAACACATGATTGCAACACGGACTCTCTGCAAAAACAAACCGAGCGATAAAACTGACAGAGCTATGCACGGAGAGGTGCCCATCCATGGTCGCGAGGGGAACAGCGTCGACGCCCGAGCGTGCCCCGACAAAGAAGCTCCTCTGGTGGCCGCGTGGCTGACGGCGGCCGTCGCGGCTCGCTCGCTAGACCACGGGGAAGCGGCGCCCCTCGTGTCTCGCCCCACGCCCGGGACGAGTGGCGGATGGTGCCCGACTGCTGCTGAGCTCCAAACACCACGCACCTGGGAGGAATCCGCGCGGGTTTGGAGCTGCTCCGCCGTTGCTATGCGCCACCCACTGGAGCTACTCGCCATGCCGTCGGTGTGATGATTGCCGCTCCATCATCCTCGCACCTCCACATCTGAGGGAGAGCTCCACGGTTGCCTTGGGAGCTCCGCCTCCGCTCGGAGCTATGCACAGAGCCATGAAAGGAAAAAGAAAGAAAATGGATGAACGGAGAGAGGTGTGTCAATGTTTGTTTGCTGGGTGTGGGGTCCACCATGTGCTGCCCCTGTTGCACGAGACGGGGTGTCTGATATTTTTGTGTGGCGTCAGACGCCCAGATGGTAGCATTACTGTAGCGGGATGGGCGAGGAGGACGACGACTTCGGATGCGGAGGCGGCGGGAGGAGGACGGCAGGAGGTGCGGCGAGGGCAAGTGTGCGCGCGTGTGATCGGTGTGGTCTCGCTTTTTGTCGACCCCCACCACATCCCCGCGCCATATTGACACGTGGCGGTACGCTGCATTGTCCGCCGAGGGTCACGGTCCCAGCCTAATCCATCTCCTTCCTTTCATCGTGGCTTCTGGACGGATTGATTCGCCTGACAGAAGAAGCAAATGTGTTGGGCCTCCTGGGCTGGGCAATGAGAAACTCGTCGTATGTTTCACAAGATACATACCCACCTTCCTTGTTGCCACTCGCTTGCACCTCCCCAAAAACCTTCGCAAAACCCTAGCCGCAACCGACGGAAAACCCCATCATTACTTGTGCTACCATAGCAGATCAGATGGTGAAAAAGGAAGAGGTCAACCCCCACATCCCCTATTTTACATCTTGATTTGGACCCCTCTCCACAAGTGATGGTGAATCCCTCTCCACTAGTGATGGGGAACCCCTCATTACTTATGCTTAAAGAAGTTCCGAAAACATCACCACCATTGATGGTTCCAAGCATAATGGTAAGTGAGAGGGGAACAGCTTCACTGTTGACCAGGAAGATAGACTCTGATTTCTACAGTATGCCACACCCACGAGGCATCAGCAAAAAGGGTGCTAGCAAGGCCTCTGGCATAAAGTCCAACACTGATAAGGGATCTGGCAGTAAAGAGTTGATTACTTCAGAAAGCTCCTCTGAGTACAATTCTTCTCAACATTCAAGCTCGAAGCATGCATGTAAAGTTCATAAGAGCAACACCTGAAGTTATTCGTGAGATGATGGAGAAAAGCAAGAAGGCAAAAGCTGAGATGAAGAAGAAGCGGCAACAGCAGTGGACTAAGAATCAACAACAGTGGAAGCAGTATGAGAAGAAGAAGCAGCAGCAGCAGCAAGCGCAGGCCTCCACAGTGCAAACAAGACTGGAAGAACTTTCTTCAGAGGTGATAGAATTGCCACTATTACCAAAACATTACTGTTTTGAAATCATCCTTTTGAAGTTGTTATTAGGCAATGCAGTGCCCTTTCATACATACACAACTGACACTGTATCTGTATTTTTACTTCTGCTTTGTCGAAGAAGGGACAGTGACTGTCTTCTATGTGAAGAAAGTGAAGTTCATGGAGGATTTAGGGTATTTTAAACTGGAAGTTGAATTCAATCACATAATGCAACATGATTTTCAGCTTGCAGTTGATATAGTGAATTACCCAAGGTAATTGTCTTCTCACATTTATGTGTCTTTTGGCTTATTCAATAGCGTTTGATAACCTTCGGCAAATTCAAATTGAGAATAATAATTGATAAACATCAAATCATCGTAAGGGGTAGTCAGATTAGACCGATTCTTGGGCAGTTGGGCTACACCACCGTCAGGGGTCAGTCTCTAGAGGTTTTGTGAGTCTTGATGCCTTCACGATTTGTTCTCAAGGTATTAGGGAACTTGGCTTTCGAGGTAAGCAAAACTCGGCGTTCGCCAAGCAACTACTGAAGGATAATGACAACACGCTGCTGCGGGAGGTGCAACAGTTCTTGGTTTGGCAAATTCAAATTGAGAATAATAATCGATAAACATCAAATCATCACTGATAGATCGGGGTGGTTCCCACACTTCTTCGATTCAATAGAGCAAGATTGATGCATCATGTTTGTGAGTTATACTATCTTATTGAGACAAGCATGTTGAAGAATGTTAATCTTTGACCCAATACATACTACGTCGCAAGTGTTCTAAACATATTTCACATGTATTTTGATTATGCTTGCTTTTTAAATTAAACCACAACTAGTTTAAGCCCATAGAGAACTTGTTTTGCTTAAACCCATAGGTAGAACTTAATTGTTTAGTAGTTCAATCATAAGAATATTTCCTTACAAATTGGCTTCACTCTAGTTTGAAATTAAGAACTAGTATCTTTATTTTTGTTAGCAACCTTGAAAAATATTATGAAAGTAGTGATTATGGATGTTTGTTATTGAGCATGATTATTTACTTTTGGAATTACATCCTAGTGCTATGTGTTGGGGATGTTACTCCTCTGAACATAGAAGAGAGAAAGATGAAGGAGGGTAGAAAGGTAGAAATAAAGAAATAAGCCACAAAACAGAGACCAAATGAGAAGAGCTCAAATGAGTCATTCTCTTCTCATGACCTTTGGGCCCTTTATACCAAAGAAGGGAGGGGAACAAATGTCAATTTTCCACCAAAACCCTGGTGGATACATCATTTACAAATAGGTCACTAGGCCTTCACATAAGTGCATACATACATATGTATGTGCATTAAGTATTCATAGCATAAAGATAAACATTTCCTTGATCTACAAAAGGAAAAAATCCTACTAAAGATGAGATGATAAACTAACCATTTTCAATTTTTGTGAGGATGTTTCAATCTTCATGAGTGACTTTAAAATAAATATCATTAATAATTGTAACCTCTTTCTTAATGGTAATGCATGCAAGTCTAAACAAAATATCTAGATGATATGATTTGGATGATTTGGATGTGTGCCAAGTGCTAGTGCACTGCTTTCCACGGTTGTGTGGGTGCTCAAGATGTGCTTGAAGAGTTTCATTCTGTTTTTGTTGATTGTCTTGTTGCATTTTGATTATTGTGTTGGCTGCTTGCTCTACCCTAAATTGTTATTACCACACAACCATGATTGCTATTGGGTATTGAAAGGTTGGCACAGAGCAAGTAGGGCCCTAGCCCACCTTGGCCAACACTTGGCTCCACCAGTGTACCTCGGTCATCTTTCTTTGTATTTTTTGACCCTTTTGTTTGAAATTAGGTTATGGTCTATAACCACCTTTGAGTCGTTGGGTATTCTTCTTGAAATGATAAAAATTTGTTAAGTGTTAAGGTAGTATTTTGTTTTTTTGCTAAAATACAAAATAAATTTTCTATTCATTGAAATACCGGCATAGCTGAATTTGTTGTCTGCATCACGACTTTTCTAGTTTTCCATTTTCACCTGATAACTTCCATTAGATTTTTTTACATTCTGGTGAACTAAAGTTTTCATCTCCTACAACATCTGAATTGTTATATGTTCATATTAATTAATAAACATGTTATGTGTTACATAACCACTTCGGTGAACTAACTCATTTTCTAACTTGTTGATGGACATTTTTTCTTGTTTGTGTTTTATCTATTGACAAACGTAGGCCTTTTTTCAGCTCATGTTTTCGACATATTCCTCTTCATACATAAAACTGTAAATTGTTGTATAGACTATAGAGAGTTTGTTTTTGATGCACCTGATTATAGTGCTTTCTTGCTACACTTGATTGGAGATCTGCATTTGGAGGCAGGGGTGGAGCTAAATTGATAGCATCGGATGCAACTGCACCTAGACCAAAAAAATCCATGATCACTTATCACCTTCGAATCTTCACCATGTTAGCATGAATCCCTATGCATGGTCCTACGCTATGAAGTGGCTCCCCTGTATTTTTGTCTAGCTCCACCCCTATTTGGAGGGACTCTTTAGGAAAATGCTGCTAAATATGGAAGGTGATGATATTTTTCTACATAATTGTAGGTAGTTAGAAGTTAGGAACTTAGGGGTGCAATTGGTTGCCCGCTTCTGCTAGGGTCAGGCTTGCCGAGTGCAGAATCCCTTTGATTGGTTGCTTGCTTCCGCTCAGGCTAGGCTTGCCGGATGCATAATCCCATTGATTGGTTGCTCACATCAATGCTCGAGCCTAGCTCTTTGGATGCAAAATGCATCGCCCAACTTGGCTGAAGGAAACATAGTAAATTCACTCCAACGAGGAATCAAATTTGGGTCTCCTGGTTACGACCATACCTCAGCCCCCTCTAACCAACTAGGCTAAAGGACCTTTGGTAGATGCGAGCAATTAGTTGGTTAATGAATTTATTAGTGTATGACTAGCATATATTAAATTATATTAACCAATTTTGAATCATTTGCTATAAGAGAATAGTTACACATATTAAATGTCATAGTGATGAGTGTGTCTATTTTTATCTAATGCAACAATTAGGGGAGCTTCCCTGCTATTAGCTTATGGATATGTTTGGGCCTATGGCCTTGTAACATGTATATGTCATTTTCTTTAGTATAAGAATCAGTAGGGGCTCCCCTCTGTTTTGGTAAAAAAATGTAACAAGTTCTCATGCATTCAACTAAACATCATTTCATCTCAATCAGGTACATACAAGTAACCAAACATTGCAGTGTTGTATGGACTCAACCTTTTCAGCGGGGGCCTAGTTTCAAGATACAATACACAAATTCTCATGCAATCAACCAAACATCATCTCATCTCAACCAGGTACATACAAGAAACCAAACATCGCAGTGTTGCATGGGCTCAGCCTTTCCAATGAGAGCTTGGTTCTAGTGTGTTACTACGCGCAACAAAATATTTATATTAAAATGCACAAAGTATGGAACAAGACAACAACAATGTGCAAATAAGCATAAATACTAAAAAAATAATCCAAAAAACTTAGTTACCAAATAGGATTGTGCTCATAAATTTCTACGGGTGAAGCAAATTCCCTCTTTCAGCATCAAATCTTCAACATATGAGCATTTCCGCACATATACACCATCGTGACCGAGTTATCGAATTGCAAGATGGAGTTAACGTGTTGTGAAGCAGAAGGCACATTTATTTGCCAAATCACTTTTAAGGAAATTTCAAACTTCAAACACAGCGGGTTTGTTGCCTACTCTAGAAATTAAGTGTTATGCCAATCTCAAATCCCGAATGCACATCAGAAATTCAGAACCAGGAGTTCTCTGTCATACAAGAGTTTCATTTTCCTTTTGATCTTGCAATCTGGCCATCAAAATCGAAATCGTAACCTGATGCCTGTGAGTATCTCTGGTGCTAAATCACTCACTCGGTGCCGAACAAAAGAAAATCATTGTCAACAGCGAGGGAAAAAAGTGTTGACATCAGTTTAATTAAGTAGTGTAGATAAATACAGAAGAGTTGGAATTTTATTTTTTTATTTTTATTTTTTTATGATTTTTAAAAATATATAGCCTAGTAAAAACTTTACAAAATTTTTATTGAGCTATATATTTATGAATTTTTTAAATATACAGCCCAGTTAAAATTTTGTAAAATTTTTATTAGACTATATATTTATGAAAAATCATTAAAAAAATAAAAAATTAGAAGAGTTAACAGGCCTCGTTTTGCCGTCCGGCCCAAACAACATGCACCAAAAGCCCATTCAAAACAACTCTCACCTTCCTCCTCCTTTGTCGGCCTCCTTCCTGGGAAAGGCAGGGCCCAACAAGACCTCGCAGCACACCACCACGCGAGGCAACGCCGGTGAGGTAGTGGAGGCGACGCGGCGGCGATGGCGGGCGGCGACCGGGAGCGGGACGTGGAGGAGGAGACGCGGAACCAGATGATGCAGAACCTCTTCGGGGACCAGTCGGAGGACGAGGAGGAAGCGGACGACGACGACGACGTCGTCGAGGTCGTCGACGATGACGACGACCAACGCCAGCAGCCGCCGCAGCAGCAGCGGCACCAGGAGCTGGACGAGGACGTCGACGACGAGGAGGAGGACGACGCCCGCAGCCACGCCCACGCCCGCTCCGGCGGGTACCACTCCGTAAGCCCCGCCAAGCTCCCCCAATCTATCTCCCTTCCCCCCCGCGTGATTCCGATTCGCCCCCCAGCAGCTTGCTGTTTGCCGGGTGGCTTAGGTTTTGGATTCGTCAGGCTGGGAGCCTCGCGGTTGGGGGATGCAGTGGTTCGGGGGAGGTGTGCGGTCGTGCGGATTTGTTCCAATTCTGCAGAGAAAAATTGGCCAAGCACTTGATTTTGACTTTTGTGCACGTAATGGACACAGAGAAGACAGAGATGAACCCATGGATTTATTTGCCTCGTTTGTCTCCAAGGCCTGTCCTGTGTACCACGAAATCCAACTTAATAAACATCCTGGTAACACTCTAGGAGGAGAAAACTGAGTTCCAGGCACACAAGGGGAGCCTACTGGGGGGCAGGCATGTCTTTCATCACATCTATGACAGTTTAGCCCATTTTTCAGCTTTGTTCTGCTATATGAATTTCATCGTCGTACTCAATTGGGTTCAGGGAACTGTAGTTTAGTGTTTTCTACACTCAGTCAGTGCACCAATCTGAAAATTGCGAAGCTGCAAATCTATGTATATCTCGGGAATTTCTAGTGGTACCAAGTCACCTGAACAACACTGGGCGTACTTGGTGTTAATTTGGACCATTGTGCTCTGCTAGTGCCATCAAAGAGTTAAAGCTTAGCTCATGTAATTTCTTTCATTCTTCATCCTTACATAATGCTCTAGCCTTCTAAAGTTGTGCGCTTCAAGGAAAGCTGTCTGTTTTAATGCTTAATATGGATGGATTTATGTAGGAAGAAGTGGATGGTGAGGCAGAGAATGGAGGGGAAGGTGAAGGTGAAAGTGAGGGGCAAGTTGGAATGGAAGAGGAAAGTGAAGGTGAAGCTCATCGTGCGGATCTTGATCAAGGAGAAAGTGACGGGGACAAGGTCCAGAGCTCTCCAGAAAGAGAACTTGATGACCAAAGGGTGGAACCTGATGCAAGAGGAATGGACAGTCAAGATGAGGGCTACCGGCAGAGGACAGTTTCTAGCAGAAGAAGGGGAGTTGTTGCCTCTGAATCTGATGAGGGATCCGAAGATAATTACTATGCTGATGGAGGTCAAGAAGACGAGGAACCTCGCCAAACAAGGAAACCAAGGTTGTTAAGCCTTACAGTTACGAGTAGTTAATTCGATGGTTTACTGAATGTTATGTTATTTCAGCAATGACTTTATCAGCATGTGCTTATCTTATTTTGATCCTTTATAATCATGTAGTAGCTTGTGACTGTAATAATGTTATTATGCAGCACCCCAATGGAGGAAGAAAAGGAACAGGAAGTAGTTCGCGACGTGTTTGGTGAAAGTGATGAAGATGAACCAGGTCCATATCATGCACGCCATGAAATTGATGAAGATTCTCATGTAAGATTCAGTGATTACTTATTTGACAATTTTAGTTAAGTAGGAATAATTGCCTTAGATGTCTGGCAGAATATTTCAACAGGTCTACCTAGTTTTCTTTTTCTAAAAAATCTTTCTGCTCAAAATTATATGGATTTAAGTCTAAATAGGCATTGGTTGGCTGCATAGCATGTTAGTGTGAATACCCACAGAGGTTAGCATGTAGACTGTAAAGAGTAAACTTAGTAAATTGGTCCTTTTATCTTCCTTTCATGCTTGCATATGTAATGTAAATCTGAGATTTTTAAGACTTTCATGTCTTTTTTTTTGCTGGCACTTGATTTCTCTAAAGTCTGAATGAAAGCTATTTTTTAGCTTCATGTCTTGCATTTGTTCTACTCGAGTATTGATTCATGCATGCAATCAGTTCTGGAACATCTTCACTTCCATTACCTGCTATCTTTTTCTATAGCATTTTTTAAAAATTCCTATTGTAAAATTTCTTTTTTCTTCTCTTTTGTAGAGATCGCCTATAGAGGATGAGGAGCAGTATGAGAAGGACATGCAACCAGATGATGTAGTGGCTGATGAAGATATGCACTATGAATCTGATGAAAATCGGGAACTGAAATCAAAAGAGAAACCAGTCGGTCCACCGCTGGACTTGGTAGTTCCATTTAGGCAACCACCAGCTCGGCCTGACAAAGTGAGTTATCGTCATGTGATGAGGATACGTTTAAGCCATATCTTTGACGGTTTGACTACATATTGCTGCTTTCTTTTTCTGATGAGACAAGTCCATGTGGTACACCGCTAAAAAATCAATTATCTGGTTGCTGTTATTTTATGTTAAGTATGATAATTTAGCAAGCATGTTCTCTTTCAAATTGTTCATGCTTGGCTAGGAGTTTTATGATCCATTGTCAAGAGTTTACACCTTTGTAGCTATTCACATTGTGGTTTGTTACTGACTGTTTTCCTATTTTCTAGATGAATGTGATCAAGGTATCAAACATTATGGGGATTGACCCAAAACCCTTTGATCCAAAAACATATGTGGAGGAAGATGTTTTTGTTACAGATGAATCTGGAACTAAGAAAAGGATACGGCTAGAGGACAATATTGTGCGGTGGAGAACTGTTAGGAACTCAAATGGCACTACATCTGTAAGTGGAATGCTGCTCATGTATCAATTAGGCTGGGACTAGCGTATTGATGATGCTTGGCCTGATTCTTCTGTGTTTTAGTTTTGTAGTTTTCTCTTGATTTTAACTGCATTTTCCTTTTCTTTTATTTGCAGTACATGTCGTGTTCAAAGAAAACAACTCTTTAGGCTATGTTTGGCTTCCTGTTGCTATGCTTAACATAAGACTCCTGCCAATATAAGTGTTTATTTTATAGTTCATATAAACTTGTACAGTTTGTATTGATGGTTGTGTGCTGTGTGCATATGCATTGATAAATTTCCTTGTTTTCTGAGTTTTTCATTTCACTCTGGTTACTGAAGCTTTGAATATTTAATTATTGCAGTATGAAAGCAATGCACGGTTTGTAAAATGGAAAGATGGAAGTATGCAGCTTCTGATTGGCAATGAAGTTCTTGATATATCTGTACATGATGCGCAACATGACCAGTCCCATCTGTTTTTGAGGAATGGGAAGGTAAATAAGTCTTCTTTACTCTTTTTTCAATCATCCCCACCATCAATGATTAAGTTTCAATGACATTATTAATTTTGAACTTTAATGCAGGGAATTCTACAATCACAAGGAAGGCTTTTGCACAAAATGAGATTTATGCCATCTTCCTTGTCTTCAAAGTCACATCGCCTGTTAACTGCACTGGTTGATTCTCAGAATAAGAAAACTGTTAAGATGCAAAAATGGTTTGAGACTAAGGATCCTGAGAAAGTGAAACAGGAAAATGAAAGGGTAACTAAATCACCATTACTTATCCACTGAATGTTATGTATGTGCATGACTTGTTCCTCCTATCCATTGAACTAAGATCCTTGTTCATGTGTGAATTACTTGTGTTGTGCTGTGCTTTTCCTGCCACTTGTCTCTCACATTGATATGGAGTACTAATTTCTTAAGAAGATCAGGACTATCCTGATGAGACCTATTGATTCAGTTCCAAAGTCATTTTCTGAAGTATGTCTTGTATAGTTTCTGAAGTTTGTCAGGTCTCACCAGCTTAAGCAGTATGAGGGTTCTAAAAGTTCTATTAGTCGGCACTCTGTTGCTGCTGTTATGATGATTTGTGTGGCATGCTCAAGTTAGTATCTCCAAAGAAAAGTTACATCATGCAATCACAACAATTATACAGTCAATTGAGTAATGAATCTCGAGTCTGTTTGTTGCTGATCTGTTTTTCTTTTGTTTTTTTCTTCAAAACTGATTTTGCTCTTTCTACTGATACGGTCATTATGCAGGCTCGGGGTCAAAATATTCGAGCCCATTCAGTTCTTCAACGCAAAAGAGAAAAGGTGAACCGCAAGTACACACAACCTGCCAGGCCAAGGCGGCAGCTTTCCCCAGGGTTCTTGGAAGATGCTTTAGATGAGGTTGGTTTCTAGTTTTGCCGTTTTCTTCACCAATTAGAATGTATTGATATTGTTAGCTATTGCCCTATATTAATCAACGCAACTCCTGTTGCAATTTGCAACAGTCCAACTCCTGTCACATTTATCCACCCAATCACCACCAAAAAGAAAAGAGTGGAAAAGGGAAAAGGAAACAAAATAAAATAAAATAAAATAAAGTTTGGTTCAGCGAACAGTTTGTGATGCAGTCTTGCCTTGTTGAGGTTTTATATGCGTGGTTAAATTCTGGAAATTTAGCAAGTAAAAAACTGTGCTTAGTAACTGCTTTCCCATTTAATTTTTTTACAGTAACAAAACTTTTGTAGTGAGCTACAGCCTACAGTATGAATAATTTCACTACATTCATTTACAACAAAATCAGTGTAAACTGGTTTTAAGCTTATTCCAGCTATGACTTTAAAATGAGATATCTGTCATTTTTTGTATGATGTGTACTAAACTCTTGGGGCTACCCCTTGTTGAATAGATACATGTAGGGCTACATGGTATTCTTAACCTGTTATTGTGGCTTATGGAATTTTAGATTCCTGTTTGAATAGCTGTTCTGTAGACATCATAAATAGGTGCTACTTTACAACTTGTCCCAATGATTTGTTCTTGGATTTGACACCTCAAACAGGATTGTTCTGACCAGCTCCGAGAGACTGCCTAGTATTGATTGAAGTTGTTCATTTTTGGCAGGATGATGAGCCTGAATATGGTTCTCGGCGAATGCCAGGTCGTAGACGGTTTGAGGATGAATTAGAAGCTGAAGCACTAGCTGAGAGGCGTATCATTAATGCAAAGAAGGTGAGCAGTTGAGCTCATTATTTTCAGTTCTCTTTTTAACCAAACTTTTAAATATTTGTACTTATAATCCTGCACACTTTCAGTCAAATATGAACAGAAATGTACCCCGCAATACATCGTACCCTCCTGCTCGTCCACCGAGACGTCAAGTTGATGAATACTCGGAGAGTGAGAGGGAGGAGTCAGAATATGAAACTGATGGCGAGGACATTGAGCACTCACCAACTCGTGGAAGGGAAGATGAGCTTGATGAGGAGGATGAATACGAGGAAGATGTTGAAGAAGCACCTTTGTCGGATGAAGAAATGGAGGTTAGATTTCTGGGCCTCGAACACCAGTGCTTCTTTTCCACCTGATTTGCATTGCATGGGCTGTTTTGGCAGCCAAAAGCCATTACAGAGCTGAGATTTTCAGCAGTTTTTGAGAGAAAAGAAATCAGTGCTAATTAAGTATTACATAATGGTAAACATATAGCAAGATTCAGGTTTTTCTTCAGCTAACATGTTAAAGAATGGAACTCTGCTTCAGACAACAACATTTCCAGGAAACTTTGATCCTATAGGACTAGAATTGATTTGAAATTCAGTTTAAAGTCAGAATTCTATGGGCTAACTTTAGTCAGTAAACTTGGATTATTAGATTGATAAAAGCAGGCTTATTAGTTTTGGCCAATTTTATCTGAATTAAACTCTTAAACATGAACAAAGACAGGCTTATCAACGCTTATCAACTCTGTCGATCTTATCTGAATTGAACAAAACAAGAACAAATGAAGTAGCAAAACTCGTTTTACGGTTCATATTTGAAAGCGTGAAGATCATTGTTCATTTTCGCAATTCCTGGGCAAGAAAGTGATAGCGATGCCGCGCTCTAGACCTGCTGACCATAAAACAGAAAGGTTTCTTCACCCAGAAAAGCAGGAATCATATTGCCTCATTGTAGAAAGCAAGAGACTTGCTATCATTTTAAATTCCCGTTGTGCAGTCACCTTTACCTTTTCTGAATTAGGTGTGCATGAAATTCATAGGTTACGGAATTGCGCTCCGTGTGAGTGGGATACCAAAACCTGGAACAAAAAGAAAGACCATTGCACATTTCTATATTTTATTCCTCGCCACAATCAAAATGGTACTGCGACGCAGGCACCGAAGCGGAAGAGGGAATCAGGAGGCGGCAGCCACAGGCGCGAGGAGATGGTCTCCGAGGAGGAGGACGACGACGACGACTCTCCACCCAGGAAGCAGCAGGCCGTTCAGCATCGCAGGAAGGCCGTCGTTTTCGACGACAGCGACGAGGACTGATGATCAACTGGTGAGATCTTGTAGAACGTTGGTGTATGACCTGCTACAGCTATCCTTTTTTTTCCCTTGGGTGTGTGTGGGTGTGTTGGAGAATCGTTGTCTGGAAAACAGGAGGTTGTTAACTGTTGTTATTCGGCACGCTGCTTGTTATTACTGTCATCATCAAGATAAAGAGAAAGAAATGAAGGCCTGTCTGTCGATATGCTAGTGCCAAAAAGTATGGTAAAAATTCACGAGATTTCCTGTGGGAACCGTGCGGGTTTTTTGCGAAATCCCCGTGAAATTTGTAGTACCCCTATGTGTTGAGAACATAGGGCCTCCTGGTCCTTGGTGATACGGTCGCCGCAGAATTCGTTCCACACAGCGGATCCGGACTTGGGACGGTCGCTGTCGGCCGAGGATTTCGTGGTGGGGAGACCGGAGACCGCGTCGTCTCGCCTCGTCGCCGACACGCCCGGCGACCGCCACGTCGGCGTCCACGCACTGGTCGTCCTCCGTCGCTGCCACCAGTCCACTACGGCCCGTGTTCCGAGAGCCCAGCCACAGGAAGGCGTGTCCGGCTGCACAGGACCCACCCGTCAGACACCTCACCTTGATGCCTGCACGTGGGGCCCAGGGCCCGCATCTAGAGGCAGAAGAGAGAGAATATTATATTAGTATTATTATTTTATATTTATATTGAAGATTAAGGATAGAATAGTTGTTGGTTGGAAAGACTTGGTCATCAGGTTGTTGGCCGCTCTTTCCATGGGACCTCAACTGCAAGCCAACAAAACGGCATGACGTCAACAACTTGTCCTCTTGCTCGTGACTTTCTTGCACACTCACACCTCACCAGGCACTCGAAAAGTATCATCTCTACTTCTCCACCATGCGTGTGTGTGACTTGAGTGAAACAATGTCGCATGAATTTTTTTGTTTTATTTGCTACCCATCGATGAACTAGAACGATTGCTTCGATTTCATCGTTGTCGTGTTAATGCCAAGGTTACTTTCTTCGTGCAAAGAATGTCAAATAGTGTTTCTCCTACACATGAGAAATTCCTTTTTGTCTCTAGAATAGTTTGGCTAAACGAGTGCCAAAGTGAGATAAGCCAAGAAAAGGATAAAATTTTAGATACATAATCAATTACAAGACAAAAATGGTGATGCACTTCTCTCCAAAGAGAGAACCGAGCACCACACCGCTTTGGCTAGGCGGTGTGGCACACTATCCTTGTCTTTATTACTATTGTACGTGGAGTCTTGCATGAATGCAATGTGTCAGATAAGTGAGGGTCTGTATTTCCAAAAAAATCTATGAATGAATAATATAGTGTACTATATATTGCCATTTCTCTTTTCCAAGAAAGAAAAACAGCGGCAAAGATTGTCAATAGTGTTTCTCGTGCATCATGAGACTTCGTTGAGAAATTCCTTTTGTCTTTATAATAGTTTGGCTAAACGAGTGTCGGAGTGAGATAAACAAATAAAAGGACAAGATTTTGGAGAAATAAACAACAAAGAGACGAAAATGGTGATGCACTTCTCCAAAGAGAGAATCGAGCGCCACCACCGCTTTGGCTAGACAGTGTGGCACACTATCCTAGTCTTTATTACTATCGTGTGTGTGGAGTCCTGCATGAAGGCAATGTGTCAACAAGTGAACCCCTCGTCCTCTTGCTCATGACTTTCTTGCACACTCACACCTCACCAGCCACTCAAAAAGTAGAGTAGCATGTCTAATCTGTTGTCCACCGTGCGTGTGTGTGAGACTTGAGAAACGAGATGTCGCGTGATTTTGCCAACGATTGCTTCGATTTCATGGACGAACCTATTGTTGTTGTGTTTTAAATGTCTCTTCTCTTCTTAAGTTGCTAAATAAATCTTTTTGTCTCTAGAACAGTTTGGCTAAACGAGTGTCAGAGTGAGATAAACAAAGAAAAGGACAAGATTTTGGAGAAATAAACAACAAAGAGACGAAAATGGTGATCCACTTCTCCAAAGAGAGAATCGAGCACCACTACCGCTTTGGCTAGACGATGTGGCACACTATCCTATTATTTATTACTATCGTGTGTGTGGAGTCCTACATGAAGGTAATGTGTCGACAAGTGAGGGTCTGCATGATAAAGTCTTCTGCAAATATTTTTCTAAAAAAATTCTTTGAATAAATACTATAGTAGTGTACTATATATATTGAAGATTAAGGATAGAATAGTTGTTGGCAGTTGGAAAGACTTGGTCATCAGGTTGCTGGCCGCTCTTTCCATGGGACCTCAACTGCAAGCCAACAAAACGGCATGACGTCAACACCTCGTCCTCTTGCTCATGACTTTCTTGCACACGCTCACACCTCATCAGGCACTCGAAAAGTATCATATCTACTTCTCCACCGTGCGTGTGTGTGTGTGTGACTTGAGAGAAACAATGTCGCATGCATTTTTTTTATTTGCTACCGATCGATGAACTAGAACGATTGCTTCTATGTCATTGTGGCCGTGTTAATGCAAAGGTTACTTTCTTCGTGCAAAGATTGTCAATAGTGTTTCTCCTACATCATGAGACATCATTGAGATATTCCTTTTTGTCTCTATAATAGTTTGGCTAAACGAGTGTCAGAGTGAGATGAACAAAGAAAAAGACAAAATTTTGGAGAAATAAACAACTAAGTGACAAAAATGGTGATGCACTTCTCCAAAGAGAGAACCGAGCACCACCACCGCTTTGGCTAGGCGGTGTGACACACTATCTTAGTCTTTATTACTAATGTACATGGAGTCTTGCATGAATGCAATGTGTCACACAAGTAGGGTTTGTATTTCTAAAAAGAACATATGAATGAATAATATAGTGTACTACTATAAATGTCATTTCTCTTTTCCAAAAAAGAAAAACAACGGCAAAGATTGTCAATAGTGTTTCTCGTACATCATGAGACTTCGTTGAGAAATTCCTTTTTGTCTTTACAACAGTTTGGCTAAACAAGTGTCGAGTGTCGGAGTGAGATAAACAAAGAAAAGGACAAGATTTTGGAGAAATAAACAACAAGGAGATGAAAATGGTGCACTTGTCCAAAGAGAGAATCGAGCACCACCACCGCTTTGGCCAGATAGTGTGGCACACTATCCTAGTCTTTATTACTATCGTGTGTGTGGAGTCCTGCATGAAGGCAATGTGTCGACAAGTGAGGGTTTGTATGATAGAGTTATCTACAAATATTCTTCTAGAAAATTCTATGAATAAATACTATAGTAGTGTACTATATATATATATTGTCATTTCTCTTTTCATACTACCTTTGTGATGTCGTTTCATTAACATGTAAGTACTATAAAATTAAATGCCTCACAAATAAAATATACAATATATATCTCTTAGATTATTAGTTGTTCTACCAATGGTAATTAGTTTGTCGTTCTTGTTCCATGGGGACAACTGCAAAGCAACAAACGACATGGCATGACCCAATCGAAACAAGTTTCTTGCGTCTCTTATCGATACAAGAAAGATCATATATGTGGCCAGCTCACTAGACACTTGAGAATATTAGGATCTACTCCTCTCATGTGTATGTACCACTTGAGAATCGATTTCGATCGGTTTCTCATCGACCACAATACTGTTACTGTATACATGTCAAAGTGCTTCTCTTCTTGGCTAAGGAAGTGCAAGAACCATGATAATGTTGTCCATAGAACATGAGACGTGGCTACACAAAGTTTTGTCTCTAGCAACACTTGCCTCCACGAGTGAAATAAAACAATTAAAAGTGACTTAAGAACAATGAGACAAAACAGATGATTTAAGGAACCCACCATGTGTTCTAGAAAGAGAGACATGCAAGATACCACGGCTTGAGAAAGTGGTGTGGCCCACTACCTTGGTCGACATTGCTATCGTGGAGGCATGCACGGAGGCAATGTGTTGACAGGTGAGGGTCCACGTGACAAAAATAATTTAATTTTTCGTCTCTATTGTACAACCCACCTACCACTAGACAACTGAGGGTTATTTAATAACTTCAATAAACAATAGATGGAGTTTTAATAGGGAGGAGTCTTCATTATTTTGAGCCTAACTTTGAGACCAAAGATGTGAAGGGACTTGAATGCAAATTTTAAAAATAAAATGTTGGACGGTTGAAAAGCAAAAATATACTTTATAGCCTCTTGGTCTTAGTTTTGCTCTTGGCACTTCCCTTCTCATAGTGCCCTTGTGATGCAAGGCAACCAAACTTCTCCAAAATAGAGAACCAAGCACCACCAACGCTTTTGGCTAGGTGTGTGTCACACTATTATCGTACGTGGAGCCTTTACATGGAGGCAATGTGTGTCTCTTTTCATACTAGTGATGTTGTTTTCTTAACATGCAAGTACTATATAATTAAATGTCATGCAAATAAAATATACTACATATCTCTTATCATGGTTCTCTCGTGTGTGGGGTGTGTGTGTGTGTCTGTGTATGTGTGTGACTTCAGAATCAATTTCGACTGGTTTCTCATCAACGATAATATTGTTACTGTCTACATGTCAAGGTGATTCTCTTCTTGGCTAAGAAAGTGTAAGAACCATGATAATGTTGTCCATAGAACATGAGACATGGCTACACATAGTTTTGTCACTAGCAACAATTGCCTACACGAGTGAAATAAAAGAATAAAAAGTCATCCCTTGAGAAAAACAAGAACAAGAAGACAAAACAAATGATTTAAGGAACCCACGTCATGTTCTAGAAAGAGAGACATGCAAGACACCACGGATTGGGTAAGTGGTGTGCTCCACTACCTTGGTCTATATTTCTATTGTGGAGGCATGCATGCAAGCAATGTATTGATAGGTGAGGGTCCACATGACAAAAATAGTTTAATTTTTTGTCTCTATTGTACGACTCACTCACCTACCACTAGATAGCTGAGGGTTATTAAATAACTTCAATAAACAATAGATGGATTTTTAATAGAGAGGAGTCTCCATTATTTTGAGCCTAACTTTGAGACCAAAGATATGGAGGGACTTGAATGCAAATTTTAAAAATAAAATGTTGGAGGGGTCAAAACCAAAAGTATACTTCATAACCTCTTGGTCCTAGTTGTGCTCTTGCACTTCCCTTCTCATAGTGTCCTTGTGATGTTGTTGCCTTAGTAACTACTTACAAAGTTATCTACAAATGAACACTAATATATATTTTCCATTACTACCTAGCTAGAATGCAACTGGAATGCAATAATTTCATGTGAACTTTTTTTTTGTTTTGAACAAGTATGAAGAATCGAGGGATGAAATTTTGTCGATCATCATATATAACCAAATATGGGCGTCAAAATCAATACCACATGCTTCTCTAATATGGGTTGAAAAATCTCTAGCCTACATATTTTTGGGTATCCGATAAATAGTTGTTCAAGAAAGTGGTTGTAGCATCTTACATTCTTTTTTGGAACTCTATGTTTCCTACTCACATGCTTGTCCTCTTAGAAACTCACTAAATCCTCTGCAATCCCAATCTTAAAAAACGAGCTTGCTTGTGTACTCCACACTTCCTCCACCCAGATCCCTAGGACCCTACTAGCATTGGCCATGCCTAAAGCTTGTGGTAAGCACATAGTCTTGCTATCTTGTGATGGAATTTGTACAATTTTTTTTGTAGGAAATGTATCCTTATCAATCATTTAAGATATATTTTTCATTGATCACCATTTGTAACTGTTGGATCCCTCCAGATCCATTCCTTCTCTTTCGATCCCTCTTTCTTCTTCCTCCATCCTCTTCCTCGCTCGTCCTTCATCCGATCTTGACACTAGGTGCAACGACGACCCTTCTCAAACGACCTCCCACCTGACCTCGACACCCGACGATACCTCCTTCACCGTTTGTTGCCTCTGGCCGACAGAAATCAGTCCGAGCCAGACACCTCCGCTGCTTCCACCATCTACAAGGGTCCGACGAGCTCTGGCGGCACCCTTGGCACCTGCACTCCACTGCCATCTCTCTCGCCTCTACTGTTGGCTAACGAGCCACCGCGGGGGTCCTCTATTTCTGCAACCACAGGTAAACCCAACCCGACACCATAACCCCAAACTTAACCTCAAATGCTTCTCTCCAATTCAATCCCACTAGAAGTTGCAGTGATTGACACTAATGGTAAATTTCAATCAAGTGAAAAGTGTTAAATCCCTTCTATGTATACGAATTTTCTATAGTTTAGATCTTGTTGTTCTAATTTTGCTTTAGCACATCCAATATTCACTAGAAAAAAATCAACAAAATTTATAAGAAATGCCAAATCTTACCTCTGTAAATTATCCTATACCCGCTATTGCAAGCTCCTCCTTTGACAAGAGTGGCACTTCAACCACCACTTATGTCCCATGGAAGGGAGGGAGGGAGGGAACACGACGGCATCCACCGTTAACCTCCTATTGATGGCAAACAAGCAAATTTTGTAGGAGAGAAATAATGCATGTGGGAATGGAAAAGAAGTTGGGCTGGTGAGGGACATATGAAAAGGAAAAAAAAGAGTGACCAACTTTAAGCGAGTGCGATCATAATAGATTCCCCGTGGGCTCACACTCACCCATCTTGACTCTCACACATTGATTGGGCCGACGTTAATAGGCTATGATCTCGTGGATTTGGCTGGCTTTAGGTTTATAGCTAAGCGACAAAGAGTAGCTTGTCGTATATGTACCAAGGATAACACATATTAGCGGGAGCATAGCCGTGTAAGGGGTCGTTCATGTGAGTTTGGGCCGTGAATTAGTGGGCCGGGTGGGATCGGTGTTTTCAGAAAAAAAAAGTGGGCTCCTCTTTTAGAACATTCAAACATGTCAAATTTGGCGCCAAAGGCTCTTCGTCTTCGAAGGGCATACAAACTTACCACTCTTAGCAACAATTTGCGAAGTTAGCAAACATCATCCACCTTTAGGATGAATGACACATAGATGAAGCAACAAATGTTCAAAACAATATTCACCCAAAAAAAATGTGAACCACTTACAATTCCTTCCAATGGTGATAATTCACACCCCAAAAAATGGGATTTTCCAAATGAGCAGCCAACGAAAAGTAAAACTCCGATAGCAATTGAAATGCACTTCGGCGACCGCTTCGGTCCATGAAAATTCTGTGGTGGGCCCCACCGCGTACTACTATTCTTGTACCCCGGTCCTCGACAGGCAGAGAGACCCGAAGTCACTCGCCACTGACTGACTCAAACAAACTTTCAGTTTCCACCACCGCTTGGAGGTCCTCGTCGGCGACTAGCCGGAGATGGCCTTCGATCGCCGCCCCACCACCGTCCTCTTCGTCGTTCTCGCTCTCCACCTCCTCACCGCCTCCTGCGCGTCCTCGTCACCCCAGGAGCAGGACAGGTCGGCGCTCCTCCAGCTCAAGACCGCCCTCTCCGCCGGCTCCGGCTCCGGCTCCGGCGACCCTCTCCGCCAGTGGGCGCCGGAATCAGGCGTCCACCACTGCTCCTGGCCGGGGGTCACCTGCGACGCGCAGTCCCGCCGCGTCGTGGCGCTCTCACCGCCGCCCCGACCCCTCCGCCGCCTCGCCGGGGAGCTGTCGCCGGCGGTCGGTCGCCTCACCGACCTCAGAGCGATCTCCTTCCCCGCCGCCGGGATTCGCGGCGAGATTCCTCAAGAAGTCTGGCGCCTGCGGCACCTCGAGGTGCTCAATCTGGCCGGCAACGCCCTCCACGGCCGCCTGCCGGCAACCTTCCCGGAAGGTCTGAAAAGTTTGGACCTTTCCGGGAACCGGCTGTCCGGGAGAATCCCGCCGGGGATAGCCAGCTGCGCGGCGCTCCGGCGCCTCCGGATGTCCTCCAATTCGTTGGATGGTTCCATCCCGCCGCAGATTGGGAAGCTCGCGAAGCTCCGGGTCCTGGAGCTGTCCGGGAACAGGCTGACCGGCGGCGTGCCTCCGGAGATCCTCCATTGTACGGCCCTCGTCAAGATGGATCTCGGCAACAACTTGCTCAGCGGTCAATTGCCTTCAGGCCTCAAGGAGCTCAAGAACTTGAAGTTCCTCTCATTATCCGGGAACAATTTCAGCGGTGAGATACCTTCCGATTTGGGTCAGCTGAAGGCACTGAAATTTCTTAATCTGTCCAGCAATTCTCTATCAGGGGCTGTTCCAGTTGATCTTGTGGATGTGGATGTACAGAATCGCACTGTTCTACTTCTTGACAACAGGCTTTCAGGGGAGATAACTGCTGCTGCTAATCCTCACATACCATCAGTATCAGTAATTAACGTTTCTTCAGTTACAGAGGCTACTTCCAGTGTGAACCCATCACGCCAACCCAGTGAGATATTCACAGTTTCTCGCAGATTAAGTATGCGATCGCTTGGTACTATGTCAGGCACTCCTGATGATGGCAGCAGCAGCAGTGGTGGTGGTGGTTTGGGAGTCAAAGAGATTGCTGCCATAGCTTCAGGATCAGCCATTATTGTGCTTCTGTTAGTTGCCCTCACCCTGTGCATCTGCAGAAAGAAATGTGCTTTGAGGCCATCAAAGCGCTCTCTCAGGAGAAGGGAAGTCAAGGTTTTTGACAATGTTGATATTGGAGCCCCCCTGACTTATGAGACGGTTGTTCGTGCCACTGGAAATTTCAATGCTAGCAATTGTATTGGCAATGGCGGCTTTGGTCCAACATACAGAGCCGAGATTGCCCCTGGAGTTTTTGTGGCAATAAAGAGGCTTGCTATCGGGAAGCAGCACGGTGACAAGCAATTCCAAGCAGAAATCAGAACTCTTGGGCAGTGCCGTCATCCTAATCTTGTCACTCTCCTGGGATACCATATCAGTGATTCAGAGATGTTTCTGATATACAACTATATGCCGGGTGGCAACTTGGAGAAATTCATAAAAGAGAGAACTAAGAGGCCAGTCAGTTGGAGAAGGCTTCACAAGATTGCTCTGGATATCGCTCGTGCTCTTTCGTACATGCATGAAGAATGTGTCCCCCGCATCCTGCACCGAGATGTCAAGCCAAACAACATATTGCTTGACAATGAATGCAATGCATATCTTTCTGATTTTGGATTGGCAAGGCTTCTCCGGAACTCGGAAACTCATGCGACGACAGATGTTGCTGGTACTTTTGGTTATGTGGCCCCTGAGTATGCGATGACATGCCGCGTGTCTGATAAGGCGGATGTATACAGCTATGGAGTTGTGCTTCTTGAACTGATCTCAGACAAGAAAGCGCTGGACCCATCATTTTCTCCATATGGAAATGGTTTCAACATTGTCAGCTGGGCTCTGAAGCTTGTCCAAAGAGGCAGAATCCGGGAATTCTTCATTGAAGGCTTGTGGGATAAGGCCCCACATGATGATCTGGTTGCGTTCTTGAACCTGGCGATCCAGTGCACGCTGGAATCTGTTGCTTCTAGGCCTACAATGAAGCATGTGGTTCGGTCCCTAAGGGATATCCGACCACCTTACTAGGAACAGCAAGGTAAGCACCCCTGGGCTGATAGGTAGCCATTTTCCCTGCCCAGGAAGTTAGCAATTGTGGAAAGGAGGCGCGCTACATCAAGGAGGTGGCTTGAAATGCCATCAGTTTTATCTCCTCAGCGGGCTCCGTATCCACCAACTGTAGTGATACATAACATTTCAGGTAGCTGAATATTTCCTTTAACAAAAAAAAAGTAGTAAAAAAAAAAGAAAAGAAAGAAAGCTGAATGCTTCAACAGTTCTGCAACTGCACAACATTTCAGTGGCATTACTTTTTCTAATGCCACTGAAATGTTGTGCAGTTGCAGAACTGTTGAAGCATTTGGCCTTCTGGAATATTACATATATCAGTATAGTTGATGGCTTATGACATGATATACAGTTTGACATGTATCAGCGTGCCTGGAACGAGGTGCACATGTTTGAGCTGAATGTTGATGTTATTGTGAGAATGTGCTAAATCAGATGATTGCCGCTGCTAGCTGTATGTCTATGCTGAATGTTTGCTGTCGATGCCTGTAGCTGAATGTCGATGCTGAATGTTGGCTGTCGATGCCTGTAGCTGAATGTTGGCAGTTGCTGAATGCAGAGTTGGTGTTTGCTTTGCTGCTGCTGCTGCTGCTTCTAGCGTTGTGTTGCGTTTGCTGTCATTCAGGCAGCCGAGAATTCGAGATCATGGGGAATGTTTCCGAGAAATCCATCTCTCCCGCATTTCAAATCTATCGATGTTCTGCTGAATTGGTTGTGTCCGGTTCTCTCCTCCATGAGCAAAGGAGAGGACAGGAACTGCTCTACTTAAACGGTGGCTAGGCAGGTTCGCCGGCGGCGACGGTGGCGTCCTCGGATGCGGCGGGCGAGGACACGGATCGAAGCTGATGTGGCAGTGAGCAGAGCCGGCCACCGGTGTCAATGGCCACCGTCATTGCGGTTCGCTGCCATACAAAGGAGTCGTGTCTGCTCGTGCGCTCCGTCGCTGGAGCCTGGCAACGGCGGCGCACCGCGGCTCGCCGGCGCCACGCGTCGGCGGCCGCTTCTCGTCGATGGATTGGCAGACGGGGAAATAAACGAATGCAGGAAAGAATTTCTGAATTATGTGAGCCCTACAATGCTGATTGAACGGACGAGATGGACCCAGGGGTCGCCACGCCGGAGCGCAGCCGCGTTTCGGCCGCCCACTTGGCCTCCTCGAGAGCCCTCCGCCGCCGCCGCCGCATGTGCCCAGCATGGCCTCCGTACCCTTTGCTCTGTCCAGCTTCGTCTCCGACGCGCCGCCCTGGCCGCAGCAGCTGTTCAGTCGGTGTCTGACAGATGAGAGGTGAACCAAGCAAAATTACGCTGGCGGTGCATGGAAGATTAGCATGCCGGCGACCACGCAGAGCAGACGCCGCCGCCATCATTCATCAATTTGATGTCCTCATCAGCTGAATACAAGCGGTCAAGCAGGCCACACAGTTTACAGGAATGATGATACTCTGGAGAGGTGAGCAAACAACGAACGTGAAAGTATTTTGATCCGGGGAGGAATTAAAACAGGCATGAAATGATTCCAGTAAGACCATGCCACATTGGCCTGAAGCACCAAGGTCGTTCATACTGCTAATGCACTAATACGTACTAGTATCAAGCAAATGTATGAAAACCCCTGAAACATACAACTTGTACTGATAAAACAAGTGATGATTAACTTCAAAAATTCAAATTACTTTCAAATAACAAAAGGATTCTCGTCAAAGTTCCTCTAATTGGTGGGAGCTAACACTAGTAGAAGAAGCATGCTGGGTACTTGAGGATAAGCAGCGGATAGCAACATCATGAACCTTCAAACTTGTCTATCCTCTCTGACAAAGTTGCAGACACAAGCTGTTTGTGCCAAAGCCAAAATGAACAAAACTCAACAGCTGAAACCACCAGCCACGAGAACCAAAAGCTTCAGCATCTGGGCAAAAGACCATCAAGCGCTATGGAAGCCTTCCATCAAAGCATCTGCACATACAACTTCCAATTTGGGTTCCTTTCGGTGATTGGAAGCTGGCCAAAAGGGTGTTCCTCGACGTAACGCTGGACGTCGTCTGCAGCAGCAAGGTTCTCCAGGTACGAGCGAAGATCTCCACCAGGTCCTGTTTATATATATGGAAAGATTATTAACCTGTAACATGTACCATTTCTATGCACAATGCAACTTCTTAGACTGGTGAAGCTTATTACCCAACGAATCGTCCTTCTCATTCTTGTAGCTGTAGGAGTAAGGAAAAATAGCAGTGTGTGGCTGCACAATGCAAACATCACAAGAAGATTATTCGTGAATCTCAATAACCGCGTTGAGCTTTGACCTTAACAATGTTATAGAACAAGGGAGAAAGGCGGTACTGGGTTGCGCAGGGCTTTGTAAGGGGAGTCATCCACAAGCAGAGTATTCGAGGGTGAGAACTCCCCATGCTGCCAAGGAAGGTCAGGCTCCTCTTTGTTCCACAGCTTCTTCAGTTCCTTCAGCACTAGCGGTTTGTACTTGTTTTCAATAGCGTAGTGTCCAGTAGCAGTGCATTTAGATGCATCCTGGTCAGATCAGAGCAACATAAATACAGTAAATAGGGACTGAATAACTTGCACCTGAACTTCCATCAGTACTAGTAATAACGTAACATATTAGGAATCGAGATTAGTTCTCCATTACTTACCCAACAGAATAACAGGTGGTGTTTCAGATCTTTCATAAGGATGTCAACAACTGCATCCGTATTAGCTCTGGAGATACAAAAAAACAAGCTTGCGATCAGAACCATGCAGAAGGAAATTACAGTGAGTAAATAAAAGGAATGCATGGGAAAGAATCAAATTAGAACTAGTAAGTACTTGAGCCTTGATGACCATATCGCCAGCTCAAAGTTGCGGATGCAAAACATCAGAAAATCGTCGCAGTAGGGCCTTTTGAATACTGTCACCACAGCAAGTCAGATTTACATGTAGATATAGATTCTACCAAGAACAGCATTACTTTCAGACGTGCAAATTTACCTAGTTTGCCTCGGACCTTTCCGTGCGCCAAATGCGAGCAGCGGTAGTCTTGGTTGATATCAGCAAGCAGACCGTTAAGATCCAGAATAAGGAGCTTTTTCCTTTGTGCCCTGACCACCAGTGATCCTCTTGGCGAGCCGACCATGTCCTGAACCTTGCTGCTGGCTTCGTCGTCCTGGTGAACTTGAGCATCCTTCTTCCCAATAATGATGGAGACGCCACTGTTATTACCTGCAGCTTCCGTGTCCACCGTGCTGATGACTGCAAGATCCAGCAACGACGGTAGCTCGGAAACAGCAGTCACCGCCGGATCCGTCTTACTCTTCTGCGTCTCTGATGCGTCGTCTGCAGAGGCAGAGCTTGAGGTATCTGCTGCTGCTGCTGCTGTTGCCACGTCGTGAACCACCGCGACATGATCACCCTTAGCTGCAGAAGCCGGCCGTAAGAGAAGCATGGATTCGTCATCAGTTCACCACAGAGCTGAACACTGTATTAGTTACTGTTACAAGCACGAAGCCACGAACTGGAGCAAACCTGAAGCAGCAGCGGCGGCGGCGGCAGCCTCCGGCTTCTCCTGCACCGCCTCCGGCGCCGCGACGGCCGTGAGCTCGTCGCGCCCCATCCGCCTCCTCCTGGACCTCGAAGCAGCGTTCTTCTTTCTTCGGCAGAAGAGCAAAGGCAAAGCAACGAGCGAGACCGAGAGTGGCTGGCTGGCTGCCCCTCTCCTCTTTCTTATAGCGAAGGAAAGGGACCGGGAGCCGAGGAGGCGGATAAGGATGCAGGCAGGCGCATCTATGTAGTGGGTTCTAGCAGATAAGCCTGCCTGATTCCCCTGCCTGCCTGCCTGCGAGGCCTTCATCTATGTAGTGGGCTCCTGATTCCCGCACGGCATAACCTGCAATAGCCTGCGAAACCACGGCTTGCGAGGCCTTCATCTATGTAGTGGGTTCTGCAAATTAGCAATGTGGGCTCCTGCAGAGACCTTCATCTATGTAGTGGGTTCTAGCAGATAAGCCTGCGAGGCCCGGCGGGCGTTAGCAGGTGGGCCTGTGAGGCCCGCATAACCTGCAATAGCCTACGAAACCACGCACGGCATCGCATCCTCGATTCCCTCCGTCGCCACGCGTGGCTCGGCACCGAAGCGCCGCCACCCCCGCCGCCCGTCTCCGGCAGCTATCCGGCTTCTACTTCTTTCTTTGTTGTTGTGCATCTGTTGAAGGTACGTACGCACGCGCCCTCTCGTCATCTCGTACGCGCTGGCCGGCCTTGCGGGCATTGATGGCAGCCGCGAGGGGGAGGCAGGTGGCCGGTGTGGCTGTGGCTGACCGCTGGCCTCTGGCCGGGACACACCGGGCGGGCGTTTAATTCGCTGGCGAGGCGAGTAGTTGGGCTTCGTGGCTCTAAGAACCGGGACATCTGGGCTCCGCCTCCTCGGCGGGCACGAGACCTAAAGAGCCATCAATTTCTTGGTTCTTGCACTTGCCTCTCGGTCAGCAGGGCCCTGCTTTTGCTTTGCCCAGCTCGATCGATCTCCATGGATTGGCTAGTTATTGGTAGCAACCTATATTATTCTCAGGAGAAGAGATGGTGAAATCATGAGTCATGGCACTGTGAATTGTTAGGTCAGTCTCAGTGGGGGTTTTATAGACATTAAATAGGCTGTCATGTGAGCACTTTTGATGATGTGGCAGTGTATTAATGAAGAGAAAGGTAAAATGAGTTTCATGAGGATGACACCCCTGCAAAACCTGCAGGAGACGGCAGGTAATTAAGTAAATGATGGCGGGCTCCTGCAGAGGGATCACTTACCGCATGCAGGTGATGCAGGTGGCCCTACAGGCGTCTGCAGACGGGCCCGCCTGCATCGTTAGAGGCGGAGCAGAGCAATGGAGGCTAGAGGCTGCCACGCTCTCGTCGACGCCATTGCATTGGCCGGCCGGCGCGGCGCCCCCGCAACCCTGTCCCCTCCCGCCGTCGCCTCGGGTCCCGTGCCGCCGCCGCCGCGCGCGCCCTGCCGGATTTGCGAACCGTTTGGGCCGCCGTGGGCCGTGACTGGCACCGCCCGTTCGGCCTGGATGGCCCACGTCAGACTTCTTAATCCTGTATAGCGTTGACCTTTCCACGCGCCGCCGCCGCCGCAGCAGAGCACGTAGATCCAGTTCCCTGCATTGCCCTTGTTCCCGCGACGACAATGGAGTCCACCACTGACGACCTACGCGACCTCAACCTCAAGGCCGACGACGTCGAAGAGGAAGACGAGGAGGAGGCTCACGTGCGCCTGGCGTTCCTCAGGGACCCGGACGGGCCGGAGGAGCTGCAGCGCCACATGTTCCCCGACAAGGCCGGCGGCGCCCCTGCGTGGCTGGACCCGGTCAACCTCCCCACCGGCGAGGCCCGACTCTGCGGGTTCTGCGGCGAGCCCCTGCGGTTCGCGCTCCAGGTGTACGCGCCGCTGCCCCCGTGGGAGGACGACGACGAGGACGCGGCGTACCACCGCGCGCTGTTCGTGTTCATGTGCCCCGCCATGGCGTGCCTGCTCCTCGACCAGCGCCAGCAGCGTGAGGGTTGTGCGGCGGGTGATGACGCCGCCGGCGGGTGCCGCCGACGGAGCGTCAGGGTGTTCCGGTGCCAGCTGCCGCTGGAGAACGCGTTCTACTACTACTCCGCCGCCGGGGACGGGGAGGAGGAGGAGGCGCGGGGCGTGGCGAGGTGCACCGGCGTCGAGGCCGCGCCGCTTTGCGAGTGGTGCGGGACGTGGGGGGCCGAGATCGCGTTCGACGACTTCGCGATGGCGCTGAGGTTGTTCTGCTCCCAGAAGCACCTGGATCGGCAGCTTGGCTGCCACGCCGCCGGCGGCGGCGGTGGTGGTCCCTCGGCATCTGCGTGGCCGGAGTACGCCATGTCCTCTGTGGAGGAAACGCTCAACCACGACGACGACAACTCGCCGACGGCGGCGCAGGAACAGAGCGGCGGCGAAGACAACCACGACGAACAAGAGAACGCCGCCGACGACGGCGACGACGACGACCAAGCGGCGGCTGTCGACGACGCGTGGATGGCGGCGTTCGAGGCGGACGAGGACACCGCGCAGTGGGCGACGTTCCAGGCCCGCGTCTCGGGGAAGCAGGACCAGGTGCTTCGCTACTGCGACGGCGGCGGCGGCGGCGGCACGCTGTGGGCGGTGGCGTCGGGTTCCCTGCCGCCCGGCGCCGCGCCGCCGTGCGCTCGCTGCGGCGGGGCGAGGCGGTACGAGATGCAGCTGATGCCGCAGCTGCTGCACTACTTGCACGTGGAGGCGCGCGACCCCGACCCGCTGGACTGGGCCACCGTCGCCGTGTACACGTGCGCGAGGTCGTGCGGCGACGGCGGCGGCGGCGGGTACGTGGAGGAGTTCGCGTGGGTGCAGCTGCTGCCGACGACGACAACGGCTGCAACGGCAGGACGGGCGGCGAAGTGATTGATTTGTTCAGCGTAGGGGGGGCATCCGGCGAGGAGGGGAGTCCGGTCATGCGTGTCTCGGACTTGTAACTTAAGTTTGGGATTCACATAGAAAAGCAACTTACTTCATGGATGATTTTTGGAGAAGTTTGAAATGAAACTACCGAATTCTTGTAAGGAAATTGGAAACACTTTGAAGCTGTGAATTCTTGGTTGGTTCTCTATTGGTGTTCAGGTGAGACAGGATGCATGGCTGAGACAGGACGCGTGCCAGAGATGTGTGATCTTGGGCCAATAAGAAAAAAGGAAAAAAATTCGCCGTTGCCGGGGATCGAACCCGGGTCACCCGCGTGACAGGCGGGAATACTCACCACTATACTACAACGACTTAGTTGCTTCGGACTAGTTGTAAATCATTAATAACGGGATAGCAAAAAATGATCGGATTGGAATGGGAAATGGGCTGTGGTGGACCGGATAGACGTGCAGTGAGTGTTGTGCATTGTAAAAAAAAAAACGAAGAAAACGAAGGAAAACTACTGCACACTAGTCATCACTCTCGAGCCCTAGCTGCAGTGAGTGAGTGTTGTGCACTGTGCAGTGAGGCATCTCTCTCGAGCCCGTACCTCCACGGCTCCACGTACTCAGCCACTCCATATAGCCCACATCGATCCTGGCAACTACTGCACACTAGTCATCACTAAAGTTGACCGACCCATACCCAAGAATATATACTTCCCATCTTTGTAACTGTGTTGAGTATAATCTTGGAGTCCCACTGTCACACAAAACTCACCATGAAGCCAAGGAAAAAAGGAGCAAATTAACCTTCTCTAAACCTTGGGGTCGAGTTCGTAAGGGAAAACATCATTGCTTACACAGGCGACAGGCCCAGTAATTCTATAATAGAAAAATGTCATCATGATCTTCTGTAATGGATATATGTTTTTTTTTGTTATAAAACAGCCATTCATTTGCATTTTGCAATGTAAAATCGATAGGCAAAATTACAGTCGGCGACCTTTCTTCTTAGGTTACTTATATTAATAAAAAGCTTGCTCTTTCGGGGAAAAAAAAGGTTAATATAAGCTTGACAGACCAAATCATTGTCTTGTTGGGTTTTAATAAATCCATGTAAAAATGTTGGCCCGTGGCCTGTGGCCACTATCAGTTTTGATTTTCTAGCCCGCGCCTAACCCGTCTCATGGGGGTGATTGGTTGCCTGCGTGTAGCCCAACGAGGCCCGTCAGATGCAGGCCTGTGCAGTTTGGTTGTCTTGTCCTCCTATGGAGCCAGGCTGCCTCCGTGCAAAATAGCCCCCGCGGCCAGCTCGGAGGCAGGAAATCAGGCGTTCCTCGGCCTGGCGGAGTGAGCTCGTGTGCTGCACCGGATGTGAGAGAGTGGTGCAGAGAAATCTCGTTGGACAGAGCAACCAATCACATGCTTATCTTGACCAGGCTGCATACGTCTAGAGAACCAAACTGCAGGCGTTGCGTGGCATTAGCCTGGCTGAGCAGAGCCTGGTTCGCGGGTGCGGTGAAGTTGAATCCGGTTCGGATTGGGTCGGGTCAAACCCATATTTTTATGTGTAATTTTTGAGTTGTGTCAGGTTTTTTATAAAAAAAAGATCATGCTCAACTTTAAGTCGGTAGTTAAATTACTGGCAGAAGGTCGTAAAGTTTGAATCTTGATATACGTAAAGTTTGTAAAGTTTGAATCTTGGTATACTAGTGTAAGGTTTGTAAAGTTTGAATCTTAGATATATGTGTGTGCAACTTGAAAACGATTGTAAATACTGATGAGTGCCATGACTCGTTCAACATCATGCATGCACCATCCGTACGTGGTGGCTTTGGTAATTAATGCATGCTACTGTACCAGTACCACAATCACCATGAATTTGTGTGTGCTTTAGATCAGTCATCAGCAGAGAGCCGGAGAGGAGGAGATGGAGATCGACACAGCAGGCAAAAAGCTGCCTGCCCAGCCCAGCCATGGATTCGCGCGGCCGTACGGCATAGTATGCGTCGTTGTTGGCACTGGGTTGGTCCCTCACTCCCGCAGCCACAGGGAGGGGATCTCATTTTCTGATCGACCAACCACGCAACGTATCCGAATCTCGCTCATCTTTCGTTCTTTCTAAGTATCTTTTCTTTTACTTTTGTTGAAATGCATGCTCTTTTTCAAAAAAAAAAATTGTTGCAACACCTGATGCCATCTCCCTTTTGTTTTCTTGTATGTTAGTATGTATGTAAACTCTTTTTCCTCTTTTATATACTTATTAATCAAGCTGAGTACGGCATTGCCCTCCTATTGCATAAAAATATTAAACAAAAGACATCGAGTTTACTATATTTTAACTTCTTCCTCACAGTTCACAGTTCACAGTATATAATATAACATAAGTGATGCATGACCTTCTGTAAAGTGCTTTTGATAAACAATCAAAAAAGATAGTTTTTCAATGTCAGTTAACTATTTTTCAACAAAACAAACTATATTCCTAGATAAGAGGGTATTTAAAGTGAAAATTGTCGATTATTTCTCTAACAATGGAACAAGTACCTCGGTGCCACCGTTAGCTAATTAAACTGCAAGGATTCCTCATCTTTATTCTTCTTCAATCGCGTCACAAGTCTCAGAGTTTCACCGCTAAAGTAATTCAATCGTAATTAAGGTGTCCAATAATGAAATTTCCATGTTCGAAGAGAGCCAACGAGTAGCTAAATAATATTGGTAATTAAGCCAGTCCTAAAAGGAGTAGGTTCCTCCAAATCCAGTGTCCCAAAAATTCCACAGCGAGTCCCTTTCACTCCCCTTCCCCTCATATCATTAGATCAGCTTGTTGTGTGAACCAAATCTGAACAATTACATTTTTGCATCCACATCATGGCACAACAGTCTGTGGATATCATAGCATGTGGCGGGGGAATGCATCACTGTGCCTTATGGCTAAGCTAGGATGTTGCTGTCATCCACCGGGCTTAGAGGCAGGATTATGAAAGGTGTCATAGTCAGCCATTGGGAGCACTTGCGGCGGTCAGCATCCTGATAGGTGCTGTACATCCTTTACCAAGCAAGCATCCAGGTAATGATATGATGTGCCCTTCTTTCCCTTTGTTGGTCACTACACAAAAGCAAATCAGATAAAAAGATCGAATATATACATGCATGAGGATAACCATAGTTTGTTGTCCAATGTTCTTCTGCTTTGGTTTGATCCATCTGGCAAGCAAGCAGATGATGGAAAAAACCCTCTACTGTTGGAGACATATATGCTCTTGAAGGCTGTCACAGGTAGGGATAACCGTTTTCTTTAGGCAAACTCACTTTATCAAGTACATAATAATCAGATCCCTCCAATGTTTAATAATTGTCATTTAGGCAACAACACGGTCACAAAAATACTACTTAATTTGGTATTAAACTTTATAATATTGAAAATGTATCAAATGTGTACTTTATCAACACGGTCACCAACCAGTTCAACCCAAAAGCTTAAGTTGATGAGGAAAGGTGGGCAATTCACTTATACTCCAACAGAGATGATCCCAGACCATTTCTTGAAATAATCAAAGAGGTATAGATGGTCAAAACTAATTTGTAATATTACACGCATCTCAAAACAAATAGTTATTTTCAAATTGGAAGGAGTAATTAGGAAGATATATAATTACAGTGGGAAACACAAAACGATATGGAGGCAATCCTTGTTTTCCATTTAATTTTGTTTATTTGTATCATTTCCTTGTTTGTATTTACATATATGAGCTAGCTAGGTATCTGTTGCATGTGTGCTTTATTTATTTTTATCATTTTGCCCAAGAGATAATATAAGCTTGAGGTCCAACTAAGGATAGCTAGGTACTCACAACTAAGGATAGCCATTAAGCTTTTTTTTGTGAACTCTATTTATCAACTAGCTAGGAACGTCCATAGTGAAAGCCTTGAAAGCTTCTGAATGACAACATTCTAGAGCTAGCATCTCTTATGAGAAGACGCAATATATAGACTCTAGCGGAGAAGTTGAAGTTGTTTTCCCCCGGGCTTCTCCAGTGCAATAAGTTGGATGGCTTTATGTCAAAGAAGGCATATATAGAATCCCACTTTAAAACAGTAGCTATATATGGAATATAATATTATTCAGAATACTCTCTTTGGACATGTGTGGTGCTAGGCAAGTACCTTAGCTGTTTGGCGGAATCCACTTAGTTCCTTGGAACCCTTTCCACAAACTAGATTTGCCAAATGAGAGAGAGAGAGAGAGAGAGCCATATGGCTCTTCTCCAGAAATGGCTGTCCACCACTATTCGTGGTCCATGATCAATATCACTCTACCTTTAACTCATTCCAACTGTAAGACATATCTCGTAATGCATGTTTTTGCAATAAAGGAAGCACATAAAAACCATTGCACATAGATGGCCAAACAGACGACCCGGCCTGGGCACGGTTTTGGCCCAAAACAATGGGTCGCACATAATAACCATGTCATGACGTGTCGGCCCATGGGCCGAAGCAACGGCTCAAGCCTGGCACTAAAGGCTAATAGTCGTGACAAGCTAGCCCGATGGTCGTTAGACCCATAAGGCACGTTGTGCTAGTTTGCCTGACTCAGCTATAAAAAAATTCTTCATTGAATTAGAATTTGAAAGAAAAAAATTAGAGGTATTGTACATACAAACATATATACATGTATATTTGGAGGCAATGCACACGCAAACACATATACAAACAAACACATATATAAAGTACAACTGAGCGTGCCTTCGTCGTGTCCTGGTGAACCGGTCGTTAAATCGTCACTAGTTTCTTGTGGAATGGGTTCACCGTATGGAGAAAAAAAATCCTATGTATCCACATTTTTTTTGTGGGCGAGACAAATAATGACATACGCACCATAACCTTGGAAGAAAGGAAAAGGAAAAGCACCCTCTTGAATTTTTTTAGGGGTAGAAAGCACCTCTAGGATGAAATGGTTGAATTTGTGATATGTACTAGCTAGTGCATGGCGTGTATAGATGAAATTGACACACTTGAATTGTCGCGTCAATTAGAGGCACGTGTAACGAAAGAATGGCGAACACGAAAGGTGTGAGTGGAAATTTTTGGTCGCCGTATCGTTATCTCGATTTGCTGCTTGTTGATTGCGACCAAATTAACTCGATCGAACGACAGATTACGTAACATGACCACAACAACGGATTCCAAAAGAGAGAAGGTGATGGTTTCATTGTTTGGGGGAGATTGCCTTTTAATTAGGTCTTGTATAGTTGAGTTAATAAATTGTAGCAAAATGTCACATCAAATTTCCAGATGCTAATTAGAAAAACAAAACATGATTTGATTATAATTACATAGTTGGACTGCAATTTGCGAGATAAATGTTTTAAACTTATTAATCCATAATTAACAGATGTTTACGTAGCACCATGTTGATCTAATTAGATTAATAGATCCGTCTCGCGAATTAACCTGGGTTATGATACGTTTAATACTCCTATAGTTAGTGTCCAAATGTTCGATGTGACGGGTGAATTGTAGAAACTTCGGAAACTAATTAAACAAGACCTTTAGTGGCTTTCGTCATTTTAGTGTACGTGGTAGTGGTGTACTATTTGCATTCTTTTTTCCGTATTCCATTCTCTGTAAATGTATCCTACATCCAAGCGTTCAAACTTTATCACCTAGTTTGTAGACATTATTGCCATTTAATTATTACTATAATTAATAAGTTTATAAGGGTGACTGATTATATTGGTGGATTATTATAGAAATAAGTTCCTTGTTACCTGCACCTACCTTAATTAGGGGTACATGTGTCTTTTGCTACTCTGCACTATTCTAAATCTCTAAGATGGCTCAGGGCACTCCCAATGAAGTATTAATGACAGTTTCTATCTTTATTAAATAGCTTACCAACTACAGGCAAAATGGTGATGTGACAGTCTAATTAATGAGGTAAAAGATCACAAATCATAGAAATAGTTTCCTCATGGAGAAAACATGTCTACTCTTAACCCAATGCATAAGAAACTATGAATTTGCTATTGAGAAAAAACCACTAGTTTATATGGGGTTAATGCAAGGCTCCCTATTGATGAAATTGGAAGAGAGAAAGAGAAAACAATTATTACTCGAAGACATTACCACTGTGAAGAATACACTACTATAAAAACAAGCATTCGTCCCAAACGATTAGTACCGATCACATTTTGGTCCGGTACTAACGTGCGAAATTAGTACCCGGCACACTCAACAGTACCCGGCGGACAATTTAGTACCGGCTGGTGTCTTGAGGTACTAAATATTCTGCGATGGCCCACTAGCCATTCCATTTAGTACAGGCTAGAGATACCGGTCGGTACTAAATAACATCCGCATCATTTAGTACAAGGCAAAACCACTAACCGGTACAAAATACCCCTATCTCCCCACCACACACGCCTCCACTATCTCCCCACCACTCATGCCTCCACCACTCCATCTCCCTCCACTCTCTCTCTCTCTCATCTTATCTCTTTCTGTGTATACTCTCAAGTCTGAACCTCTCGATCTGCTCTCTCTGCAGGAAGACCGGCGGCACGACACAGCGGTCGGCGGGGCACTCCACCACCAGGCAGCGGCACGGAGGGGCGCTCCATCAGGCGTGGTGCTCCACCAGGCACGACAGCGGCGGGGCGCTCCACCAGGCGGCGGCACGGCGCGGTGGGCTAGGCCGCCGCCGTCGTCCCCGGGGACAGCGTGGGGGTGGGGCTCAACCACCGCCTGCCGGCGGCCCCAAGGACGGTGCTGTGGGAGCCCGACAATGGCACCTCCCAGGTGCGGCGGGATCGATGGCGCCTCACGATTCTTCTTGTTGTGCTTCTTGGCCTTATGATTTTTATGTTGTAAATTCTGAGATTGTGATTCATGTGATTTTCAAGGAGTGTGTGATTCATGTGATTGTGAATCTTCTGTGATATCTATGAATTTGGGATTGAGGAAATGAGAAAAAAATGAAAGAAGGAGCAAAAGGAAAAGGAAAAGGAAAAGAAAAAGGAAAAAAAGGGTCACGAGTGCATTGCGGTGTTGCAATTTTGTACCGGTTGGTAACACCCACCGGTACAAAATTCTCATTTAGTGTTGGGCAAGCTGACCGGTACTAAATGGCGTGGCATTTAGTACCGGCCAGCCCATACCGGGCAAACACCCGGTACTATATAGATGATTTTTTGTGCTATGAAAATCATGTTAATTTCCTCCATTGTGAGTGCCCTCGTATCTCCGGACGGAGAGAGTAGACCAATAAGAATAGACGGATCGTCCACTTGCAGCAAGGGAATAAAAGCAAATATAACGACATCGTTCTCATATGAAAAGTACCGACCAATCGGAGTGAGAGAGAGATGTTTGTATACGCAGTCGTGTCCCTGTCGTCCCCAGTTTTGTGATCAATGCAAGGACGACGACGCGAAGAAATTACCAAGGATTTCTTTCTCTTTTTTTTGCGAATGAAATTACCAAGGATCACAAATGTCCGCCACTACAGCCGTCACGTCGCACTCCGTCCACCATCGCACTCGCCAAGCTAGCTAGCTAGGTGACTGCAGTCTACTCCCTCCGTTCCAAGCAAATCAAAGTTTATTTGACTTTTTAACCTCAAATTTGATCACATCTTATTCAAATAATTATGAAAAATATTTTTTGTTGTGGTTTGCTTTATTCATAAAGTATCTTTAAAAACGACTCAAATTTGATTATGTTTGCATAAATTTTTCAAATAAAATGAGGGATCAAATTTGAAGTTCAAAACGTTAAACGACCTATAATTTGAAATGAAGTGAGTAGTAGACGTATGTAGTCGTAGAGATCTACATTAGCTTTACCATGGCCTCGATAACGACATTTTGGGCCAAACTGCATGCACGATGGAGCCGGTACGTACTTGCTTGTTTCTACAAAGTTCATGTGACCCAGCATTTTTTGGACCAATCAGATTCATTTGCATCTTCAGCACCGTACAATTCACTTTCTAGCAATGTCGATCAGCTTCCCTTTTCGTCTTAAAGAAAAGTGTGTTCCGTTATATATAAGAAGGAAAAGAAAGGGATTTAATTTAAGGGTCCGTTTGGTACCTTGGGATTTTCTAAAATTCTCTCGGGAAATAGGAGAATATCCCTACCAATCGAAAACGGCTTCTGCAGAGAAACATAACAATGATTCATAGATTTTACTACAATTGGAAGAAACATGTAAATTTCCTCAGGAGTCGGAAAACATTTTCTGTACAGACATTAATTTCTTCGATAAACAAAATCCATGCCAAACGTACGGGTCCTTAATTAGCGACTTTGCGAGAAAATAAGTTCATATTACCCAAATCAAAGAAAAATGCACTGAGAAAAAGTGAACGGAGAGACATACATATGCAAATTCAAATATTAATGTCTTTCTTGCACTTGTATATATTTGCGACAATAACTGCTTTGCAAATTTAAATTATTGTTGGGGTGGATTTTCCAGAACAAGTTTTTAATTAAAAGGGAAAAATGAAGCATTTGTTATCGGGTACCTCATGAAAAATTAGCGTCATGCTGAGTTTATATCTCTCCATATGCATTTACTTATCATCATATCATCATATACAACTATATAATTGGTACCCATTAGCGATTTCTCCTGCCTCTCAACACGCCACGTCATAACCCACTATACGCCATGTCACTATCCACTATAAACCATGTCAACATCCACCAAGCCATGTCAACATCCACCAAATCATATATTTATGTCTTCGTCGATTTTCTGTGACTAATAGTATGTTGTATTTGCGAGTAGCACGCCATAACATTCTCGCAGTTGAAATACATATAGGATCAATCATTTAAGAATGATTCTCTCTCAACAAAATTAACATACTTGTATATATAATATTGTTTATAAATGAATATCATCATGTAATCGCTTTGGTGTTTCTACTTTCACATTTCACCTTAAAATTTTGTTTAAAAATTCCCACGGCAATGCGCGGGGTATCACCTAGTTATACTAATTAATTGTACAGCTTACCTTTCCTATGTAATTTGTGGGACTGAAAACTAGAATAAAAAATTCTCTTGAGCGGTAGAAAGTAAAAGTACACTAAAAAAGGTTAGTGCACATTTGGGTAAAACTTATGTAGATCTTTATACAGGGTCATGCATATCAGTTTTTTTTTTTTTGCAGAAAAACAGGAGGAGCTCTCTGTCACACAATTTCAGAACGGGAGAAAAAGAACATTAATTATATGTATGCGCAAGTCATGAATTGACTAATGATGAATTAATTTGGTTTAAGAGATTTGTCTCGTGATTTTCTGTCCATCCATGTAATTAGTTTTATAATTATTAGATCATGTTCATTCCTTCTAATCCTTTATTTACAATTGGTACAATAAATTTTCGCAAGTTTCTCACCGAACTAAACAAGACCTTAATTGACAACATGCAGTTAAAAAAAAAGAGATGCTAGCTATACTCCAAATGTTGGCTAACTGGTTTAATAATCTGTAGTATGTGGTTAAATTATTAGGTACGTCATATCGTAAAAATGTTTGAATGAACGGGCACGGAGTGTACCTATTTTATTAAAGTAGGGGTGTAGCTGAGATCTGGTGTAAAAAAGGTAAAAGCAAAAAAAACTATGGATGACAATAGTGTAAATTTAGAAGCTGGCTAAATTAGCTTTACACTACTGTTGATGAGTGACACTAAAAAATGTGTATAAAAACGACTCTTTCATCCTATAAAATGTGTATAAAAACGACTCTTTCATCCGATTCTCGGGGATAGAAAAATTCCACGCAGCATGACACCATTGTTATTGTGAACCTACAATCACAACACGAGGACATCATAACCTGGACACTCACACCGAAAGGGGAGTACACGACATCATCCGCCTACAAGGCACAATTTCGCGACTATACGACTGCACCCGCACTATCCTCAATATGGAAGATTTGGGCTCCCCCAAAGTGCAAGTTCTTCGCATGGCTCATCATACAGGATCGCGTGTGGATAGCAGACAGACTGGCTAGAAGAAATTGGGACCACTGCCCGGTGTGTCCGCTATGCAGAACAACTCAGGAGACAACACTACACTTGCTGGCCGAATGCAGGTTTACACGTCGAATTTGGACCCAAGTCGCAACATGGATCGGACACCCTGAACTGCTCCCCACAGAATGGCCTGCCAATGCCACAATAAGCGAATGGTGGCAGAACATCACCTCCACACAAGACACCTCACGCAAAGCTTCGCGCTCGTTGACGTTGCTAGTGAGTTGGGAGGTTTGGAAAGAGAGGAACAACCGCATTTTTGATCGAAAAGAGTCGTCTGTTCCCTCCGTTGTAAATAAGATCAAAGGCGAGTGCTCGATTTGGATCGCTGCTGGCGCCAAATGCTTAGCGAGTTTTTTTGTTACGTGAGTAGTCGTCTGTGTGTTTTAAGTCGGCTAGCCGGCATGTACAAATCCCCTCTTTTTTTAGAATTATCAATGAAATAGACACTATCTTGTGATCCGTTCGTTCAAAAAAAAATTGTTATTGCTCCTGAAAAAAAAGGAGCAACCGGCAGCAAGGGAAAAACACGGCTATGCGTCGTGCCGCTGTCATTACCAAGCACACACCACAAAAGGTAAGCTAGCTATGGAAAAGGAGGAGACACGTCCTATATACGCAGCGCACGCAGGCCTATAGACAGCACCATGGTTCGCTAGATTTGGCCATGCATTCAGCAAATTTCTGTATGTGGCTGGTTGTGTGGCTCATCTTTGCCGTCTTCCCATCCTGCCCCTGCTATAGCTCCTGCTGTAGTTCTGTGTCAATCATGCATGCATGTCCCGTTGTGATGATTATATTGTTGGAGTACAATCATATCGATGACCTTCATTCATCAGTCTGCAGGGTCTTTTGATAGATACTCCGTATCTACAATCCATCGGACCACTGATTAAGTTAATTAATTGATTAGGCGGCATTGGATGCTAATAAAGCTTTGCCTATTTTCAACCAGCAGATCATATCATGCTGCCCTTCTTGTTGTGTCGCATCTCCGTGACCATGTACATGTTTGTCGATCTCGTGGACATAATTTTTTTTTAGGAAAGATCTCATGGACATATAGTACGTCATGTACCCAGGTCTTGTTTAGTTCGGTGAGAATGTAAAAACTCATTTTTTTAAAAGATACTTACGAAAATTTACTGCAGCAATTGTAAATCCAAAAATTAAAAGGGCTATAATCTAATCATAAACTAATTACACAGATAGACAGAAAATCATGAGACAAAACTATTAAGCTTAATTAATTCATCATTAGAGATTATTATTTACTATAGCACGACATTGTCTAATTATGATCTAATTAGTCTCAATAGATTCATCTCGCAATTGCATCAAAAGACTATGGAATGTGTTTCGTTGTTAATCCACATTTAATACTTCTAATTAGTGTTCGAATATTGGATGTGACGGATGAATAGTGAACAAGGCCTGAGTTTGTTTGTGCTACTGCTACCGACGGACGGAAGATCGATATTTAGCGATCCATATTGCCATCTTTTCGAATACATCATGTCCACTATTATGCATGATAGCTCGCTGCAGCGGTGGATTTGGCCCCCTTCAGCTTTAATTTGGGCAATCTAGTACCTGCTTGCATTGTGCTTAATTTGATTTGACCGGGTTGGTGGCTTGGCAAAGCATACGTGCATCAGCACTTTCTTGGTTGGTTGTTGCAGTGGATGTGGATCATGTCAAGATCGGCACAAGTATTTTCTAACAGTCTAACAGACTATTATTGCACAAGTTCTAAATGCGAAGCTACTGTTGCATGCAACCACCTTTTTGTTTCTTTATTTTGTTTCTCAAACTAGTGTGATATCTAGATCAGCCAACCAAACAACTTTGTGGGGTTTTAACCTGAACTTGCTACTATAATTAAGCTTAAGAGCATCTCCAAGAGTTTGCCAAATTTTACTTGGCAAATCTTGTGTTTTGCCAACTTCTAAAAAGATATGACAAGTAAAACAAGAGTTCATCTCCAACAATTTGACATAACTCACTTGCCAAATTCAAATCTAACTTACATCAGGAATCCTGAGAGAAATAAAATTATGTTTATACCCTTCCACCTCTTGAAAACTTACATCAGAAATCATTCTCTATTCTTTATTTCTTTTTTCACCCTCCCACCTACAGGGAAACGACGATGGCAACCACGATCCGCGCGCGCATATATGCGCGTGGGGAGGTGAGTTTTGCCAAGTTTCTATTTTTGTCAAGTTGGTTTGCCAAACTATTGGAGACCAATTTTTCTTGTTTTGCCAAAATTTGGTGGATGCCAAGTTGATTTGTCAAACTGTTGGAGTTGCTCTAAGGGCTGCCCTACATATACTGTTTGAGCTTTAGCTTAATATTGAGAATAATGAGAACAATTAATGATTTGAAGAGACGATTCCTGATTATGGCCTTAAGAAATTAAAACAATCATCATCCAATAGTTGATTACATGCAGCTGATTACACATTCTTTAAAGGAAAAATGTCCATTTTTGACCATTCAATTTTTTGTCAAAGTTTGGTTTTTGGCCATCAAACTTCAAAACCGGATATCTTTGACCATCCAAATATCAAGACCGTCCAAATTTGTCCATCGAGCTATTTTGATGGGTGGTTTTAAGTTTTATGATTTGCAATTTAGCCTTTTTGATCTTAAAATAACTATTACCCGTACCTTCGATTTTGATGATTACTGTGGTCACGCGTTCATAACGGTGAGTTTTATCTTTTAAAATATTGTTTATACTATTTTATCTATATTTTTATATTATTCTTTTGTTGTGAAAAACAACAATATAAGAAAAGTAAAATAAACATTTTTACAAAATTATGTGAACATTTTTTTAAAAGATAAAGCTCATCCTTACAAACAGAGAAAAGAGTGATGATGATTATATATGGTATAATATATATATTATACATACATATATATTATACATACATATATATTATATATGGTATACATATTATATGTATGTGCAAATAAAGAGAAAAGAGTGATGATGATTATATAAAGAGAAGAAAAGAAGTGTGTGTGTTTTTTGTTCGACCGTACGAGGAGGTGTGCAGTGCAGTGGATCCCCCACTTTTGGCATGCAGGCCACACAGCTCAGCTCTTCTGTCTCACGCAGCCCGATGATGGATGATACGATATTGATATTCTCTGTTTTTTTTCTTCCAACAATTAATCCAAGTACTAGTACTCCTCCATATATCTATTCAGACCATCCACACTCGTCATCCTTTATCACCTCCTTCAGAAATTATTCGCCTGTCGGTGATTCCTTCCTTTATATCTTATTCTTCCGCACTCGTCATCCTTTATATCTTCACTCCATCCCAACTAACATCAGTGGAGCCCACTTGTCATTGTGTACCTTTTCTTTTCCCCTCCCATCCCACGGTCCCACCCAACCCCACCGGCCTCCCATTCCACGCACTCCATCCTCTGCTTCTCCACCGACCGCCGCCCATCTCCCATGCTCGCCATCGCGCCGCCCCCTCTCCCCTGCTCCCTCCGACAGTGGCCCACCTCGCCGGTGCCGCGGAGAACCAAGCGCCGTGGCGAGGCGGCTGGATCCTGGAGAGCAAGGCGACGGCGGGCCCGGACGGCGCGGCGCCCTCTCCTCGGTCCGCGTTGGGCTCTTTCGTGGTGGTGGAGGAAGCGCGGCGAGTTCGTCGGTGCGCGGGAGCAAGGGCCACGGCGGGAATCGACGCCCCTCTCCTCCGATTGGACCTCGCCGGCGCCCCTCTCTCGATCTGTGACGGCAGGCTTCTTTCCTCCCTCGACGGCGCGGAGGAGAAGCAGGGGAAGGAGAGGGGCGGCGCGGCGGTTAGCTCCAGCGGAAGCAGGCGCGGCGGATCCTCTGCTCCACCTCGACGGCGCCCCGAGACCGGCGAGCTCCATCTCCAACGTCCTCGAGCGAGGAAGCGGACCTCCGGCGGCGGCGCGCCTCCCCGTCGCGCCGCGCCGCCACCTCTCGCCAGTGCACGCGCTCGGTGGCGGGGCGGGGTGCCCTCCAGGCCGGCGGAGTAGCCGAGGCTGGGGGACGGCCAGAGCTCCGGCGACGGCGCCTCCTCGCCGCGCTGCACGGCCTCCTCGGCCCGCCAAGCTCCTCCTCTGCCTCGCCGCGGAGATCTTCGTCTTCGCGTTCCGGCGCACACCCCCCCAGCTCCCTCCGCCCCTTCCGACCATGGGCGCGAGAGAGGAGATGGCGTGCGGTGGGGCCCGCGCCTGCTCCCTGGAGGAGCTCCCGTATCCCTTGGAATACGAAGGAAACGGGAGGGGGACGGGGAAATAGCGTGGTTCTCCTCCCCTCCCGCTGCAGGGAAAACGGCATCCCTCTCCTCCAGGAGAGGGATAAAGATGCCGGTGCGGATGGTCTCAGTAATCCATAAATACAGTAGTATATCTACCATTTTACTATATCCATTAAGGTGCTGTACGACACGACTGCAAGCTGCTGCTAATATCCCGAGGAGGAGGAGGCTGAGCAGTGGGCCCGAGCTGGCCTTGACCAATGGGAGCTCGACAGCAACCAGCCCCCGCCAGACCACTCTCTCCCTCCCTCGCCTTGGCGTCGTCTCCCCTCCCCTCCGATCGATCCCTCTTCCTCTCCTCCCTTCCCCTTCCCTTTAAATTAGGCTACTATAGGCCGGCACCTAGCTAGCTGCTAGCCACCACCCACCTGCCTCACCTCGCTCACCGGCCGGCGGCGACCCGTCCGCCGTCCGTCCATCTTCCACTAGCTGCTGCTGCTGCATCAGGAGCGGCGGCGGCGGGCGGATCGTAGCTGAGGGGGACGACGACGGACATCCATCGGTCGATCGAGACATGGGGCGCGGCAAGGTGCAGCTGAAGCGGATAGAGAACAAGATAAACCGTCAGGTGACCTTCTCCAAGCGCCGCAACGGGCTCCTCAAGAAGGCGCACGAGATCTCCGTCCTCTGCGATGCCGAGGTCGCCGTCATCGTCTTCTCCCCCAAGGGGAAGCTCTACGAGTACGCCACCGACTCCCGGTAAGCATGCGCGTCACCTTGAAATTCTCCCCCCATCCCCATTCATTCCATTCGGCCTGCAGTCATCCTCCTCCTGTCGTCTGTGCTTGTGTATCTATGATGCTAGCTCCAAATTCATTCCAGTACTGCTGCCTCCTGTGTTGTGCTCGTGCGTTTCTCTGTCGCCCGTTGCCGTTTTTGGGCTCTCCGCACGCCGATTCCCCGGCCGAAAGCCCCTGCTGGGTTTTGCCGTTTTTGGCCACCACCATGGTCCATGCCTCTCTGCAGTAGTTGCAGTTTGCTGCTGATGCTTCCTTCCCTTCCCTTCTGGGCACCATATCTTGGTAGCTACAGCTGATCATTTCATGCTGCATCTATATATCTACCTGCAGGCAGCCCGCTGCTGCCTCCTTATTTCGGGAAATCTCGCCATTAATTGCTCGTCTCATCAGTTCCTTCAGTTGCCTTTGCTTGTGCATCGAGATGCCCCTTTTTGCTTTCTCGCTGTTGCCTGCAGGCTAGCTGCTATATGCAGATGCTTGTTGCTGCCTTTTCTAGGGATTGGTGACTCGTTTAATCCCTTAATTTCTTTATTTATTAATCCATCTTGTTAGGCTTGCTAACATGGCTGATTATCAGATTAGATTAGGCCGTACGTGCGTGTAATCGGATCTAGCTTCGCTTCCTCGCTCGTCACCAGGTGTTCTAATTTGTTCCTCCTCCGATTTGTACTTTGGGTGTTTTTTTATTCATTCTTCTCCCAAAATCTCGCTTTGCCTTTTCGATTCCCCCATCATCCACCACCGGAATTAATTAATTAATTAATTAATAATCACATGCAATTCCGAGGAGTTGGCCACCACTCAGGAAACGACAGCAGCATATCTGCATGTAATCTTTTGTGTGTAATTCCCCTCTTCTCTTCTGCCTCTTCAGTCTTTGCTGCTGCTTGGAACTTCGAGCTTAATTGCTCTCCAATTCATTTCTCTACCAAGAGCTTAATTGCCTCTTCTTTTTTTTGAAAATACTTAATTGCCTCTTCATCAGCTCTTCAAACAATGATGAGTTAACAACCCTGGCTGAAGAGGATAGATCTGGCTTTTCTTTACCTGCTGATGCTTTTGACTTCTCCGTTTCTTCCTCCTAGCATGCGGCTGTTTTTCAAGAACGTATCCTTCCTTCCATGCTATGTTTCAGCTTCACAAATAAGGTGTTATCTGTTTCTTTGATCTATTGTTCTTCCTCCATGAATAATGGCTTAGTTTTTTTTTCTTTTTTTTGGGGGGGGGGGGGGGGCTAATTGGTCAGTGATTTTCGGTCCTCCTTTAATTTTGACTATCATATATAGTTGAATTTAATCATGGTATACAGATTACGCAAGTAGCGGGGCAGCTAATCTTTGCTGTCTGCATCATATTGCCCAAACTGATATCTATCTAAATCCCATGCTGTTACAACTGTATGTGAGTTGTACTACAACTACAATATCAGGATGTACACCCCGGATTTTGTAGTACTGTGTTCTAAAACTATGGTAAAGTGTGAGGTACTTAATTCTGTTTCTTCGCTTTTCTTTTATCCTCTCTTTATGTCATCTTTGCATTGAAGTTCTATACATTTTTCTGGCCTTCCGTATTTCTATGATGTCTCTCATCACGGTTGAAAATGCGATAGTGCTTTGTGTACATCATTCCTTGCACATAACCCAATCATATATGGAGCTAGATATTTACATAGTCGAGCAGCAGATCATTTTAATTAATTAGCCAAGGCTCAGTGAAACTACAGCTAGCAACACTGGTTGGCAACTCAGTAAACCGTTTTATTTTCACGTACATGTATATATAGGAGTTTGTGCACCTACTTCTTGTGACATGTGAGTCATGTATAGCATCGTTCAATAGCTGCTAATAGATATAGGATCATAACCTTACCATGTGCGTTACCGTCTTTAGATCAAAATGGTTATTCTTGATTAAGCTCAAGCTGAGCTATATATAATAGATGACTTGCCTTACCGTAATGGCTGAACTTTTTTTGTAACCCCAATATCACATGCGCTTTGTGCTTCTTCTTGCATCATTTCCACATCCCTATGTAATAGGTTCCTAATTTTCGTGTCTCTTTAAAGATAGGACATGCATTATCTGTATAGCTTGTTAAGGGTCTTAACATATGCTTCTATATAAGGTCTATTATGACAATGACACGGTGGTTCCAAAGTAACATTGGTCAGCACTAGTCAACCCAAACAGTACTTTCAGATCTGAAGTTAAACTAAGATTTAATTAAATGGTAATTAATTTAAAGAATGACTCTTCTTTGCAATTTCCACTTTAGCTTATATGTTCGACTGCATGGTTGCTTCACAAATTTTTTAATTATGTTGAGGATTCCCTATTTCAATGCTAGATATGTGAGAATAGCCTTGCATGACAGCTTTTTCTTGCATGATTGCTTTTAGAATATGCTCAGCATTTACTGATTTGTTGCAATATTCCTGTGGTTTGATGCATGGACTGATTACTAATTATTTTGAGGAACTTTAGAGACATGATATAGTATTCTTTTTTCCTCTTTTCAGCATGGACAAAATTCTTGAACGTTATGAGCGCTATTCCTATGCTGAAAAGGCTCTTATTTCAGCTGAATCTGAGAGTGAGGTAAGTTATGATAGGTTGGAAAACTTGTGATGCATTCTCTTTATACGAGTAAGATTGCTCATACTTCAATATATCTGGAAATTCAATTTATGTTTTTTTAATACCAAAACACAATAAGCTTTATTGAAACAGTTAACCTAATAAAAGGATGTAGGGTAGGAATAGGATGGCCTTATATTTCATGTTAAATATAGTCAATTGGATCCTTTGTGCACTACATATATGAGAGGATATGCCTTATTACCTGAACTCATATTATGGTGCAAAATAACTTGTGCAAATATAAGCAGTTTGATGTGGTTCTGGCATACTTGTTTTACATGCTTACAAGACCACACCAGATATTTTATACATATCCCAATTTGACAAAATGCCTTGACAGAATCTGGTCAGCTCATTTGAGTGTTATAATGTTGAAATAACATTTTGCCTGTTTTATTGTTTATTTGTTACCAATTTTTGCGCAAAGCTATTAGTTGAATGCCTGTAGTTGTATTATCTTTTGAGCTCACGTTGCTGTATCTGTGAACTAATCACAAAGCAGTAACAATATCTGATTTCCATAGCACAAAAAATGAGGATTTACTTGGGACTCTTTTATATGGCATTTGAATTTAAATGTGTGCGAGTATCTGTGCATAACTAAAAAATTCCTACATTTTTTTAGTCATCAGTCTTAAATATTTTATAAATACCAGTGCTGTAATTTTGAATGTACATCCTTTAAAATGTAATTTTAAATATGTTATGCCTTCAGTGAGGATTTTAACTCTTTATAAGAGTGGTAATCTCACATCTCTCAATACAATAGGCTATGTTCAGTGAACTGTGGTTCCATGTATGGTCTATGTTTTATATACTTGTATAGGAAAACCGCAGAAACAAATAACATTTTTTAGCATGGGGATACAATTTTCATGTTCACTGTTATTTTATAATATGCTCACTCAGCCTTTTTATCGTCATAAGCATGGCAGGCATATGTAGCACATGCACATAACTTGATTTTCTTAGAAAGACTAGAAATTTAGTTGAAAATTGTCTCCAAATATTCCACTATATTGATTTGTATGTATGTATATCTAGATATCTATATATTGGAATCTGAAGAATACCAATAACATTTTTGTGGTGATATTTATTAACATATATGCAACAGCATTGATAATAAGAAAAAATAATCATTTTAAAAATTAGTTATTAGATATAAGCTAGTACAACGTATAACTGTAAGTTATCTACTAGGATTGTAGTTCGATATTATGTCACTAGTCTTCTATCCAAAGAGGCCCAATGCCCAGAACATTCTAACCTTAGTATGTTGTCCATCTTTTCTGAATTGATATTGCTTTGCATATTAATCTCTAGTTTTTAAACCATTTATGTATAAATCATGTCATTGTTGCTGTTGTTTTATTGTTGGCTATTAACTCGATATATATACGCACCCCATTTTCCAAAGAAGCATATACAGCTAGGACTATGAATAGGAACTAATCGTTAAGACACATCCATTAGAGTCTCCTTTTTTTTTCTTTTCCATTCTCAATGCTGATTCATAGGTCTTGCTGCATATTTAATTTAAAAAAAAGGTCTTGCTGCATATGCAGGTAGAAATAATAAATTACTTGAAAAGTAACTAGATTTCTATTGTAGTTTAATTCAGTGGTCAGTTCTGGTATACTTATTGTATCTTTTATATTTATAAAACATGTACTTCAATTTTCAAACGTATCAATTGTCTTTAGTAGTAGTTGATAATGATTCTTACAGATATTTATAAATCTTACATATAAATGTTTGAAAATCAAATGATTGTGTTGACTTTTTCCAATGTAAAATTACACAGTAGAAGAACTACTAATTGTACGCACTGAATTTCATACCAACCTGGTCTTTGCTTATGCCTAACCAATAGTGTATCTTGACCATCATCAGGCATTCTTGCTCTAATTAGACTACATGCTTGTGATATTAGTAATCAGGATTCTCATTTCCCCTCATACGCAATGTTAATATGGTTCCCCTCCATTAATATTCATCATGAATCATTTCAAATTAGTCATTGTGCTTATCCTTACTTATAACCCACATTAACTGAATGTCTGAATACTGAAATTATCATTGCTTATAGGCAATAATGTAATGGGATTTATGTATAAAAGACATAGGAAATCATTCTGCTGATTTTTAGATGAATATTATTCTGTTGATAACCCTGCTTTGCATTGATATTGATCTGTTCTCATTGCTCTTTTCATATCTCGTGATTCAGTGGTGTGAACCTTGCATGAGATGCATCATGCCTGCTGCCATTGCAGCGAGTATTAATGACAACTGCTATTTTTGCTGATACGAGTACGAGTGGTAATGTGTGTGAATGTAGTGTAAAACTGATGTTAACTAGCTGTCTACAGCAGCAAAACGTTTTTTTTAGGGCACTGCAGCAGCAAAACTTAATTCAAAATACAATAGTGAACTAGGCATACACATGTTTGCTTCTCATTGCTGAGCTGTCCATTATCTGCCTAGTGCTAAAGGTTTCTTACAGAATTTCCTTTTGTGTTCAGGGAAATTGGTGCCATGAATACAGGAAGCTGAAGGCTAAAATTGAGACCATACAAAAATGCCACAAGTAATAACTATTTGTTGGCGATTTGGATTTCGAATAATGTTAAACTTGTGTAGTCGTAGTTTTCCTCAAAGATATTGTAGTATGTGCTGCAGTGTGTACATGGTGCACGCCAAATGATCTCTGTGTCTTGCAGGCACCTGATGGGAGAGGATCTAGAGTCTCTGAATCTCAAAGAACTCCAACAACTAGAGCAGCAGCTGGAGAGCTCATTGAAGCACATCAGATCAAGAAAGGTAGTAACAGTTTTGCTTTTCTTTATCTGGGGATATCATCTTTCGTTTACTGTACTGTAATGTTTGTAGTACTATTTGCTGTTGTATGATTTGGCATGCGTGGTTTTTTTTTGGCGACTAACGCGGCATAATTCCATGTTTCGATATGCAGAGCCACCTTATGGTCGAGTCCATTTCTGAGCTACAAAAGAAGGTAATCAACGCTGTAAACTTCCCTGCAACTGCACACTGCAGGCCAATAAAACTGCACTGGAGTAGCCAATGACCTGATGACTTGTGGTTAAAAAGCCCTGAATATCTTGGTCAGCCATTACTGTAAAGTGCTCATAAAAAATGACTGATGAATGTTTACTGCTGCTTTGTGCAGGAGAGATCACTGCAGGAGGAGAACAAGGCTCTACAGAAGGAAGTAAGCTGCCAAATACTGTGGCATTTATATTGCATTGAGAACAGAAGGGTTTGATGTGCTCCCCCTTTGGTGCAGCTTACTGAGAGGCAGAAGGCGGCCGCCAGCAGGCAGCAGCAACAGGTGCAGTGGGAGCAGCAGACCCAGAAGACCCAGGCCCAGACAAGCTCATCATCTTCCTCCTTCCTGATGAGGCAGGATTCACAGGCGCTGCCGCCTCCACAAAACATCCGGTACACACAAGTCCATATATAGTTGTGTACATGCTCACTTCCAGTTGCTACTAAAAATTGATCGACGATGCATATCTCATGCCACTGTCTAGCTTCCCCCCGTTGACGATGGGAGAGAGAGGCGAAGAGGCAGCTGCAGTGGCACAGCAGCAGCACCAGCAGCAGCCAGGGCAGGCGCAGCCGCAACTTCGCATTGGCGGCCTGCCACCATGGATGATCAGCCACCTCAATGCTTGAGCAGAGACGACAACCGCGTCGATGTCTGCGTCGACCTCCACCACCACACCATGATTAATTGCCGTGCCTATCCATCGATTGCGAGCAGCCGCACCTGCAAAGTGGTTTCTCACCGTTGATTGAATCCTAGCATAAGTTCATGGCAGCGATTAAGCTAAACTATTGTTATATGTTTGCAAGAAGAAGTGTGACCTCGCTCTGTATAATCTCTTGTCCAGCATGTACGTACCAACTGATGCATGCCCCTATATGCCTGTATTATCTGCCAAGTTACCCCTTGAATCTAGTTCTTTTGTGGAAATTAAAGGGTGCAGATCAAACATGGTTTGTGTAAGTAGTATTAATTATTAAGAACATTTCTACTGCTACTGCCTCTACAAGAAGTAAGTAAAAATTAATGGGACAATGAATAAAGTCGTCCTTAATTGTGCTGCTGATGCATAGTAACCACATTTTCTTGCAAGGTTTACCATGTCGGATGCCGGGGAGCATGAGCGGCAATAATTCACCTTGCTGTGCATATGATGTGATGCTGGCAGTGCCATCGATGTGCTCCCCTTTTTGGTTGCATGCGCAAGTGCAGTGTCTCTGCAAAGCCGAAACACAGCACTTGCATGAGATTGACTCTCGATGCTAGTGCTGTAGGGTCTCAAGATCCCATCAGTGACAACCCAAAAGTTCAATTTGGCTTTGTTGTATTTAGAAAGTTTCTTTTAAAATATAAAGTGGTACTTATTTCATATAGAATGGAGATTGGTAGCTTCCATTCTCTTAAACCCTACTTAAAGCCAAGGAGAAAGTAGCGAAAATTGAGCTGAATCGTCTATAATGGGAGTTATCTATTTTGTTTTAGTCTTAATTCCTAAGTTAAGTCGGCAGCTTTACTCAAAATGTTTGACAGTTTGAGATAGAGGGAGTATGTGCCTATAGGGGCGAATCCAGACCACCCCCAAGACGTTTCAGCCATGGAGGAAGGAGGGGAACTCAACCCCCCAAATTTGAAATCCTGAATCCGCCCTTGTGTGCCTATTAGGGATGACAACGGGTCGGGTAAGTGCGGGTAAGGCATTTACCCGCCCGCCAGCATATCCGCGTTGCATCCTTTACCGTCGCACTGCCAACGCGGTAAGAATCTTACCTGCGCCCGACGGATATCCGCGAGTGATGGGTTTCACACGCTGCCACTGCACCTCCCCAGCCATGCGCCGTCCTCTCTCCTGCGTCGCCGCTCCCTTGCACGCTGCCCCCTCCTCGCGTGTCGCAGGACGCTGGCACCCCAGCCAGCGCGCCGCGCCGCGAGCTCGGTTGCGAGCCCGGTCGCCTGCCCCTGCGCTTAGTGGGGCGAGGCCACGAGGGCCAGCTGGCCGGCGGGATAGGAGGTGTCGCGAGGAGCTGGAGGGACGGGGCCGCGAGGGCACCGACCGCCGGCGGGTGGGAGTCGGGACGGCAGTGAGAGGCTAGGGGAGACAATGAGAGAGGGGGGTGCGGCGGCCAGAGAGAGTGGTCAGGCGGGCACAAGGGCACTTGATCTCTGGGGTTGTGTTGGTGGGCTTGGGCCATATTTTGATGGGCCTTGTGTTTCAACCGGGTAACTGGCATACCTGCGGGTGAAGTTTGTTGCCCTTTAGCTGCCCACGGGCGAAATTTGCTGCTCGTATCCGCGCCCGTGGCGAAATTTGCTGCCTGTACCCTTACCCGTTGGGTCGGGTATCTGCGGATACCCGCATCCACGAGCAAAATTGCCATCCCTAATGCCAATAAGTATCTAATTTGAAGAAAAAAAAATGTTACATCATCACAATCAATCTGTGTGCCGGGATATGGCAAGAAAGTCGGTATGTGCTTGAGTATGCTAGTATGTTTAAGTGCTAAAATTTCCCACCTTTCTATCTGGCCGTCGGATCGGGATCTAGTGGCTGAGATGAGAGTTTACATAGTTTGCATACGAAGTTTGTTTGCATAGGATACGCTCCCATTAGGATTGGAGCCCAACATAATGTATGTATATGTGTATAAACTCTAGGTATACTTGTTCTTTTGTAAGAATAGTTGGGTATTCTGAGAATACACGGGCATCAACATAGCTCCACCCGTGTGGAGGAAGTAGAGAAAGAGAGGAGGAAACTCAAACCCCCCCCCCTCCTTTGAAATCTTGAATCCGCCCCTGTGTGCTTATATTTATTTGGAACAGTTTGAGCTTTGCATTCTGGGTGCCTAAAGCCAATGTGGGCTCAATGCCTATATACTACTAAACTTTCAATGCCTCATTCTTCCTTCTGTTAGCAAAATGCAAGGCTCAAACTGTCAGACATATTAGTGCCTAAAGCCAATCTGGGCTCTTGGGCCTTGATGGTTGTCTTGTGGCCCACGTTATGAAGTTTAGTAGTTGGGCTGTGGGTGCTTTGGGCTTTGGCTGGGTGGGCTTCAAGCCTGCTTAGGCTCGTGCGTGTCCCCCATTTAACAAAAAATCTCTGAATATCACCAAAAGTAGTTTGAACATTTATACAGGCATGGTGTTGTGCAGTACATTCGCTCGCTGTGCCATGACGCCAAAAAAAAAAAGATGGACACCAAACAATGGCAAAGAGTGAAACTTTGAAGAAAACACGTCCCAGAAGACACGGTCAAGTCTCGAAAGCTTGAGGCCAGGACTCGTCCAGCTGTGGAGTCCGTCAGCGAAAACCGGAAGCCATATGCAGCATGCATGCTTGGATGGTAGCTGAATCTGAAGGACATCTATCTCCATTAGCGTTGTTGTTCCATCCACATTTTCTGCAGCAGCAGCAGCAAAGCTAGAGACGACGATGTCTACGCTGCCAGGCTTCCTGTCCGTGCGCGTGCTGCGAGGGGTAAACCTTGTCAGCCGTGATGCCAAGGGTAGCGACCCCTATGTTGTGCTCAGCTTGGACGGCCAGGTATGTTTTTGTTTCAATGTAGTTGATGAATCAGAATTTCAAAGTGTTACCCGATCGATCGATTCGGTTGATTTTTCTTTGAACATTGATTTTCAAATTTTCAGAAGCTGAAGACGACTGTGATGAAGAAGACGGTTAACCCGGTCTGGAACGAGGATCTGACCTTGGCTGTCATGGACGCATCAGCGCCCATCAAGCTAGTGATTATCTGAATTGAATCTCAATTGACGTACTGTGTCGTCGTTTTATACATTGATTAATTGAATTTCAAACACTTGCAGGAGGTGTTCGACAAGGACACGTTCAGCAAAGACGACCCGATGGGCGACGCGGAGTTCGACATCGAGGCGATGATGCAGATCCTCAAGATGGACCTGGAGGACATCCGGAGCGGCACCGTCGTCCGCACCGTGCGCCCCGGCAAGCACTGCTGCCTCGCCGACGAGAGCCACATCATCTGGCAGGACGGCCAGGTGGTGCAGGACGTCCTCCTCAAGCTCAGGGACGTCGAAACCGGCGTCATCCACCTCCAGCTCAAATGGGTCAACATCCCAGGTAGCTAACCTGACATGCTGATGCCACTCTTTGCCGGACAGAGAGAATTCAGACTCTGAACGGCAGGTGTTTGTCTTCGTAAATTTCCTTTTTCGTCAGGCTGAACAAGGTGAATGGAACTGCTTGCTGCCCATGAATTCGATTTGTGCCATAGGGAGACGAGCATATATCGATACTGCTAGATGTGATTGACGTTCTCATTCAGTAACTAGTAACTCCTACTATTTCAGCATTATTATGCTTTCTTATGTGATTGTAACAATTTACTCTAATGTGACTATTAACTGCTTCACATCATCAAAAAAAAAAAAATCCTTCACTGGTGCAACTCCAAATTATTTTGCTTGGTTATGAATTTCTTGGACAGTGCGCAGTCCAAATCGAACGGAATCAAGATGGTGCTTTGTTTGTGAATTTCTGGTTGCTTGACTTTACAAGACCCATATATAGTAGCCAGTGCTACTCAACCTAGTACCAATGCAAATAAGTGATGTTTTTGGACGTTGACATCTTCGAATAATGTGTAATACTCAATCAACCTAGTATCAATGCAAATAAGTGATGTTTTTGGACGTTGACATCTTCGAATAATGTGTAATACTCAATCAACCTAGTACCAATGCAAAAGTTATACTATTACGAAACGTATTTATAATCGTGTTATTGTTAAGTCTCAAAGCTTGAAACACACAAAAAATAAAATAATGTGTAATCTGTATGTTTGTTGAAGTTAATCTAATCTATATGTTTGTTGAAGTTAATGTTATCTATATGTTTTGAATGGTTGAAATTGGCTACTCTGGCCCCTTGTAAAAAAGGGGGGGGAAAGCTCTTCCCTGGCTCGCTTTCTTCAATCAGTCAGTGAAATGGTGGTATCCTGCCACTTGGCCGGCCCATCTAAAGCCCACAATTAAGCAGCTAATGGTCCAATTAAGCTCATCTTCCTTCACCAACGCGGCGCCGCCGCCTCCGCCGCCGCTTGTAGGATGAGGTACGATCCATCATCATCTCGCGAACTCTCTCCGTCCATCATCTCTATCTCTCCGTGATCTCAATCCCACAAGAATCATTTGTGATTCAGCCAGTTCGTCCAAGGCAGAGTAGATATAGTTCAGTCAAGCTAAAGGAGAAGTTAATTCCAGTCTGAGATCGATCGATAGATATCGATCCATCTCGAGAGATCCGAGTCCTCAAGAGGGAGATCGATGACGATAATCCGGAGGTTCGTGAACATCGTGGCGGAGAACTACAGCAGCAACATGTACTCGCTGCATCGTCTCGACGTCTCCAAGCATCTCTTCTACCCATCAACGACAGCCCAAGCACAAGAGCTTCCAGCCGCGGCACCATCAGAATCACTGGCGACCATTATTGGTGCCGCCGGTGGTGACGTGCCGCCGCCGACGGAGACGCTGCCGGAGTTGCCTGTACCGTGCATGCGATTCCAACAGTCCCCGACGAAGAACGCTCGGCGCAACTACAAGCAGGCCTTCTTCGGCCTCGTGAGCCCCCGCAGCAGCGAGGGGAAGATCGTCTGCATCGACAACAGGGCCGGGCACACCCTCCTCTACGACGCGGACTCGCACTCCACAAGCACCATGCCAAGCCTCCAGCATCCAAAGGGGATCAGCCCCGTCTCTGTCTCCGTCGCCCGGGCCGGCGCCGGCGCCGGGGAAGACGAAGAAGAAGACTTCTACGTCATGCACAACGTCCCCGATCACCCGGACTTCTCCGGCTTCGAGGTCCTCCGATTCGGCACCTCCGCCGTCGGCGAGTCGGCGACCTGGCAGTCTCTTCCATCCCCACCCTTCACTCGCGACCCCCGGTATGAACGACGACCCAACTCCATATGTTCCTACGCGGTGCTCGGCGGCGCCGCCATGCATCTCGTCGGGCGGGGCGACATGGGTGTTAGCCCAAAAGATCTATTCCTTTCACCACAGCCTTCCAAAGAGATCTTGGGTTACATATATATATAGGTACCACTAAGGGTTAACATGATTGGCTAAGCATAACATAGGGGGTAAAATAGAAATAAGTAATACTAAGCTACTAGACTTACTACTAACATTCTCCTCCTAAGTCTAGCAGCTGTTACATAGAACAATAGAGTTTAAGTGCACTTAGGTACGCCCATAGAACAACAAAACAAAAATATTTATTCTTGATCCCGACTCCGGAGCGGTGTTCCTAGAATAGAGCCACCTCCTCGTCTTCTTCCACAATCTGCGCGACGAGGGCCTGGCCGCGCCTCGGCTCGTCGTGGACCTGACCACGCCTCGGTGCGTCGCGAGCCCGGCCGCGCCTTGGCTGGTTGCACTCCCGAGCAAAGTGGCGATCCCGCCACAGCTTGTAGCACTGCCGCCACCGCCGTCGCCGCCTCGGTGGCCTCCCTGCATCTCCTCGTGCATTGCCCTCAGCGCCACCATGCGCCTTGGCGCCTGCGTCTTCATCTTCCCACGCTTGCCTCATCTCGAGGCTCCTTCTTCCGGCAGCAGACGTGGCAATCGACAGCGTTCGGGCGTAGTAGAGCTTGCCACCGTCAGGAACAGACTCGCCAGCCATCTCCTCCTCATCATCGACAGCCTTGAACCGCCCTGTCACCTCCTCGATCGTCAACGTCGAGATGTCGATCATCGTCGAATGGCGATCTTGAGTCAGTACTTCTTCTGAGAGCACCGAGGAACTGCGCGCTCTCCTCCGTGATCTCGTAGTCGCCAGCATCGCTCCGGCCAGCCTCGGTGAGAGAAGAGCGGTCGTCGACCTCCTCGCCCGGCTTGAAAGCCAGCGGTCCCACTCGAAGCTTCCTCGCAGACTTGCGGGCGAGATCGCTGCCGACCCGTGCCTCAGCGATGGCGTCCCAAGCGTCCTTGGCCGTCGCCTTCCCGGAGAGGGCCGGCACCATCTCCGCTGACCGCGAATAGAGCGCCTCCGGCCGCCCCGGTCCTCGTGACGGCTCACGCCGCCGCACGCACCGCAGTCCACATTCGACGCCTCGAGCTTCACTTCATCATCAAGACCACTCGAGTTGGTCTTCGCCAAGACCGCCACGTGCCGCCGAGTCACGATGATGGTCTTGACCACCCTCAGGGACGACGAGGGGCGCGTCGTCGTGGTCGTAGTCGTGGTGGTCGTAGTCGTGGTCGTGGACGGAGCTGTGGACGGAGCGCCTCTCGACGTCCTGACGACACGGGTCTGGGACCCACCCGTGCACCTCCGCTGCTGCCGCTGCGTGCTGGCCCCTCGCAGTACCTCTGCGGCGCGGGACGAGCACCCGCACGCAGCTGCAGCTGACGGTGGTGGGTCGTGCTCAAAGACCGTGCAGCGAGACCAAGCTCCTCCTGGTCACGCCGTACCACCTCGAGTGTCGCTTCCAACTCCTCCTGGAGCTGAGCCGCCTCCTGCTCGCCTGGATGCAGCTGCCCTGTATGCCGAGCCGCCGCCGCACGCGCCGCCGTCCGCGCGCCGCAAGTCCGCCGCGAGCTGCGCCGCAGCCCGCGCCGTTGCTCGTCTCGGCCGCCCGAGCCTCACGCCTCGCTACCGCTGCAGCCTCCTCACGTGCACGCCTCACGCTCCGCTGTTCGCTTGAGGCGCCACATGCGTTAGTGCCTCTAGCTCCTCCTTGAGGCGCTGTGCATCACGCCAGACGCCGCCGCCTCACGCCGCCGCACACTGGCAATCGAGCTGCCACGGAGGAGGAGCTCCACGAACCTAGGAGACCCTACTCCCGCCGGGCCGGCGGTGGCTCGCGGACCACCAGAGCCGCAGCGGCCCTGCCGCCCGCGCTCAGGCGCCCACGCCCGCCCGCGCTGCGCCCGCCGAGCTGCCCACGCCTCCGCGCCTCGCCTCGTCCTCGAACCGCCATGGAGCGAGTAGCCGCCGGGTCCCCGACCCGCCGACAGCCTCGCACCGCCAGAACTCCCCGCAGCCGCCCACGCTGGAGAAGACTCGCGTTCGCCCGAGGTACTCCGAGCCCAAGCCGCCGCAGTCCGCAGCAGGCCCGCTCGCTCCTTCTCTTCACGGAGCCGAAGCCCGCTGCAGCCTGTGACACGCCAAGCGCGCCCGCACTAAGCTCGAGTCGACTGAGCCGCCGCGTGCTCTTGAGCCGCGCGCCGCCGTACACCATGCGCGTGCTCGAAGCCGGCCGCGCCTCCCTCGCACGCTGCCGCACGCCGCCGCCGCTGACTCAAGGGTCCTGCGCCGCCGAGTTGCCGCCGCCCTTCGCACGCCTGCCGCCCGCCGCCCGCCGCACGGAGCCCGCGCTGCCCGCCTCGATCCTCGCTCGCGTGGACCCGCCGCCGCATGCGCACTCGCTGCGTGATCCGCCCGCGCTTGAGCCGCCGCTCACGCGCGCGCCTGCCCGCACTGGTCAACGCCGCGCCGCTGATCCGCGCCTCCGTCGTCCGATCCGCAGGCGCTGTCGCCGGATCCGGTCGCAGGGAGGGGAGGAGAGGCGGGCCGCCGGCCGGATCTTGGCCGGAGTGGTGCGCCGGTTCCGGAGTGGGCCCGCCGCCGGGTGGGCTAGGGTTTGGCTGGGGTGCAGAGAGGATAGGGGTGGGAAGGGATAGGCTCTTGATACCACTTGTTAGCCCAAAAGATCTATTTCTTTCACCACAGCCTTCCAAAGAGGCCTTGGGTTACATATATATAGGTGCCACCAAAGGTTAATATGGTTGGCTAAGCATAACATAGGGGGTAAAATAGAAATAAGTAATACTAAGCTATTAGACTTACTACTAACAATGGGCACCCACTGCTTCGACACGGTGGGGAGCAGATGGGAGCAAGCCGGTGACTGGGTGCTGCCCTTCTGCGGCCGAGCTGAGTACATCCCTGAGCTCGAGCTCTGGCTGGGTTTCACCGCCGGCAGACCACACTACCTCTGCGCGACGTCGGAGCTCTCCTCCATGACCATGGACTGGCCACCCAGGTTGCAGTGTGTCTGGCGAGATCTCAGCACTCCAGACAAGTGGTCAGCAACGAGGATGAACCTCATCAACCTGGGTGCAGGCAGGTTTTGCATCGTCAAGATCTTTCAAGTCGACCGCTTCGCACAAGGTTCAGCAGAGTTTGATGATGACTGGGATTGTTGGGATGATTTTGAGAGTCAGCATGCTGTTCTCACTGGCATCGAGATCATACGTAGCACCGGTGTTGATCAGTGCAATAATCTACAAGGGCTCAAGATATTTAAGCACAAGTCCTTACTTTACAAGTTCATGGACGATGTCATTGAGTGGGTGCTCTAAATTGTTATTTTCTTTGCATTTCGCTCCTAGTAGTTTGGTTCTATTTTGTAACGAACAAAGAAAGAAAATGAATCGCAATGTTTGCTTTTCATCATCTCTTCACAAACGGATTTCTACATGTTAATTCGAAGATAGCAGCAGTAGTTGGAGAAGCAAACACTACTAGGGAAACGAGCTTTAGTGCTAGGTGGGAACCTCCTTTTAGTACCGGTTTCCATACCGGTATTATCCAGTCGGTACTAATATGAAGGGACATTTACTAATGTGACATTAGTACCGGGTGGAGTTGCCACCGGTACTAATGTGGGAGAGTGACCGTCGCTGTCCGTGGTCTTCGTTCCGTCCCTTGTTTCTTTTTTTTTTCCTCTTTTCTTTTCCCCCTTTTCTCTTTTCTTTTCTCATCCCACCTCAATCTCATCTATCTCATAAGATTAACAAGATTCACACAACAACATTCACACATCACACATCGTGCAACAAGTTACAACATCTATTGATTCAACCAAATCAATCACATAAGATTCACGAGTTACAATACATAATCGAGTTCGATTTGATTCAACAACAAGAATCCGGACAAGAATCACTGAAAAGCTAATAATCATAGGTAAAAATCATCATGGTCATCGCCCTGCTCATGGCCACGACGGCGGTCTCCGTCACGGCGCCGGCCACCACGGCTGCGCTGGCGGCCTCCGTCCCCGCATTAGCAGGACAGGCAGCCTGAGCCGCCAGACTGCGTCCCCGCGCGCGCCCGCGTCGTGAGGCCGCCGGGGCAGCCCGCGTCGCCGCGACTCCATCCCCACGCGCATTAGTACCGGTGTTTGTTTTACCCCGGTATTAATGTGTCCGCATTAGTACCGGGGTTAGTTCCCACCCGGTACTAAAGCATTAGTACCGTGGCTAGTTCCCACCCGGTACTAATGTGCCCTCGTAAGGGCGCGGCAGGGCTCTCCCTTCCCACCCACATATTAGTACCGGTTTGTGTACACATTAGTACCGGACGCTAATAAAACCAGTATTAATGTGAAAAATAACCTGGATGGGAGCCTATTTCCCTAGTGAAAGTAGGGAAGATGCACGTGCTTCTCTCTGCTGCGTTTCTTATCTTGTTTTCGCACTGCAATAAATATTCATGACATTGATTATATATTTAGTGCATATGTTGATGTGTTGCTTCCTATAGTTTCATTTTTTAATATAGATCGAGTAGTGCTATCATCTTGGCAAGTTCCGACTACGTTTAGTTTCACAGAAATTTCTCCGTCCACCCGTCACATCAAAAGTAATGACATTAATTAAGAGTTAAATATAAATTAATGACAAAATTCATTCTATATATAACCCCTACCTCAAAACTTGATGTCTCTGTACTAGCTAAAGTCCTGATTTGGTTAGTATGTAAAATGAAATAGCTAGCAAAAAGTTGATAAAATCCAACACACTAACTAAAATCAACTCTTCATACGCTCCACCGCTAGTGGGTCCCGCCTGCCATACTCATGTACGAGGGGATAGCTAGCGGGACTGGCTAGCCAAAGATGGCTAGCAAAGCCCCTGGTTTAGCTAGCGGAGGATAGTGAGGACAAGTTTAGCTAGTATGTTGGATTGAGTTTTTTAACAAATTTTTCATTTTTAGCTAGTTATAAGTCAAGATAGCTAGTCTCTTGGAGTTGCTAGCAACTGCAAAAGACTAGCCATCTTGACTTGACTAGCTAAAAAATGAAAAAAATCAGCAAAAAAAAACATTCCAACAGACTAACCAAACACCCCGCTAGCTATCCTCGCTAGCTAAACTTGTGCCTTCGCTAGCCAAAGATGCTAGTGCCCTCTGCTAGCTATCCTTCGCGGCCCCACCACCTCCCGTGCGGTCCCCTCCTGCTCCCACCTCCCTCGCGCGGCTGACACGTGGGCCTAGTTGTGGGATGACTAGTCATTTTAGCTAGTCTGTTGGAAGAAGAGGAAATATAGAGGAAGAATACTAGCTAAATGACTAGCTAATCTAGCTAGCCTAATTTAGTGAGTCTCTTGGAGGGCTCTTAGTGTCAAAATTTCTTCAAGGTAAACCAGAATCGTACTTACTTTGTGCTTGGGAATCTGAGTTTGCAATCAAAGCACTAGAAATTATGTGATTCCGCATGTGTGAAAGTATGACATGAATTTAAATGTTACAATTTTATTCAAACTTTTTCTCTACTTTGAGCATGGAACAGTGAAAGGAAATTCGCTTAACTCCAATTTTATGCTTAGTTCATTTTATTGCAACGTACTAGTAGACAAAAAAAAAGCAGTCAAATGAACCTGTGAACCGGCCCATGTTAAGAACCTACTGGGCGAAATTTTTTTTATATTTTTTTCTTCGATTTTACGAAAATAAATAGGCGGATTCAACATTGGCAGAAATAGCCTCGAACCGCCGTTTGAAACGGCGGTTGGATTCCCGCCGCCTTCTGAAATGGCGGTAGGAACCTACCGCCGTTTCAACTGGCGGTAAGGACCTGCCGCCGTTTCAACTGGCGGTAGGATTGCAATAGTGGCGGCAGGACCTTTTTGGGTGGCGGCAGGCTGGCAGGCAGCTACCGCCAGTTGAAACGGCGGTTTCTTTAAGCCTACCACCGATTCAACTGGCGGTAGGCTTTGTTTTTGGTTTTTTTCTTTTTTGTTTTTGGTTTTTGTTTTTTCTCAATACTATAAATGCGAAATAATATCAAATCTGAAATAATTAGAACAAACAAAGTAATGTACACGACAAGTGTCCAAATACAAATCTAAATACGACCGCTTTTGTGCCGTGGCGGCGGTGCTCCTTCCTCCTCGCCCGCCGCCGCGCCTGCAGCCTCGTGTGGTGGGTCAGTACGTGAGGGGTCGCGTGGATGGCGATCGCGTCCTCCGACCGACGCGCCGCCGGGCGGTCGCTAAGGAGCACTGAGCTCGGACGGACAGCCTCTCCGGTCGTTGCACGGAGTCGCCAGCCCGACGGGACGGCCCTCCTCGGCCGGTGCACGGAGTCGCCGAGCCCGACGGGGCGGCCCCCCGTCCGGTCGCCCGCGCCTACACCTCCACCGACGCTGCCGCGTCCAACGCCTCGCCTGCACGCCGTGCCGAGTCGTGGAAGTCCTCCATCATCGCGCACTGCTACTCCTGCGTCTGCTGCCGCTTACCGGGTCACGCGGGCTCGTCAACTGTGTACCACCGATCTCGTCGGCGGTGCCACCCAACAAGTCGTCCAATGGAAACTCCAGCGGTGGTGTGTCGCCAGTGTAGTAGTCATCCGAAGCAATTGCTCAAATGGCGGCTGAGCAGTGGCTCAAACATCGGCTACCGCCTGAGCAGTGGTTCAAACACCGGCCTGAACGGTGAAGCTGATGCCCATGACGAAGGCCCCGGTCCCGTAGGTATCGGTGGTCTCTCTATAAAAATATTAGATCGTCATGGACCAAAATATGCCGTGGTCTCTCTAGATAATATAACTAGCAACAAAAAACATGTACCTGTGGCGTAGAAAGTCCTCGGCTGCGGCAGGTACGGAGCGGACGCAGTGGGCGCGAACGGTGGACGTGTTGAGGACGAGGGTGCAGTGCACGGTGAGGTGGAGGCACACGGAGGAGGAGGGGTGGCGGGGAAGGAGGTAACCCTCGTCGCCGCGGAAGTTCACCGCGTGCATGATCCGCTGGCTCAGGCCCACCATCTTCTGCAGCTCTGTCCGTATCCGGTCCAACGACATGTGGTCCATCGTCGAGCCCACGTGCTGGGCCAGGTGGTACATCTCCCGAGCTGTGTCGTACTGTCAAGATCGGACGGATTGTTAATACAATGAAACTTTAGCGAATGTGACTTAATTTGAATTGATGCAAAAGAACTTACTAAGATGCTGTGAGACTGATCCCGTCGGTAGAGGTACGCCGACGCTGGCATGAGGTCGAGGTGAGAGTTCGGCGGGACGTACGTCACGCGCGTCCGGGTCCTTGCCGTGTACCACTGCAGGCACGCTCTCGAAGCGTCGTCATCGTGTAAGTGCGGCTCGACGACGACGTGCTGCGCGGCGGTCGCCCACGCGTCCAGGTAGTGTTGCAGCTTCCCCAAAAGGCCGAAGTCCTCGACCACTTCCTCGTCCACCTACAACAAGAAACAGCCAATTGGTCAGCAAACTAACTTTCGTCACTCGTCCACAGAAACTATTTAAGTTTGCAATGAACTTACTAGTGCAGACGGTCGACGGTGTGTGCACACGCGAGCGGTAGAGGCCGAATTGCCTCAGCACGCACTCGACGTGGTACTCCTTGACGTACATGTCGTGGACGAGCGGCGTCTTCGTCATCCAGAAGTCATGGTCCCGAAAGCACAGGGACGAGAGACCCTGCGGTGCACGCGCGACCAAAGGCGTCGTGTACGGCCGCGATAACCTCGCGTCGCTGAGGGCTGTGATCCGGCCGACGAAGTCTGTGCACGACCTCCGGTGCTTCCATCCAAGAGAGCTGCAAACAAGAGAATGAGTTAGCTCGACGAATTGCATTACTATCAGATAGCTAACGAACGAAGTTAGCTTGAAGTATGAACCTGGCACTGGCACCACATCGACCCCATGGTCGGCCTGTCTACTGGGTCGTGCCCCTCCTCCAGCTCCTGGTACAGCGATCGGTCGACCGATGGCCGACCGACGAGAAGCCGCTCGTTGCTCCATAGGTGCAGCAGAAGCGGGCATCCGAGGAGGATCGACTGGGTGCCCGTCTTGGTGCACCTGGCGCACAGGCCCCTGTATGTCGCGGCCAAAACCACAGCGCCCCAGTTGATCTGGGGCATCTCCTCCACGGTGGCGTCGGCGATCCTCCGCGTGTGGGGGATCAAGGACCTCGACACCGCATCCCCCTGGGACCCACAAAACATCACTTAGCCGAACAGCCACAACAGTACGCCTGCTCGCACCTGCTTGCTTCGCTGGCCCCTCATGAACGAGGCCTGAAAAAATTCAAAATTCAGTGAGAGGCTGAAAACCGATACTATGAAAAAATGATAGATAGAGGTACGAATGCTGTACTTGCGCAACCAAGCGCATGTGGGGCCGTGGGAGTTGGTGAAGTGATCGGCGCGGCGACCACTCGGCGAACCTCGCGAGGATATCGTCGCGCCACGGGTCGGGGGGCTCAGCAGCCCCCATGGGCTCCCCTGAGCACGATAGCCTGAAGAGGAGGGCCACGTCCTCCAAAGTCACCGCCATCTCTCCCTGGGAAATGTGGAAGCCGTGGCGTCTGGGCGTCACCGGTCGAGTGCGCACCACCGGTAATCGCCAAAGCGCGACCTGCGCTCAGCGCAGCGGCCCGCATGAGGTCCTCTTCAACCAAGCGCGCTAGGGGAAGAAGCCCTGCTGCGCGTAGCCTGCACGGCTGCACCACAAAACGAAAATAAATATTAATTACGAATTTAAATGAGGAAATACAAAGATACGAAGGTGTCGTATTACATACTTCGGACACCAGCCGGGGTGAAGTGGCATATAGTGCCCCGGGCCTCTAAAACGCACGGTCCCTAGCTCTTCCCCGCAGATCGCGGAGTGGTAGGTCCGGTGCGCCCTGTCTGTCCGCTCGTCGAAGAGCTCGAGCAACACGTACGGCAGGGGCTCCCGAGGAGGACGAACAACACCAATAGGGGGTCATGGAAAAGGCAAATATAAAGTCACACATAATTTCTAAGCATTTCCAAAGTATTTCTATAATTTCTAAAGTATTTCTAGGAATTTTCAAAGTATTTCTACAATTTCTAAAGTATTTCTATAATTTCTAAAGTATTTCTAGGAATTCCTAAAGTATTTCTATAATTTCAGTATTTCTAAGCATTTCCAAAGTATTTCTACAATTTCTAAAGTATTTCTAGAAATTTCCAAAGCGTTTCTACAATTTCTAAAGTATTTCTAGGAAGTTCCAAAGCATTTCTACAATTTGTAAAGTATTTCTTGGAATTTCCAAAGTATTTCTACAATTCCTAAAATATTTCTATAATTTCTAAAGTATTTTTAGGAATTTCCAAAATATTTCTACAATTTCCAAAGTATTTCTATAATTTCTAAAATTTTTCTATGAATTTCCAAAGAATTTCTAGAAATTTTTAAAGCATTTCTATAATTTCTAAACTATTTCTATAATTTCTAACCTATTTCTAATTTTTCTAAACTATTTACAGATTTTCTAAACTATTTCTATAATTTCTAGACTATTTCTATAATTTCTAAACTATTTCTAGATTTTTCTAAACTGTTTCTAGGATTTCTAAACTATTTCTACCTTATTTACTAAATATACGAGGAAAGTATTGGAAACATACCTGATGGACAATCAAGAAGGCCACCGAGGAGAGAAAAGAGAGGAGGGGAGGCAGCCGTGCAGTGGGCCGTGGCCCTTATATAGCGCCCGCCACATTGGTTTAGCGGTAGGACCTACCGTATCAAATGGCGTAGGTCCCTCTCATGCCAACCGCCGTTTGAACCGGCGGTTGGAGTGCTGCCACCGTTGGCCGTGGCGAGGTGTCCGCCGGCCACGTGGGATCTCCCAACCGCTTGAACCGGCGGTTGGCAGGTACTTACCGCCATTTCAAACGACGGAGTCGTCAACCGCTTTCAAACGGGCGGTTCGTGGCTATTTCTGCCAATGTTGAATCTGACTATTTATTTTCGTAAAATCAAAGAAAAAATATTAAAAAATTCCCTCTGGCTCCAAATTTGATCCACGAACCGCCCATGTAAATGAACCTACCTCCTCTCCCACCCATCCGACCGCCGTCTCCACCGCCGACGACGCCGCGCCGCCGTGGACCGAGCTCACGACCCTCGCCTCCGCGGAACCTTGTTGCTGTCGTGGTTCTCTACCTTGCCGTCATCGTGGACTGTTCGATCTACATCCACCGAGTCGTCATCCGTCGAGCTGTGTCTTCCTCCTGCTTCGCCATCCGCCGCACAAGGCTCTCGTCACCCCAGGTTTGCTCTCGGCTATTGCTTTAGTGTGCTAGGTATTTTGATGAATCTCTCGGTTGAGATTGTTTGGTTGCAGTTCGGTGGTTTGGTCTGCAACTTTCAGATGACACCACTTGCAGACTGCCCTGGGCCTCTGATTGTAAACATGCCACAAATAAAACACGCCCAGTAAGCTACCTGGATTTACATATCTAAATGTTGCAGCTAGAGACCTAGAGTAGTGAACGAAATGCTTTAATTTTACTACCTACTCTATGTGTTGTTCTCAGCTGCGTGGGGTCAGGTCAATAAGCAGCTGCCTGCAATTTCAGATTAATGGTTTGTTGGTTTGGCACTACCGTCGACGCGAAATTCTGTCATGATTCTGAATTTCTGTCGATGCAAATGCTGTGATCGTTCTGAATTTCTCATCATTCCGCCACGAGAGTGCCCCTCCATGAATAATGAGTGCTTTTTATGATGCTTCTGGAAATATTTGTTGCTTTACATGGATGCTTTGTGAGCTCTGTAATGCTCTGGAATGAAAAGCAGGTCACTGATTTTCACATTTTTATTTTTCAATTGCTGCTCTCAAATGGATAGATTGATTGTACTAGTTCATGGTCACAACTTATTATTGCTCGCTGCTCTCATATTATTGAACTTATTATTTCTATGTAATTGCTGCTGCTCTCATTATTTTCCCAGTGTGATTACTGCTTGAGTTTCCACTGTTAGGTTCCGAACTTTGTACATGTCTTGTATGAACTAGCCATCTTGTACAAAAACATGTGTCTGATAGTAGCTCGTAACTCGCTTACTCATCTTCCATGTTTGCCGTTGCAGGTCCTTGATATGTCTCATTGTCAGAATGTGATGTCAGAGTTCAATCCATAGTGACGTAGATACCGGATCTATTGGAACTGGATCTTTCACACCATTGGTACCTGACGTCTCCATTCCCCAATTCCCCACCGCCTCTGTTGCCCGCCGACTCGGCAACACCAAGGATGCAGTTGCGGTCGGGTCGGCTTCTAGCCCCGCCGCCGCCTTCCCGACGAGGTGCAAGTCGTCCGTGCTGCCGGAGGACCGGATCGATGCCCTCCCGACGATGTCCCGAGGGACCTGATCAGCACCCTCCCCGACGATGTGCTCCTCTCGGTTTTGGTGCGCCTCAGTTGTGTGCGTGAAGCAGCGCGCACGGGGTCCTCTCAAGCGTTGGACCTGCTGACGCCTGCTTCCCGAGCTCCGTTTCAGCGGCGTCCATGCCGACTCTGTAGAGGCTGCCCTCGTCCGTGTCACCCGCCCCGACCTCCTCGTCCTCGACATTTGTTTGGAGGACCAGCACGGCCTCCAGAGCCAGCAGCTTACATCTCTTCTATGGGCCGCCGCACAGCTGGCGCCGGCCAATCTCATCATCACCCTGAGCGATCATTCCTATCATCGTCTCGATGGCGAGGTGCTGCCCTGCTCACACCGTACCACCTATCTACAACTAACCGATTTGGATCTCGTCACCGAACCTCCACTGTGGGGTGAGTTCACTGTGCTCGAGAGACTCACCCTATGCTCGTGTAAGGTGGACTTTGGTACTCTGATCCCCATGTGTCCTTGCTTGCGGGTTCTCAATGTCACTGACTACGTGGCAGATCTAGACCTCACAGTTCACTCTTTGTCGCTCGAGGAGCTCATCGTGGAGACCCTACCTGAGACCCTACCTAGTATTATAAAAGTCATTGACATCGAGGCCCCGGTCCATAAGAAGGTCGAAATGATGCATGCCAAGTTGGGCATCACCAAAGTGTCTCTTTCCATACCAATGGTGGAGGAGTTTCGGTGGTGGACCGACTATGATCACGAATACGACATCATGCACACTGCTGTAGGTAGTGAAATTTGGCGTCTCAAAAGCATAGGTTTTGGATGGGGGCACCCGCCGCTGCGGCCTGGTGATCAAATCATGACGCTTGACATCTGCAGCAGAGTACATCTTATGACTTGGTTATTTTAGTGATTTGATTTGCTTGGTACTGTTTATTGTGTGATATGTGAAAAATTAATCATTTCTTGACGTCCTTCAAGATCCGCTCGTGTGATCTACTTAGGATGAACCAAGTATAACACAAGCAATAGCGCAACTTCCAGTTCCGGTGACCAACCTTGCTGTTTTGGTTCTATACATCCTGGCAGAGGGGCATGCTATTGGGCCACTGGTCCTGCAACTTCTTCAGCTTCTACCAAGTATTCAAAGGCTCAAGATGGTTCTGGTGTCAGGTGAAAGTGAGGAAGGGGCTGAGAGTTGGAGAAGTGATGGCATCTCCTTGATGGATTTGGAAGATGAAGCACCGAGTTGCCCCTGTGGAAAACCTGGGAGTTGGAGATGTTCCTTGATGGGTTTGGAAGATAAAGAACCAAGTCGCCCCTGTGAAAAACCTGAGAGTTGGAGAAATGATGACGTCTCCTTAACGGGTTTAGAGGTGGTGGAAATCGATGGTTTTGATGGAAATGAACTTGATCTGTTGGCATTTATATTCAGATGTGCGCTAAAACTTGAAACAGTATCGGTGACATTCAGCGAGGACACACCGAGTGAAAAGATGAATGATATTTACAACATCTCAATTGCATATCCATCCGTGCAATGCTTTGTTAATGTCAAAGAGTATGCTTCCCAAGATGAATGAGATGTAATCTATTGGATGAATATAGAATTCTCAGTGTTGTAGGATAGATATGTATCCCCGTATCAGTACTTTTGCAGAAAATGGTGTATGGGACTATCTCTAGCAGATGCCCTTCGCGCATCTGCAAAACGGAAGGATATGCAGCACAAGAGAGGAGCATCCCCTGCTGCAAAAGATGATGGACTCCACCGGTGTTCCCCATTCCCTTCACAAGCAAGGCGGTTGTGCTCCGCGGCGATGGAGAAGTCAGCGCCGGCGAGATCCGCCCCGAGGCGGCTCTAGCAGCTCGTGCCGGAGGAGCGGGAGAGGGAGAGGGAGGGTGGAGGCCCTACTCGTCGGGGAAGAAGGCGGCGTTCGTGCCGGGGAAGAAGGCGCCGGCGAGGATGGGGACCAGCCGCGTCCATGCGCGCCGGCGAGGATGGGGAAGACCGGTCCCCCGCGGCGGTGCGACCTCCACCTTGGCCAGCGTCCCGCTGAGTCGGGGCGTCGCGAGGTCAACGCCCGGTTCGAGCGAGCGCGAAGCCGGTGGTGCGGTGGGCGCGCGGCGGCGGGGCGCCCCTCGCGCCGAGCTCGCCGAGAGGACCACGCAGAGGAGGAGGCGGCGCGGATCTCCGGAGCCTCCTCCATCTTCGCCCGCGTGGAAGCCGAACGGAGGAGGGCGCGTGCTGCGTCGCGTGCCGCCCGAGGAAGGCGGCGGCGGGCCATGCCACCGTGCTTTCGCCGCGAGGGCATGGCACGGGCGAGGCGATGCGCGGTGTGGCGCGGATGGAGGAGGGCGGCGGGCGTGACGGTTGAGAAAAAATTGATGCAGAGAGAGAAAGAGGGGATTTCCCTGAGAATGCGCATGCCAGGGGAGGTCGCTGCAAAATGCAGCATCCGTTGCAGCTAGAGCGCAGATGCCTGTTCCTTCCCGTTTGCGATATGGGCGGTTTTCCGGCATCTGCGGAGGATCGATACACCATTTTCTGCAAAAGTACTGATACGGGGATACATATCTATCCTACAACACTAAGAATTCTATATTCATCCAATAGATTATATCTCATTCATCTTGGGAAGCATACTCTTTGACATTAACAGAGCATTGGACGGATGCATATGCAATTGCGATGTTGTAAATATCATTCATCTTTTCACCGTGTGTCGCTAGGGTTGGCACGGGACCCGATCCCCGATTCCCCGCGGGGAATTCCTCTATTAGGGGACGGGGATAGGGAGAATATTGTCCCCACAGGGATGAAAACGGGGTAAATTTGTCCCCGTCGGGTTGGCGGGCGGGACATTTCACCGTCCCCGCCCCGTTCCTGAATTCCCGCGAGTCCTGGCATTTTAACGTTTCAGCTGAGCCTCTCAAGAAATCGGCCCACCAAAGCCCATTGCAGCGCTCAAAGTATATAAGCAACAAACCCTAGCTCCAAGCGAGAGTGCCAGACCGTGACCGTGCGCGCTTCCTGGAGTCCGTCCCCCCTTCCTGCTGCCGCCGCCGCCGCTTTGCAAGCCACGAAGCTCGAATCCAGCTGCCGCCTGCCGCATCCGTTTGTGTTGTGCTCCCATCGATCCATCCACAGACCTGTGTGTCTCATGCGTTGCTCTCCCTTCCATCCACGCAGGCAGCACAGCAGGCTCCAGATCGAGATTTGAGAGGACAGCGCCCCCTTCCTCCTCCCACGGCCATCAGCATTAGTTTTCCGGTGCTGATGCAGGCTGCCGGCGCACACTAGCTGATGCATCCTGCGCTCTGGCCTCCTGCTCGTAGCCCCTAGAATATCACGTGCAAGAACAGGAAGGAGCCAAGATGCATACATATTCAAGATGCCAAGAATGAGATATTATTTTAATTCGTGATCTCGCCTTCCTTTCTCCCCTGTATTTTTTGTTGGATGAAGATTATTGATATTTCTTGGCAATTGACATGAGAACATGAGAAATCTTCGCTTGTTCAATTGATGTTTGTGTTGCGTCACGGATCTGCTTGACGAAGAATCGTGGTATGAAGATTTTTCTGGCGGAGACGGGGACCCCGCGGGGATTATTCCCCGCGCGGGGACGGGGGTGGGGCAAAATTTCTCCCCGACAGAGTTCATGGGGACGGGGGCGGGGAAAATTTCCACCCGCGACGGGATGGGAGTTGTCCCCGGGAATTCCCGTTGCCATCCCTAGTCCTCGCTGAATGTCACCGATACTGTTTCAAGTTTTGGCGCACATCTGAATATCAATGCCAACAGTTCAAGTTCATTTCCATCAAAACCATCGATTTCCACCTCCTCTAAACCCATTAAGGAGACGTCATCATTTCTCCAACTCTCAGTTTTTTCACAGGGGCGACTTGGTTCTTTATCTTCCAAACCCATCAAGGAACATCTCCAACTCCTGTGTTTTCCACATGTGGGCAACTCGGTGCTTCATCTTCCAAACCCATCAAGGAGATGTCATCGCTTCTCCAACTCTCAGCCCCTTCCTCACTTTCACCTGACACCAGAACCATCTTGAGCCTTTGAATACTTGGTAGAAGCTGAAGAAGTTGCAGGACCAGTGGCCCAATAGCATGCCCCTCTGCCAGGATGTATAGAACCAAAACAGCAAGGTTGGTCACCGAAACTGGAAGTTGCGCTATTGCTTGTGTTATACTTGGTTCATCCGGAAGTAGATCACACCAGAACGGATCTTGAAGGACATCAAGAAATGATTAATTTTTCACACATATCACACAATAAACAGTACCAAGCAAATCAGATCACTAAAAAAACCAAGTCATAAGATGTACTCTGCTGCAGATGTCAAGCGTCATGATTTGATCACCAGGCCGCAGCGGCGGGTGCCCCCATCCAAAACCTATGCTTTTGAGATGCCAAATTTCACTACCTACAGCATTGTGCATGATGTCGTATTCGTGATCATTGTCGGTCCACCACCAAAACTCCTCCACCATTGGTATGGAAAGAGACACTTTGGTGATGCCCAACTTGGCATGCATCATTTCGACCTTCTTAAGGACCGGGGCCTCGATGTCAATGACTTTTATAATACTAGGTAGGGTCTCAGGTAGGGTCTCCACGATGAGCTCCTCGAGCGACGAAGAGTGAACTGTGAGGTCTAGATCCGCCACGTAGTCAGTGACATTGAGAACCCGCAAGCAAGGACACATGGGGATCAGAGTACCAAAGTCCACCTTACACGAGCGTAGGGTGAGTCTCGAGCACAGTGATCTCACCCCACAGTGGAGGTTCGGTGACGAGATCCAAATCGGTTAGTTGTAGAGAGGTGGTACGGTGTGAGCAAGGCAGCACCTCGCCATCGAGACGATGATAAGAATGATCGCTCAGGGTGATGATGAGATTGGCGCCATGCAGGCGGCCCATAGAAGAGATGTGCTGGCTCGAGGCCGTGCTGGTCCTCCAAACAAATGTCGAGGACGAGGAGGTCGGGGCGGGTGACACGGACGAGGGCATCCTGACCTCAGCGCGGGAGGACGCGTCGCCGCGGGGAGGAGGTCGCGCCGCCGTGGGAGACCGGCCTTCCCCATCCTCGCCGGCGCGCACGGACGCGGCTGGTCCCCATCCTCGCCGGCGCCTTCTTCCCCGGCGAGCAGGGCCTCCGCCCTCCCTCTCCCTCTCCCGCTCCTCTGGCGCGAGCTGCTAGAGCCGCCTCGGGGCGGATCTCGCCGGCGCTGACTTCTCTGACTGCTCGCGGGAGCACAACTGCCGGCCTTTGCGCGAGGGGAATGGGGAACACCGCTGGAGTCCATCCTCTTTTGCAGCAGGGGATGCTCCTCTCTTGTGCTGCATATCCTTCCGTTTTGCAGATGCGCGAAGGGCATCTGCTAGAGATAGTCTCAGAGTATTGAGGCACCACGTATCTGTATCGGCTAATTTTTCTCCGGCTGTCTGTCTCAATGTTTGTCATGCACGGTGACTCTGTCAAAGTGTGAAGATGAATCCTATTGTTATGTGTTAAGCTTAGCATATTTCGGGCATTGTGCTGCACTGGGTCGTGTTGAGCGTGTTGGCCTGCTAGCCATCTATGTACTTAGACTTGTGTCTTTTTTGGCATCGAAGAAATAGAACAGAAATCCTCCCCCAACAACTCCCCTTCTCTCTCGTGTTCTCCCCTTGTTGTTCTTCCCCTTCCACTCTTTCTAAAACCACTCTAATCTCTAGTTATCCCTGCAATCTCTCTGATCTTCCTATGTAGAAGGTCGGGATATTACAATGCTGTTGGAGCAAATTTTTTACTGATGCTGTGTTTGTGATTCTATATTTGGGAAAACCTTTTCATGGTGTAGTAGGTTTTACTGATGAGGTTCTTACCCATCTGAAGCTTCAACTGGTGGAAACCAGGAAACTTAACCAAATTTCCAGACCTTTGTACAGAATAAGGTAACCGATGTGCAGTCTAGGAACATCTATTTTCTCACACTTTTATGCATCGATTTACATTGATTTCTGCTGCAACAGCCACTTTTAGTCTGATTCTGTTTATAATTTCAGAGCTTAGAAATCTTTGTGCAACTATTCCTGTAATTTCCAAAATTACATTGGCTGACTGCATTTCCAAAATATGGTGTCGTGTTTAATTGATAAACATTGTTTGATATACAATCCTACATTTAATAGCTATCGACTCAGTTTATCTCTGCTGACTGCCCTACTTTACATGTTGTTTGAGGTAATGGGAATCCTCTGCATAAATTAGCAAGTACCGTTACCTCTCTAGTCTCTAGCAAGACAATATTAGTTTTAATGTACAAAAGAATTGTGAGAAGTAAGTCATTTCTTCAAGTCGAGGCATTTCTATTTTTCTCAAGTGCTATGGATAAGTCAGGATAGGCAGTAGCTTGCAGATTTATGAACTTTCTGCTGATTGGATATTGAAGTATCAAATCAGTCCAATTGGACTTGTGTTGTAGTGACAACTGCATCGCGAAGTGCATGTCAGAACATAATAAGAAAGATGAATACATTGTCTTCATGTCATGTAGTCATGCAGACTATTTTTTTGTCTGATCGGGAATTGTCATGCATATTTTGCACACTCTGGACAAAATGAAGCCACAATAGCAATGTTTCCATTGGTACAATGTGTACTTGGTTATGCTGGATTTTTCACAATTGATATGAAGTCTAGGAGGAGCAAGAAGGTAGGGGAGAGCGTTGGCTTCAGTCACATCGTTGTTCCCCGTCAGCTTCTGCACTCCATGTACATGTTTGATAAGATTTTAATTTCCAATCCCACATCTGTAGAACGGGTAGTATTTCAGTTATTAACATGCATGGAAATATGGTCGGTTCTATCTTTAATTAATGTTGGATATTCTTTATCATCTTGCGGTATGTTAATGCCACTTATCATCTAGCACAAGTTATATTTCAGTTGGTAACAAGAAAATATGATTGACTGCATATGTGTGCTCAAGGACAGTGAGTTTCTCTATTCCATTCTAGCAGGGAAGATTAATGAGTTTGTCCAACTGTGGTGCTTGAATTGATGAAAGAACAGGACTAGTTTATTCTATTTTAATTCGATTTTTCGTGGCTTAAGGATGTGCATGTAGAATCTTATTTATTAAACAAGCACTGCATTGTGGAATTTTATTCTCTTGTACCATAGAAGGGCACATTTGTTCAGTAATCGTGTATTCTGAAAGTTAGAAATATGACCAATGTTTAGTTCAATTTCGTTAACTTTCTGAATTGATTGCCTGTTCTTGAAAAATACCAGTGTGTTAGGTTAAATCTGAAACGGATGTATTTCTTGCATGTTGCATGTTGACACATGTTCTAGTTGTGCGGCTGATCACTTTCACATGGCAAATCTAAGCCTTGAAAGTCACTTTTGAGGTCACTAACCTCTAGAAGATTAGATTATGATTTATGAATAACCCCATGATACAAAATCTCTCCAAATACACCAGATTTAGTTTAAGCTTAGTCTTCTTCTCAGTGACTTTGCACTAGCATAACTGTTAATTGGAAGATCTGAACTGCCTGTATTTTGTACATGTTGATATATGTTCTAGTTGTGCTGCTGATCACTTAACACGACAAAACTAGCACAAAAGACACTACTGTGGGCATTCATCTCTAGCACAAGAGACACGGTGAGAAGCAAATGGGAGCAAGCCGGTGACTGCGTGCTGCCCTTTTGCGGCGGACCTGAGTACGTCCCTGAGCTCAAGCTCTGGCTGGGCTTCACCGCCAGCAGACCACACTACCTCTGCGCCACGTCAGACCTCTCCTCCATGACCATGGACTGGCCACCCAAGTTGCAGTGCGTCTGGCGGGATCTCAGCACTCCAGACAAATGGTCAGCAACAAGGATGAACCTCATCAACCTGGGTGCAGGCAGGTTCTGCATCGCCATGATCTTTCAAGTTGACCGCTTCGCACAAGGGTCAGCAGAGTTTTGTGATGACTGGGATTGTTGGGATGATTTTGAGAGTCAGCATGTTGTCCTCACTGGCATCGAGATCATACGTAACACCGGTGTTGATCAAAATTGCAATACCTTACAAGGGCTCAAGATTTTTAAGCACCAGTCCATACTTTACAAGTTCATGGACGATGTTATCGAGTGGGTGCTCTAAATTGTTATTTTCTTTGCATTTCTTTCCAAGTAGTTTGGTTCTATTTAATTTGTAATGAACAAAGAAACAAGGAATCACATAGTTTGCCTTTTCCTCATCTTTTTCCTCGTCTCTTCACAAATGGTTTTCTATTCAAACACAGCAGCGTACTACTTCTAAGCCAAACTAGGGAAGATGTACATGCTTCTATCTGCTGTGTTTCTTATGTTGTTTTTTCGGTGCAAGATTCATGGCATTGATTATTTAGTGCATATGTTGATGTGTTGCTTCCTATAGTTTCATTTTTTTAATATAGATTGAGCGAGTCATGCTGCTATCATGCATCTTGCCAAGTTCTTTCTTCCTCTGTTTTGTACTCTGTTTCTAATTTGTATTCGTTTTGCAACAATGGATTTTTGAAGTTAATATGGCAGTACATTCATACCCTGAAGAAAAGTCATTTATGTCAAACTAGTATATGTTGGACTCCCTCCGTTTCAAATATCGTACATCAGAGACACTCACAACGTACCCACACTCATCCATATGAACACATACACGCAAAACCTACCCTAGTAGCATCTTCAAGACCTGGGTCGGCAAATCGCAAACCCTACCCCTAGGAGCATCTTCGAAGACTGGGTCGGCAATTCCACAAGATTGACGAAGTCACACAGACGTCTCGCTGTCGACGGGAACGCCGCCTACCACTGAAAGCACAAACATCGTTAAATCCTGAGAAATTCGCTCCCATGGGGAGTCGAACCCAGGACCGAGGTGCTACTAGGCTCTTGTAACCACTAAGCTACGTGCCCTTTCACTGCAGCTTGTGATCTTACATACACTATTGGAGTTGGGATCTACTCCCTCCGTCCCAAAATGAGTGTCATTCTCACTTCCCGAGAAGTCAAACAATTTTAACTTTGACCAATTATAGATAAGAAAGTATTAATATTTATAGTACATAATTAGTATCATTAGATAGATTGTTGAATCTATTTTCATAATAAACTTGTTTGAAGATACAAATGTTATTAATTTTTTCTACAAATGTAGTCAAAGTTGAGAATATTTGACTGGCACGAATACCATAGTGACACTTATTTTGGGACGGAGGGAGTAGGTGTTATTCCCTGTATGCAATGACACGTAGGGGATTTGGTTAAAGTTTTAGCGGTACTTATAATGACTAAACTTTGATGGTACATAGGAGATGAGTTAAATTTATAATGGCATACATGAAATTAAATTTGCTCTAGGAAATTATCTGCATACACATTGTCAAAGTAACGTAGTAATCAAGGGAGCATTTTCACATAGTATGTAAACATTGAGTATGGTTTTTTTTCAAATATTCATTATATTAGTTCAAAGTTTCAGGTAACGGAATCTTTAAATAACTTAGCTATGTATTAAGTTGCTGCCCATGTATATATTTATAATCTCATTATTTTGTGATGGACATTTTATTAGATACATAATAACAAATATTTTTTTTGACAATGGAGTAGTACTTGTTTAGAAATAGAAAATGAGTTAAAATATAAGAATTATTATCTAGAACAAAATTCTCATGTCTATATAATTTAACCGATGTATTATCAATGTAAATGCTCCAATTTGCTAAGATTGCATTAAATTAAGCATTTCATAACTTGTTTGATAAATCTGCACTCACATGCTATTGCACTACAGTGTATTAAACTGAGTATTTCATAAATTGTTGGATCAATTTGCACCTACATCTCGAGTTGTTGTACGTATGGATATTCCGCAGCAGCGAAAAAACAAATTCTCGCGCGAGGAAGCTCTCCGTACGTAATCCCTAACAACCTAGCTAGAGATTAACGTACAGCTGTCTGCACAATAATAATGCAGTTACGATAATCTCTCTCCGCGCAACAGAAAACTATATATTACCTTCTCAAAAAAACAGAAAACTATATATTACTAGCGCGAGATCGTAACTTTGTGTGGCGCGTTCTGGGCTATAAATAAGCCCTTCTAGCTTGTTCCCTCCTCTATCGATCTGATCACCTCCTTCACATCCTCTTCAAAAAAAACTGATCTGTTCTCATTCACCTCTCGACCATCATGAAGCCTTTCGCCATTTGCTGGTTCGTCCTCCTCATCTTGCTGCTCGACGGTAAGCTGCTTCGTCAACATTGGCATTCGTATCTCATGCATCTATTCTCATGTGCATGTGTGTGGTTGCATCTACGTTGTGCATGCAGGCGCAAGCCGTGTGGCGGAGTCCCGAGCGGTGGCCGGCGGCGGCGACGTGTCGTCCCAGCGGCGGCGCCACGGCCGCCATCATGATAGCCCCCCTGCTCATGACGACGCCAAGCCCAAGAAGCTGCTGGTGTTCGGGGACGACTTCGCCGACACGGGCAACGCCGACTCGGACCCCCAAACTCGGCATGGCCTCCTGCTCCTGGCGCTCCCCCTTCGGCATGTCCGACACGGCGCACGGCAGGCAGCCCACCGGCCGCTTCTCCGACGGCCTAGTGCAGCCGGACTTCCTCGCCAAGATCTTGGGCCGCGGAGAGTCGCCCCCGCCCTACTCGTACGACGACTGGGACAACGGCATCGACGACGCCGGCCTCAACTTCGCCGTCGGCGGCGCCGTCGCGCTCGATACGCCGGCCGGCGTGCCCAAGCTCAGGGAGCAGGTCCAGCAGAGGGATCTGATCAGGGACGGCGTGGTCGAGCGCAAGGACCTCAGGGACTCGGTGGCGCTCCTCGCCTACTCCGGCAACGACTACGTGTACGCCGAAGACGACGTGAGTATTATTCCACAGTGTGTGTACTGGGTATTCTTAATTAGATCGATTTGCTATATATATTATATATGTATATATACATCTACGTAATCACAGGTGCAGGCGATGAACGACACGATCTCGAAGGTGATCGACGAGTTGGCGAGCACGGTGTCGGATCTGCAGGACCTGGGCGTGAGCAAGGTCCTGGTGAACACGATGATCTCGTACGGCTGCTCGCCGTGGCTGACGAGGCGCTCCGAGCCCTACAGCTCCTGCGACGACGGCGGCAACGCCTACACCGACGAGCACAACACGGCGCTGCGTGACCGGCTGGGCGGCGAGGACGACGACGTGATGCTCCTCGACGTGAACAGCGTGGTGAGGGACCTGGTGGAGCCCAAGCAAGGGTCGACGCTGTACGGGAAGCAGTTCAAGCGCCTCCGGCCGTGCTGCGAGGCCGACGACGAGGACGCCGGCGACTACTGCGGCCTCGACGGGCGCTACTCGATCTGCGACCACCCGGAGGAGTACTTCTTCTGGGACTACGAGCACCCCACGCACGCCGGATGGAGGGCCGTCATGCAGCTGCTCCAGGGCCCGATCATGGCGTTCCTCGGCATCTCCAACCTCGAGCACTTCTGATCGATGCGTGCATCAGATCGTGGGTGGATTGGAATAATGCAATCGACGACGAATGAGTGAGATTTTGGATTAGATAGTTTTGTTGGTTAGTCCGTTGGGATTAAGTGTTAGTTAGTATTTTAGGGAATAAATAATTCTTCGTCGTCCATGCTTATTGGTGATCTAGGTTTTGGTGTCAAGTGTGCTGACAAATGCTGTACTACTTGATCATCATCAGTTAGAAGAACTAGATATATCTTGTTCGTTGGGTTGCATACCATGTTCTGCAGATCATCTCTTTTATCTGCTCAATTTAATTACTTGTGCAATCCCATTTATTTGCACAAAATACAAAGAACGAACCGCAAACAAAACTTTAATTTTCTGTTGGTCACTTGTTGATCTTGCCTTGTGCAGAAATAAAAAAATATCTTTGTGTGAGAGAGAAAAATCTAAGGTTCGGTTGCACGATAGGACGATCAAACTTTGCACACTTTGTGTTGGCGGCAAAACAAATCGGAATTTTTTTATATATTTTTTTCATTTTGGAAAAATATATGATCGTTTCAAAATTTAGCAAATCTGACCTTCAACGCCGTGGCCCACGGCGGTTCCAGGACCAACCGCCGTGCGTTATGGTTGCATGCATGGAATCGACAACGAATGAGTGAGATTTTGGATTAGATAGTTTTGTTGGTTAGTCTGTTGGGATTAAGTGTCTAGCTAGCTAGTAGTTTAGGGAATATAAATAATTCTTGGTCGTCCATGCTTATTGGTGATATATATAGGTTTTGGTGTCAAGTGTGCTCTGTACTTGATCATCATCAGTTGGAAGAATGGCACATCATCTAAATATATCTTGTAATTGCTTGTGCAAATCCCCTAAAAAAAATCTAAGGTACAAGTTTTTTTAGACCAAAATCTAAGGCCGGGGTACAAGTAGAACGATGGTCGAGCGAAAATGGCCTGTGTACTGTGCGGTTGCAATGGTAGCAATCCGGACCGTCGATGTACATCAATATGCGTGTAATTTTGTTTTTAGTGTGTGTATTGCTGTGTGTATTTCTTTTTCCTTCCATTGTATTCTGCAACTCGACACGGTTCGTTGAGAAAGGACTTAAAGTCCCGACCCTGTACCCAAACAGAACCGCATAAAGAAGTCTCCGACAACTTTTTGACTTTATAGTGGCCAACGTACTGAAATTCCACTTTTAATCATGTCACACCGGTCCTTGTTCTGCTCAAAAGCACACCAGTTCCAGCCACCTAGCCTTGTGCCACAGTACATATTGATATTCTCACCATTTTTAACTACACTTTTCTCATCTTTCTTAGTATGTTATTTTTTTTCTTTACCCGCTCCCCTTCTATCACCCACCCGTAATGTGAATGTCCTCACATGTTCATCCATGCACCCTGACGCCCACCTCTCCCTGGGTGCATTAATGCTGCTGCCAGTACATCGAGGAGCATCGATGTGTTCATCGTACATATGAAAAGTAATTAGTACTCCCTCCGTTCCTTAATATTAGCATTTCAAGCATTCAAAATTTTTACCTAAATATAAGCATTCCAGCAGCTTTGTGGGCCCCACGTGATATTCCCCCCACACAAAAATCTCCCATTCCCGTCCGCGGCAAGAACGAAGCTTGGCCTCGGCGTCCGAGTCCGCCGCCGGTGGTGAGTTCCCACGGGAGCAGCGGCGTGAGGCGCAGCAGCGAAGCTCGCGCGCGCCCTGGCGAGGCAACGGCTGGAGATCTTGCGCACCGGGGAGGGAGTCCGCCTCGAGCCTCGCCTCCGCCTCCCTCTCCCTGATGCAGATTCGAGCCCAGCCGCCCCTGCCCAACTGTGATTGCCGCATATCTTTCCCCGGCCACGAGCTCCCCCGCCGGAACCGCAGGGCGGGTCGCGGTCGGAAGGGGTAGGATCTCTCGCGCCTGGAGGAGGGACCGAGCAAGGTTATGGATCTCGGCGCCGCCGCCGTTCCTGATGGAGGTGTGCAGCCAGCCGCCGGCGCTCGTGCGGAGGGGTCGCCGGCGCTCGCGCGAAGGAGCCTGCCACCGGTGCTTGGAAGGAGGAGTCATGGAGGTAGGAATGGCCGAATGGGGGAGACGGGAGAGAGAGGATGCCAGGCTGCCGGCAGTGTGAGTAAATGATAAGGGGCACATGCGTCATTTCACGTGGTTGCTATTTTGTCAATTTGAATGCTACAAATGCTAACTTAAAGGAACGGAGGGAGTACTCACAAAAATCCTAGAGACAATCATTAATCCAACATTGTTTTTATCACTTTTTTATCACAATCCATAATGTACATGGATGCTCGCATTCAGAGAAACAAGGGCAACTGAGAAATCTATGACAAGAACGGGGCACACACATTCATCTGAGCATTCATCTCAGGAAAAACACAGAGCTGTAAGAGGAGAGGAGGCGGACGGGGAGAAACACAACTTCATTCTTCTAGTTCTCGAAACAATTCTAGCCAAGAATCCTAGTGACTGTACAAATAACAGCTCAGGAAAACGAGAAGGATCTAAGGAGTCTGAAGAATCGAAAGGCAAATAACCTGTCTCCACCACGGCACAGGCGCTGTTCCTTACCGGTGCCGGCAGCGACGTGGGCAGCCACCGCCGCACCGTCGGGCCGCTAGTCTGCGGAAGAGATGAGCAGTGCGCCATTGCCACCGGGACGCTTAGACGTCACGCTGCGAGATATTTAATTATTTGACATCCTAAGAAAGATCACACCTTCAAAAGCCACTTCTAGAATTTAGCTTACACATTTGCCATTTTATCCTACGTGGCACGCCAAATCACCCTTCCACGTTGGAATGACGACGTGAAATGACTCTCGTACCCTTGATCTTCCCCTCAAACCACTGACGTGTGGGACCCACACGTCAGGTCCTTCTTCAACCTTCGAACAGCCAGTCATGGCCGGCGATGGCCACCAGGGGAGCTCCACGCCGCCACCCTAGGTCACTGGTCACACCCCGCCGGGGGCACAGCTGCGTCCTCACCGTCGGGGGAGCTCGCGCCCGCCGGTCTCGCGGGATTTCGACCCTCAGGCAGGCACCCTAGGGGAGCTCTACCCCATCGCCGGCCTCGAGGGAGCTCGACCCCATCGGCCGTGCCACCGGCCTAGGGTGCCGGCCGCGAGAGGCAGCAGTGACCGGCCACCGGCAAGATCTGGCTCCGGGTGGGCGGCAGCGACGGCCACAGGAGGGGTGACTGCAGCAGGAGTTGTGTGCCGGCCACGGCAGGGCCATCCCGCTCATGGTCCACGCGCCGACGGCCACCATGCTCCCAGCCAGACGCCTCGGTGGCGCCTGCATCGGCGGCCTCGCTTCTCCCCATGGCGCCACCCTGCTCCTTCCCATGGCGCCGGCCGAGCTTGCTAGCGGCGGTGGCGAGGCTGGCCTCCTCGGGACATGTCGCGCCAGACAACGGGTTGAGCGCCCGGCGTGGCCGGTTGGGGTCTCCACCACCACGCGCGATAAGCTGATTTGCCACCGGCATGAGGAAGAAAGGAGTTGCGGAGGTTGAAGATAAACCGAGATGTGGGTCCCCACACGAGAAAGGATAAGCTATGGGTGGCCCGAGGAAAGCGGGCATGGAGGTCATTTCGTCACGAATCCAGCGTGGATGGGTGACTTGGGGTGCCAACGTGGGACAAAATGGTAAATATGTAGCTAAGTCTTATCTCACAGGTAATTCAGTAAGCTAAATTCTAAAAGTAGCTTTTGAAGGTGTGGCCTTTCTTAGGATGGCAAATAATTAAATATCCTCACCGCTAGCGAGCTCCTCCGCAAGCGGTGGATCCAACGACGCCACTCGGTGTGGACTTCCCAAGTGGAGCCGCAGGTCTCGTCAGCGCGCCCGTTGAAGGCCACGGCCGCACCAAAGGCCTAAGTTACGCTTCACGGCCCGGCGCGGCGACGGAGGCGGATGCGCGGCACTGGACATGAAAGGAAGGTGACAAGGAGCATTGCGACCGCCACACCGCACTACCTCCTCGCCCGCGCCCCCGAGCCGAGCGGCGGAGTCCACTCCGTCAAAGACAACGCGACACGCACACGCAGGTGGCGTGGCCTCAGACATGCAGCAAATCGACCGACCGACGCTGCACCAACCGAATCGAGCCTCACGGGGAGCCTCGGTCGGGGAGGGAGAAGGGGCGGCCTCCGCCGCCAGGAGGATGGATCACCACCCATGGAGGAGGGTCCCCTGCTCCCCCGCGCAGATCGAGATCGCCTCGTCGTCGTGGGTTGGCCGCGGCCCGCCGCCCGCCATGGGCGGGGAGGCGGGCGGGAGTCGAGGCCGCAGCGGATGGGGAGTCGAGGTCGCGGCGGACGGGCACGCCGGCGACCAGGTACTTGAATATGAGCGCCTGCTGCTCTAGCTCCTCGTACCGCGCCGACGTGAACAGCACCGGCCTCGCCGCCCACCTCGCGCTCATCTACGCGTTCTCCACCTGCCGCCACGCCGCCGCTAGCCTCGCCCAAACACAGCAGTCTGGTCCGCTGCCGTTACTATAGAGCGCACCGAATCAAGAACTCCCCCTCGCCTCGATGTACTCCTCGATGTACTCGCATGTTGTCGCCATCATCGTTTCCTCCAGCCTCGCTGAGCCCCGCCTCCGCCTCCGCCGCCCGCCACCGCACTCCTCCTCGGCGCGACCGCTGAGGTCTTCCTACGCACTCACGCGCCCGGCGAGATGCCGGAGCCGCCACGAGGAGGGACGAGAAGCAACGACGCCCGTCGCCCGCCGCCTCCGTCGCTTCATGTACCTGGCGGCGTGGAGTCAACCTCGGCTCTGTGGTTCCGCATCCCGCCGCCGCTACCAGCTCCATGACGTTGATGCTGGTGCGAGGGCGTCTGGGGCGTCGGCGGCGAGCGGAGCGGTCGAGCCGGCATCGAGGCATCGACGCCGGATCTGAGGTTCTTCGCGTCTCCACCGGTCGGCGGTGAGCTGGGCCAACCGGGCTCCCTCCAGATCTGGGGCCGATGCTGGAGCGCCAGGCTGTGGGAGTCACGAGGAGGGGCCCGCTGATCCGGCCGGAGAGAGAGGTGCAGAGCTCAATTCGCCAAATAGCAAGGTTCATGTCCATGACCACCGCTGGCAGCCCTACTCCTCCCCGATCCCGCCGCTCGCCCGCCATCGAGGGATGCTCATCGATCTTGCGTCGCGCCGCGCCGATGCCTCCACCGCCTCCCCATCCCCATCCCCGCCGCGCCTGCAGATGAAGAGGCGCCAAGAGGGGAGGAGGGGACCTCGCCACCATGCTGCAGCTCGCCTCGCCTCGCCGCCATGGGAGGAGCTCCCGCCCATGAGTTGCAAAGATGTCGAGGAGGAGAGAGAATACGGGATTCAAATGGTTTTGAATCGAGTTGAAGGAGAGGGAGTGTGCATTTATAGCATGTACTTTTATTCTGCACGCTGCATGTAATGAAGTCTTGTATTCTGAACACATACTCCTCCGGTTTGGTAAAAGAAGTCGTTTAGGACAATACACGGTCTCCAAAACACAACTTTGACTTCTCTTTCTATAAAAAATTTATTGAAAAGTTATATATGTATATTTTTATGAAAATTTATTGATATGAGTTTCACATTTCTAAACTCAACAACTTAAAATTTATTCATCATTTATATATTCAATGTTTGACCCCAACCTTATCCAAAACGACTTCTTTTATCAAACCGAGAGAGTACGTACAAATATTGGATGTGACATAAATCAGTCCTTCTCGACACGCACGTATCTCGGTAAATGCACAGTACACAATCCGATGGACAGGATAACCCCCTTGCAATGTCACGGTACATAGAATCTTAATTCGATGGTCGATGCATCCTGGAAGGTTCGGTTGCACGATAGATAGGATCACACGTTGTGTTGCCGGGAAAACAAATCGAATCTTTTTGCCGTTAGCTGTCTCTTCTCTTCTTTTTGGTCTGGGCTGTTCATTCTACTTCTTGGGCTGTGTTATAAAGGCCCGTCTAGTGTTTGGGCCCTCTTTTGCTGACTAATGTACCTTGAAATTTGAAGCTAATCTGCATATGGCCCACATAGCACAAAAGTGTGGTATAGAGCAAAGCAGAGAAAAGAAAGAAAAAGGTTTTTATTTTATTTTTTCAAATTAACTTGGTTTCTGCACAAGACCTGATCTGCTCGCGATGATTTTGCTTGATTCCTTCAAATTGCCGAATGTAGTTATTTTTTCATGATAAATAAACTGGACATCACCAACGTTTACAATTGTCGATGGCGAGACGTCAACGGTGACTTCATCAATTTCACCTGATGCTGGTAATAAGTGGTAGTAATGAGCGTGTTGATGGGACAGAAAAAAAAATGTCCCAATTCTAGAAGGCTCTAACATCGCGGTCACGTGGTCGTCAACGGCTCGCGGTGGTGCGGTCGGTCCACGTGAGGTGGGGCTGATCCGTGGGCCCGGCCGCAGCGGCGATCTCCCAGCCGCTAGTTTCTGCGTCGTGCCGAAGCGGAGCGGATGCACGGACGGACGGTCCAGATGGCAGATGCAGTACACGGGGGGTCCCATCGCGGCGTTGGCTTTTGTTGACTCGGTCCGCACGCAGCCAGCCACCCACCCATCGAACAACTGCCCCTGGGCCCACCTGCCTGCGTGCATTAAACGCGTCGGCGTCCACGCCTTCCTTCCTTCTTCTCCCCCTCCTCCCTCTTCCTCCTTTCCCCACGCCGCACGCCGGAATAATCAAACCAAACCCCACAACCCAACCCTTGCTGCCGCGCCGCCGGAGCCGGAGGAGAGCCACCACCAGCAGTAGCCATGGGCGGTGGCAACGCGCAGAAGTCCAAGATGGCCCGCAGGAACGCCGAGAAGAACAAGGCGGGCAAGGGTAACCACAGGACTTCTCTCTCCTCTCTCTCTCTATCTCTGCAGATCCCCCATCCATCGCTTCACTTCCGTCTCTGACCCTATCGATCGATTCGGTCCCCGATTCCTTTGCAGGCAGCCAGCTCGAGGCCAACAAGAAGGCCATGAACATCCAGGTGCGTTGCGTGGGGGAATTGATTTGATTTGATCCCCCTCTCTTCTCCTGCCGCCTCCTTGCCCCCGATCTGCCACCCTGGGGAACTGATTTGATTTCGGGGTTGGGTGCTCGCCAAGATTAGACCGGACCACACTAACTACGGCTTAATTACTTTGAATCACACCCCACACCTCAGATCCACTGGTTTCGCTTAGGTTCGTGGACCTTTGCTCTTGCTAGGTGTGGTAGCAAATGGATAAGCCTGTTGTTATCTATATACCTTGCTTGCTTCTACCACACAACCTGCGGAATCTGTATCTCTAGGAACTCGTCTCTGGGGATTTATTTAAGATAGCCTCTTTAGATTCACTGCCCGCGCAGCCTCTGCTGTGCCCATCCATGGGTCTTTACACCACTCCACAATCCTTTTGCTGCAAACATTATTGCCTCGTAGTAGGTGACTTTGCCACCATCACCAGATAGATAGCCTGCAATCCAACCAGACCTGTCATGATGCACACATCAACTCAGATTACATCCTCTTTTTCACTTCGCGGCGTGTCACATCAACCTTCACTAATGGTTGAGCTTTGTTCAGAAACTTCTGAACGTGACCCAACTGTTCTAGCCTAACTCCCACTATGCATGATAGTGATATAAAAGGCAAGTAGTGGAATGGAGTAGTACCTTTTTTTTACTTTATCAAAGGAAAATACCCCTGAGCAACCTGGAAAACACCACTTCACTTACTACTGAATGTTTGGTAATTAGATAGCTTATAGCTCTTGCAAATACTGAGGTGGGGTATCTGCTGTGTATGTTATTTGCTCAGCTGGCATTTACTTGTCTGATGTACCCTGTGAGCTTTTGTTAAAATCTCATTTTTACCTTCAAAGAATGCTGCCATCGGTCATGATCTGATGATCACCTTGAAATTTTCTTCCTTGCAGTGCAAGATCTGCATGCAGACTTTCATCTGCACCACCTCTGAAGCCAAGTGCAAAGAGCATGCCGAGGCGAGGCATCCCAAGAACGACCTCTTCCAGTGCTTCCCCCACCTCAAGAATTAGTAGTAAGCAGCGGCATATGCCTGATCCAACAAGAGGCATATGCTCTTTCATCAAAACAGCAAAGAGGGGAAAAAAAAACTTTCGTGAACCGCTAGTATTGTCACCATCACCATGTATGCAATGACTGGTTGGTTGCTGTATGAACCATGGGTCTGAGCTGCTGTTGCAGCAGCTGCTGCTGCTTTGGTTGTGTTGCCCCATCTAAATATGTAATCCTTCGCTGCCAGCGTGTTGCGCAACAACATCGATTGTGTGTGTGGATTTGTGATGCCCGTGCTTGCTCAATAATTTTTACTGTGTTATGTGATGTGGAACCATGACATCTTGGTGTAACGAAATTAGAACCTGTGAAGCGATCCTGGTGTAACGAAATTAGAGTCCATGAAACAATACATTCTGGTTGTAAAACAATACATTCTGTCGTTATTGATGATCAGAGATAGGAGAGCATACTTCAGCCTGGTTGTAAAACAATAGTACATTCTGTCGTTATTGATGATCAGAGATAGGAGAGTTATCAGAGATGGGAAAATGACTAATCACCTCACATTGAAACCAATTAGCCAAATTTTGCCAGGAGCCACCTTTTTGCTTATCCTTGATAGGAGAGAAATATTTGTAAGAGCGAGTGTGCCCAAACATGACATTTATAAGGTAAAGTGAGAAAATAGCCCACGAGAGCTAGTCGGAATCCAAACAAAAGATTGATATTCTTTACAAGCTCAATAATACAATAGTACAATCTGAGAACAGACAACCTTTTAGGCAAACACATTACATGAATAATGATCGCAATCATATCTCAAGCTCATAACCTGAATAAATTTGCGTTCCTTCTCAATGCGGTAAGGACAGGTTACAACAGAGGCTCCCTCGCAATTTTTTGTTTTTTTTCCAAGCGAGTTACCCAACCGCTATTCGTCTCATACATGACCGAAGCAAGTCATCAAATGGAGCGCAGCTCCATTGAGTGCAGCTGATGATCAGTTAGCGCATCTTTGCTCTTGCCTGCTTATGCGCGCGTCCTGCTGTGCTCTGCAGCTCTCACTTGTTGGAAGTATGGGTGTAACTGCAAGAATACAAGCATCCGGTAAATCACTTGGCAACATAAATTATTATAAGGAAAAACTAGGCAGCATATTATGAGAAAATCAAGTATAAATGTGTTGGGTCTTATTAATTTGTGTGCATCAGCTCTGGATCCGAAACGCTCAATAAAAAATACCATGCACAACTGAGAATCCGGAGACCTTTTGCTTCAGTGGTGCTATACTTGTGAAATTTCAATTGAGATGTTTCGAATAGAAAGCAGCCAGTTTACATTTGAGTTGTCGCACCCCAAAACTAGCATAGGGACACTTACCATTGCTTCGCGTGCCGTAAGCCTGTCCTGGTGATCATAACGCAGAAGCTTGTCAAGGAAATCTATGGCCTACAGGCAAACAAAAAACATTATGTTAGGGCCAAGAACTACAAAATTCTAGTTAAGTTTGAAATGCAAGTGCCATTTAGTTACACACCTCAGGAGATACTAGGTGCTGGTTATCGGCATTAATAAACTTCGACCAGGGTTTCCTGCTATGCCTGCATCCCAAAAAAATATGTAAATGCACTTCACACAAATAATTATTTTGCATCAAAGGCTTGGTGAGCCATGGTATACTGTACCTTCCAACAAGGGCTTCAAGCTGAGGGTCAAGCTCAATTCTGTACTTGTTCAAATAAGTATTCAGCCCATCTGTTCCAAGTACCTGATAATAAAGGAATGCGACAATCATTAGTGCTGATGCTTCAAAAATCTGCAGATATAACATCAAATAGTATTATGACATTAATACTTATAATATAACCAATAATGTAGCAACAAGTTGCAAGCACAGGCTAAAAATAAACAACTAATTTGTCCATAGTATAAGCTCAATTGAAAAATAATCCAAACTTTTGTGTCTGACTGCAACAGGAACTAGATAACAACAGATTAAAGGAAGTTGATGGCTACATCACATGGAAAACATAAGCAACCTATATAGTTAAATGAAAAATAAACAAATTGAATTAATACCTTGGCAATCTTAACAAGCTGGTCATGGTTGTCATGGCTATAGAAAAATGGCTCCTTACGGAATATCTGCAGTTGGCAGCATACGATCAAATCAACAGTTATTTCAAATAAATCATCCAAAAATAAATAATGAAGCTATGAACAGTAGATTCATGCTGAATAATACCATTCCAGCGAACATGCAGCCAAGACTCCACATGTCCAAAGAGTAATCATAATCTTGTAAGTCCACAAGAAGCTCAGGTCCCTTGAAGTACCTGAGTTCCAATTGAAAATAACAAAAGTCATGTGAAGCCATATGATTCATAGAAGAAAACCATTCATTCATTCTATTGAAGGCATATGGTGCGGCTATTACCATTTATCTTAATGTTCTTAGTCTGTATGGATGCTGGAAAAAAATGCAGTAATGAACATGAAGTCACAAAAATGTGAGTTCAACTCAACTGAAGTTTAGTCTTGTAATAAAGGCATGCATAAGAACTTTTTAAAAAATAGTCCGTGGAGTATATCATTGTCTCACTAATTGCAACTTCAGAATTCCACACTACAAAGGTTATGTTGTTAATTAGTCAATGCACTAATACTGAATCAGCTATAGAATTTTTAAAGTTTATCTGCAGGTACCTTGAGGCAACACGGACATTATATTCCTTGCCAGGATGATAGAATTCAGCAAGGCCCCAATCTATCAGCCGGAGTTTACGGAGCTCATGATCTATCATAACATTGTGAGGCTTCACATCTCGGTGCATAATACCTTGTGAATGGCAGTAATCTAATGCCTGTGCATATAAAACAGAAACAGTGAGATAACCATAGTAGACACTACAAGTTACTTGATAACTGGATCGAAAGTAACTTCGTAAGGTCATTTGTTATGCAGAGTCCTCATTTCCTTGCTAACATATACATGCATTCACAATGCAATCAAAAAAACTATTGGGACATTGGAACTCAACAGTATGCATAGGCAATTCTAAATTACTAAGGCTTTTTACACGAAAACATAAATCAAGGCTTAGTCCAAAGCAAATTGGGTACCGAGGCTTCTTTAGAGAAGAGAATATATTAGCTGCTTACAACATAAGATTCATCAGCAAGAACCAAACCTTGAGTAACTCGTAGATGTAATAGCGGATGTCATAATCTGTCAATGTTGGGTAAAGCACTTTGAAATCTGTGTTGTTGACATATTCAAAGATCAAGCTGGGTGTCTTTGAATGCTGATCTCTAACAATATCAAGCAGCTTCACGATATTAGGGCCTCCACAAAGATTCTGAAGAATTTTAATTTCTCTTTTGATCTGCACCAGCATGTGAGGTTTAGGTTAAAATCTCAATAAAGGGCCATCGAAATCTAAACAGGTGTGAAATAAAAACAGTAACATGTTATTGGTAAGTAGGTTCAGGGGATAACTATAACGAACAAATAATAGGATTCAGGTCTACCTTCTTTTTCTTCACAGGCTTGAGGATCTTAATGATGCATTTCTCATTGTTGTTAACATTGATGCCCTCAAAGACTTCACTGTATTTTCCTCTACCAACTTTCCTGACAACTTCATAGTCATCCTGCTCACTGATCAAAAAGAAATTGTACTCGTCAGAAACCAACCAGCAGATCTTCAGCAGATTTGTACAGCAGATCTGTTTGAGAGAAAAATACTATGTGCATTTTTTGAGGACAGATTTGTTGTGAGGGGAAAATACTGCAGAAGAAGCCGAATAAAAGAAGCCAAACGGAGCCTTAATGGGTTGGGGGAACATAACATCATAGTAGTAAAAAAACTTAAATGCTTGACAGTCATAGCATGGCTGTCCAAAACATTGGGAGTGATAACTAAATGGTATAAAGTAGAATACTTAAGGATGATAACAGAGTTATCTTTGAGGCAGAAATCGCGCAGCATGCTAAAAAAAATCCATGTGCTCAAGAAAATTTCAGTTTAGTTCCTTTGGGTTGAGGCGTTGAGCACAGGATTATTCCTCTGTATTTGGGACTTGGAAGGTGCAGAGAGAAGAGAAACACCGGTCCTTGAAAAATTCTTAGGGTGGTATTTCTTTGCATATTTGGCATACCCCACTCCTATCCTACCTACAGCTATTTCAGGCTCAAGTTCTGATAACTACATATATGAACATTGGTACAATAATATACCATACCATACCAGGCTCATCGGGCAATGGCAACAACGATAAAGCAGACAACAGTGAAGTTCTATTGTCACTATATCAAGTGCTTATTATTACAATCTTAAATCTACTAGCTGAGCTAAGCATGTTTAGTAATGCAGAAACCGGGTACTGCAGTAGATTCCATACATGAACTGGATTATATTTATTGCGTACATAGCTGTTTATGGTGCTGATAGAGTTGTAGATTGCTCTGTTTTTGCCTTTAAGACTACACCGAATCAGCATATAGGAAACATCCATATATGGTGAGTTAACAACGATGGAAGCTGACTGCAGCTCGAACATCAAAACCAGTTTAATGCTAGCCAAATCAATCGACAAACTGCAAAAACTAAGGAAAGGAACGCACCGTCACGAGACATCAGTAAACCAGCTCAGCTTCTTAATTCAGGTAAATGGTGAAAGTAATACATTCACAGCATAAGTGTTCCATTAAATCGCTCTTAAAATACCTTTTAGCCCGCAAATATCTAGTGGATGATGAGCCTAGCCTGGAGGTAGCGTTTAATGAGGTGAGTCCAGCCTATTCATTAGGATGGGAGTGGCCTAATACTGTATCGAACATGTGTACCCACCAAATCACCGGACCCAATCAAGATAAGCACGGGACAATCACATCTTTTGAACTCCACCTTAACAAATAAACTACTGAGCCAAGCATACAGCATGCTCGTGGCGCGGCGAGAACGGAAATCTTGAGCTATGCAGGGGTGGGGCGGAGGATTCGAGGAGAGAGAGAGCGAAGGAGGGATCCAGGGAGGAGAGGACTGACCCCCACTGGACGGTGAGCGCCTCGTAGTCCCAGTACTCCTTGGGGCGGAGGACGTTGACGTCGGTGTAGACTCTGGCCTTGGACATGGCGCCGGCCGATCCGGGGGATCCGGCGAGCGGTAGGGCGCGGCTACGGCTCCGGGAGGAGCGCGCGGCGGGGAGTCGTGTTTGGAGAGATACGGTAGCAGGTTGGGGGGGCGTTGGGCACCGGCGGTGGCCGCCGCCGGCGGCGAGGCGGGGGCTAGGGTTTCGACGGCGAGGACGGGGAAGGAGGAAAGGAACTTTTTTCTTTTCCTCTCCCCGAAAAACAAGTTTTGGGGATGGAGATAGGTGGGTGGGTGGGGACACGTGCGATGCGGCGGCCAGCGTGGCTGACGTGGGCCCTGCGCCTCATGCGGGCGGGCCCCATGGTGGCGAGTGGAAGTAGCCCTGGGTGGAGAAAGGGTTATTTGGTGCTGATATGGGGATAGTAGGCGGGTGTTAATGGGTTTTGAGGCCGGGTCGGGGCGGGTTGGGTATCTTGCATGCGGGTTGGGTGCGGGTGGGAGTGGAGTCGTCACCATGGGTTTCCACGCCACCCTCCGCCATTGAAGCGCAGGCGCCCTGCCCGTGGCCCGCGCCGCGCCGCCTCACTCCCTCACGGCAGCGGGCCCGGCTCGACCTCAACAACGGGCGCCACGCGACAACCCGCGCCACCACCGGTGATCGCCTCGGCAGCCGCGAATCCTTCCTCTTCTTTCTAGATCCGTGAGGCGAACTCCGAGTCCGCCGTGGCTGGCGTAGTGTAGGAAAGATCGCCGCGATCGTGTTTCCGATATCGAAGCGGACCGCCATTGAGGAGCTCGAACATCCGTCCGATTTTGTCCTTGGGGAGCTCGATCGGGCCATGGGGGACCTCAACCCCGTCGGCTGGCGGAGGCGGCCGGGCATCCGGCTGCCCGAGGTTGAGGCCTTGCGAGGCGAGCTCGGCTCCATCTGCGTGCCCTCCGCCTCCCTCTTCCGACGACCGGCGACTGCCGCGACCTCGCGGATGCCGGGGAGGCGCGGGTCGGCAGCAGCTGTCGTCCGCGAGGGGTCGGTGGCTCTGCCGTATCGCGTGCTCCAGCCTTGCGTCTCCGTGCCCGGCCGCGCCCGCGCCTGCCGCGCCTCCTCGCCATCACCGGTGGTCGCTGACAACCCGCATAAGCAGGGCGGTTGGGGGTTGCTAGGTTTATGAGTGGGTTGACTACCCGCCGCATGTATTTAGATGGGTAGGGGCGGGTTGGGCGGGTTAATCCCCATTAGCAGCCTAAGTGGAAGCCGAAAGGGAAAGGGATGTGGCGGCGGGCTCACTGTCGTGACCGGCCAAGGCGGTCGATTCCGTCACGACGTGACGATGATGTGTCGTCATCTCTACGACCAAGATGTCGACACGCCTCGTCCTCTTCCTACGACGAGATGTTCTCGAGGGTTCGTTTGGAATCTCAAGCGAGACTGCTTGCCCAATGCCTAGCGAGAATCTACAAAAGAGCTTAAAAGTACTCTTCTGTCCAATTTTGATTTTAGATACATCATTTTATTATAAGTTAATTATATATATACATATCTAGATACTCCTCAAGTTTGGTAAAAGAAGTCATTTTGGACAAGATTTGAGTCAAACATTAAGAGTATAAATGATGAATAACTTTTAAGTCGTTAAGTTTAGAAATACAAAAAATCATATTAATAGATTTGTTTTGAAAATCATATATAACTTTTCGATAAATATTTTTATAGAAAAGAGAAGTCAAAAGTTGTGTTTTATCATAAACAACTTCTTTACCAAACCGGAGGAGTACATATTAATAGTTATGTATCTAATATCTATAGTAGTTAGAACAAATGATAATTTGAGGGAGTAGTAACTAATCTCGTGCACATAAGGAAATAATATATTTACATTAGAGTCATGCAGATTTAATGAGTGTTTGGATCCCGACAGGGCGAAGCCAGTCTCGCGCTTCTCTGATGTCAGCATCATATTTTACTGATGTCATTAACATTATAAACCATGTTTCAACAGTGATTAGCATTTAATTTTCTAAAATCCGTCAATGTCGCCTGACAACTATAACAAGTTTTGTAAACACGAGATTAGTTTTATAAAACTAGTCTACGTTTAATACCTCTTATTAGTAATCAAACAGATTTTTGAAGGAGAGCCAAGTAAGGGCACATGCCCTCACTCAGATTTTGAAGTAAAGGTAACATCAAAATTTTCAACGTGTAAAATTTCACACATCTATGTTGTCTTAAGGAGTGTCCACACTGCATTTTTGTTTTGGGTCCACGCCTGCTTGGACGGTGGCTACTTCGACATGAACCATAGCGTCCTCATCGGGGATGAAAATGAAATCTATTGGACCGTCAGTCACGGTGCTAGAATTCTCATGATTTTGGTACCTATGTTGGATCAAACCGCCACGCGCGTACAGCAGCAGTGCTATCCTCATGCCAAAGGATTCAGCGTACAGCGCCGCCGCCTCGTTCGCCTGGCTTATCAACCCAACCGTATTTTTCTTTCACACCAATTCAGACTAGCTATCACCCAGTCGGGAGTATTTTTCTCTCATAATAAATTAGTAAGTTCTCAACCACCAGCCAGCCAAACAGAGCACGGAAAACACAATTTAAGAGTGCTACTTGTGGCTGCTAGTGCAGATGCAAACAAAGACACACAATCTTATCTCTACTAAACGAAAGAATTGAGACGGAAGCGTTCCCACCTTTAGGTCCACTCGCATACTCACAGAGTGGCATGTGACCCACATGTCAATCCTCATATATGGAAAGAAAACGATGACGGGGGGGTGCGGAGAAACCTAAGTGTCTATGGAAAGAAAACGATGACGATGACGACGGCGACGCCTGTATATGAAGGAAATGATGACGGCGACGAAGGGGTGTACCGCGGCACCATGCGTGTAGGGTTATTCGCGTGCCAAATCATGCCTGCCAAATTATGCCATTGTTTCCTTTGAAAACATTCATGCCATTCCTTTTTTTCATCGGCGTCCAATTAGCCATGGTTTCTTTTTTGTTTTCATATTCATGGCCCAAATAAGCCACTAATTAATTGATTGATTTCCATGTTTATGAAAACATTCTTTTTCATACATAAATAGTCCCCAGCATGGGGACGAACCACTGCACGAAGCTACATTGGATTTATTGGCAGGTGTGCCACCGGCTTTCTCCCTGGGAACCGTGAGCATCAAGAGAGCCCATCTTTAGACTAACTCCAACAAAGCCAGTGCAAAGGCATAAATGCGTCGCAGTGGTCTTGGGTCGTAAAACGCTTCCAACGGGTGACCCAAACACCCTATGCATTTTGCGAGCCAGCCCGGCGAGATGTAAAAGCGTCTCTCTCCTCGATCCGGTTCTCCTCCCTCTGTCTCTCTCCTCAACAAAAATATCTGCGGCCAACGGTTTCGCGGGAGGTGGAAAGAAGAGGCGGACTGGGGAAGCTTTTGCCGCCCGCCGCGAGATTTGCACCGAGCCGACTTCACGAGTATGGATCTCGTTCCAAGCCCTCCCTCGTCCTCGGTTCCATGTCTCCGTCTTCTCTTGATTTGGCCCGGTCGCTCGCACCACTGGTCAAGGCCGCATGGCGCGCCGCCATGCACGCTCTTAGCTGGATCTCCCATCTCTGCACTGGCTGCCTCTCACTTCACTGCCTTTGCCTCGGCCACGCACTGCTTGCGCACTCGCGGCCGGCGGCTCCACACCAAGCGGGGCGGCACGACTAAAGTTGCGTTCGAATGATTTGGGGCATTCGTTCTTGATGCATACGTAGGAATAAGCCCCATGTTTAATTGTATCTTGTTGTACCAGGTCGATGGACAATATTTTTTATGGCTCAAGTGGTGCGCCTGATGAATCTAAACAAAATTTTGAGGTGGATCGAGGTGGGCTTTTGGTTATTGCCGCTTTGCAATCTTTGGATGTTCCTCCAAACCCTCGTGTATATTACAGCCATGCATCTGATGGTTTGCTCTATTGACATATCAATACATCGATGATTAATAGTTCTTTTCATCACTAGTTCAACATGCATAACTCCTCTCAGATGTCATGCCCACCTATGAATGGGCAAACTAGTCAGGCTCTCATTGACAACAACCATGGCTCTCGGGACCGTCCATCTAAATCACTGAAGGCCGCAAAGAAGAAAAATGTGTCCAAGAGAGGAACTGCATTCACCAAAGAGGAGGACTTGGTGGTGTGTTCGGCATTTCAATATTAGCAAAGACCCTATTAATGGTAATACTAGTTTGCAATGTCTTTTTAGGAATCTTTGACCGTTTGATGCCCAAATAACATGGTGGCATAACATGGTGTGAATCAAACTTCGTGGTTATTACAAGAGATTCCATGATTATTTCAATGAGCATAAGTGAAGGGTCCAATCGTAGCGATTGCATTTCAGCATAGGTGGGGATTGATTCAGAGAGCGATGAACGGTTGGGCAGCTAGACCAAGGCCAATGCATGCAATTGATGCTACCCTTCATTCCGTGAAACCTCTAGCGAATTGATGCTTAATATGCGCCTATCTCCTCACTTGTAGGAGGACGAAGATATTCTTTGCCAAACACCTTGATCACAGTCATAACAAATTCTTTCGTGGTCTCCGTGATGCATCTCTCCCATTTTCAAATGATCATCCAACTCATCACCGACCCTCCATATGCTAGCATCTTTATCGCCACTGCACTTGTGAAGCGCAGAGAATCCTAACCGCCCAAAGAACATTTCTCCTCCTCCGTCTCAAGAAGCAATTCTTGGTCAGTGACCTCATCCACTATCCAAGGAACAATTCCCGTCTCATGCGGAACCTACAACCCAAAATTACAATTGTTTATCAAATTAATTCACTGTATCATTGAAATGGAAATTAGGCCAAAGATTGTACCTCCTTCTAAAATGTTCCTCATTGTAAAGTGGACGTTCAATAAAGTAGTCTGATTCAAATCTGCAATTCGATCACGCTTGTAAGTCTTGTGGCTGGGACCGAACCTCCCAAGTGCGTTTTTGAGGTGTCGGGTGAGGACGGCCACCGCGCCACGACCTCATCGTCCCTGGAGTATGCTGTTGCTGTCCCGAACATTGACAATTTGACATAACTCCAAGCCATGGCCTACAAAATTGCAGAGCAATTCTAAGGCCCAGCCAATTTAGGAACAAAATGCCTACAAATTGACATCCTCTCCAATACACTTGCACATCGAACAAGCAAATCGATTGGAAGCAGATTACCAGTGTTTCCCACTCGCGCGCCACTACCTTGTCATCTGCTGAGCCGACCCGAGCTGCTGGGCGAGAGAACACGGCTGGCCTCCGGCTAGGCGTCGAGCCACTGCCGCGGTCGTGCCACCGGTTCGCACGAGGCACTCCTAGCCCGACGCCCGGTGGGGTGCCTCTTCTTCGATTTTGCCAGAAAGCCCTTTGTTTCCGGATTTTTCACCGTGCGCGCCAACAAAAACTGCCGAGTGATGGCTCTTTTGTTTTGGGTTCGCTGTTGGACAGGAGTACTTTTAGGTCTGCAACCCTTTTGCTGTCAATACCCAAACCATCAAATGGGTCTCCTATTTGGGTAGGTATTGGAGATAGTCTTAGTTCTCCAGCATGGTATGTATCCCTGTCAGCTATGACTTTTTTTCCTGTTGATTTGATCTTAAGGTGACTTTCAAGCTCCAGGTGCCCAGGCACACGTACATCGCATTTATAGATCACCACTTATTTGGTCTTGTGGACGTGAACTGCATTCAAGGTCTTCAATAGAGGTGGCTGCTACCCAGACGATCTAGAAGGTTCCAATGATGCAACAAATTGTATCTTAAAGTCTTAATCAATTACTTTTGCATGTCTTCAATAGAGGTGGCTGCTACCCAGACGATCTAGAAGGTTCCAATGATGCTATTCCAACTTGTTTGATCTATCTGCTTCATTATTTTACGGCTGCATGCTTATGTATCATATAGATCTTTTGCGCTCTAATAATAATAATTTGGTGTGAATCCCTTGCTTCCTTTACTCTCTGATAGTAATATACATTGTAAAAATATCACATGCGATTGCTTTCTGCATGTATGGGTTTCAATCATCTGTTCCAAATTTTGTGCATGCGAGGGCTTAAAATGCAACTCATGTGGTATATGCTTGTAGCGTTTCTTATGTAGAAAGTAATTAAAGATGGGCAGACTACTTGATTGATAGTCATCAACTTGATTGCATAATCACTGTGAGCACCTCCTTTTGCGCCAATAAAAGAATTTATGTAATCAGGAAGATGTGGCCTTTTCAATGTATTCAGAGATGTCAGTACCATTCATTTTGAAAGTGTACTGTGTGGTTTGGTAGTTCAATAAAAGAATGTATGTATGGAATTACTCTTCGTGATTTGGTATCTCTACTATAAAGAAATGAAAGAATTGAGTTCAGTTCTCACCAAGATTAGGCCCACTTCCTCCTCACAGAGGTCCTACTTTTAAGTCCGGACGACGAACCAAGAGGGGAGATTGATTTGGTCGTCGTTTCGAGGCAAATTGGCTCTGGCCCCACCCCAAACTTTTATTCACCCAAACTTCTACCCACCGGACCCACCCTACCGGGCGCGTCCCATGTCAATGGCGCCCACGAATGTCGCGTTTGAATTGTGTGCATGTAATCACGCGGGTCATTAGCATGCATGCAGATTTTCCTTCCTTTTAATTAAAGGCTTCATTTAGTTTGCCATGTATTCACAAGCACATATTGATTCCTTGCTTATCACGCGTGGCATGTCATCACGCTTGTTGTTTCCTTTATTCATTCTTTTTCAAGAAAGAGAAATTGATTAGCGTGATTGATAGCATGACTCAAAAGGAAATACTAAGGAACTCAAAAGGAAAGAGATGATGTACAAAGTAAATGAAAATCGATTGGTGTGATTGATGACTCATCAAGGAAAGGAAAAACAAGGAAAGAATCATTGCGTGATTAGATGAACTAAGGAAAGAAATGTTGCGTCATTTTGCCAATGGTAGCCGCTCATTCATAGATAGTTAGCAAGGAAAGGGAAAACAAGGAAAGATCAAGTAAGGAAGACCCTGCCCAATCACATTGTTGTTTCATTCCTTCATTCTTTTTCAAACGCCGAGGCAATCACGTTGTTTCCTTTCTTCATTCTTTTTCAAGGCAAGATAAATCGATTTGCGTGATTGATGGCATGACTAAAAAGGAAATACTCGGGAACTCAAAAGGAAAGAGATATTGATGTACAAAGTAAAGGAAAATTGATTGGTGTGAGTGATGACACATCAAGGAAAGGAAAAACAAGGAAAGAATCATTGTATGATTAGATGTACTAAGGAAAGAATTGCTGTCATTTTGTCAATGGTAGCCACGTAATTCATAAAATAGTTAGCAAGGAAAGGAAAACAATGAAAGATCAAGTAAGGAAAGAATCACCGTGTGATGAGGTCAACAACATTTAAATGCAATTAGATAGATGACATTTATGGGAGTGATTGGCGGATCGCATAAGCCCTTATCCAGCTTATGGAGTGCAGCTTATCCATGTTTGGTAGCCCGAATAAGGAGTTAGCGAGCTTGATTGTAAAAGGAGGGTCCAAGCTGCATATGAAACGCTCGATGAGCTCGTTTTCGCTTGTGCAGGCCGGACTAGTGCTCCACCAGGCCAACTTCTCGATTCACTCACCTCCCCGTGAGCGTGAGGTGTGCAGGGAGAAAAGAAGCGGCGGCGCCCCGGCGGTGGAGACGTGTCGGCGCGCCGACGGTGGAGTCCGTTCGGCGGCACCCGACGGTGAAGACCCGTGCACCGCACGCAAGTAGAGGTAGGGAAGGAAAGAAGTGGTGGAGTTCGCACCTGGATTTGAGGCGGGCAAGAATCGGATCTCCATTCGCCACAGCGACCTCGATTCGACAAAGATCGGGCAAGAATCGACGGCGCGGACATCGATTCGACTTCCTCCGCGGCGTGTCCTCGAGTGGTGGCACTCGAGGAGGAGCCGAGGGCTTGCGCCCGCGTGGAGCTCGTCGGGCCACGCTGAGGAGCTGGTTGGGCCAGCGAGGAGCTGGTCGATTCGACCTCCGGCGCGGAGCTCATCGGGCGGGAACTCGCCCCATGGCGGTCGCACCTCACGGCGGACCTCGCCCGTGGAGGAAGAGCTGGTCGGGGAGGGACGGAGAGGGGCGCCGGAGAGATGGGTGGCCGTCGCCGGTCTTGGTGGTGGGTAGACGGGCGTCACCCACCGGGAGGAGGAAGAGGAGGCGAGAGCGCAAGGTGGGAGAAGAGGATAAATGGAACAGTAACTTCACCTATGCCTTGTGCAAGGTTATTGTAACAAGCTATACAACCAACCAAACAGATGTTGTGCTAGCGAGCTTAGGTTGACCGAGCAACCAAACACGAGCATATTGTATTGTATTAGACAGCTTAGGCTAGCACGGCTTGATTCTAGCTGTGCTAGAGTTAGCCAAGCAACCAATCACACCCTATATGTAAATGATATTTTGAGTCGTTGAATATTTCCTTTTGAGTTCAATGCTCTAAATCACGCCAATCAATACTCCTTCCTTTTTACACCCCTGTGATCCTATAAAACTTAATTCTCTCCACCCTCATTCTCATATCCACGAGCCGCTAGCGCACCACCGCCTCCCCATGGGCGCCAACCTCCTCCCACCGGTCTCCTTCTCCCCTGGCCTCGTCTTCTCTTGCCGTGGTGAGCTCCCCATCGAGGATCGAGCACGGGCGGTGTGAGCTCCCCACCGGGTGCGTGACCGGATCTGACCCTCATCCCCGCCTTGAAGGTGGTGGCGGTGACGCCCTCCTGCACGGTCTCCTTCAAAGCCGCCTTGAAGGTGGTGGCGGTGATGCAAGCATGGTGCGGAGACAATGTGGAGGCCAGCAGGTGGATGGCCGATGAACGCCCGGCTTCCCTAATCCCCAAGTGTGAATGATGAATTGATGCTTTTATAATTAGATTTACTTTAATATCTTTTTATTTTCTACATACATACTAATTAAACCTTTTATGTAATTCTTTTATATCACGTGCGTGCACGTCGTTCCTTCCGTGTATGTTAATTTATTTACGTGGCTTAAGGCCCAATGAATCATGTGGTGCTCAAGGCGCATAAGAGAATTGAAGACCATGACCTTCTCCGGCCGTCTCTCGGGGATTGTTAGCCGGACCCGGCCTGGACCGAGCTATCGCCGAGGTGCGGTGAGTGCCGGCGGCGTTGTCCATGGACCCCGTCACGCCGGTGAGCTTCGTCAAGAACACCTGCGGTGGGAAGGGCCCACCGTTGATGCTGGGCCAAGAGCAGCACCGCGTTCAACCGCCTTCGTGATCGGGACCCAAGGGAACATCCATCCTGGCTGTATTGCTCGATTGCGCGGAGCTTGTTGGTCATCGTTAGCGAAGTCTGTTAGGGTCGACCTATTATTCGTGTGTTGATAGGCTTAGCATCGACCACGATCGATCCACGATCGTTTTCCGTTAACGCTTCGCGGCACTCGTCTTTGTCGGATCTGCACGCTTCCCTACCGTATATATTCGGCAGATGAGCAATGCAAGTTATCGATTGCCTAATTCACTCTTTCATGGTATCAACTCTCGATCCTATTCTTCGCGCTCTTTCATCCTCTTCCATGGCGCCTGACCCTTCCTCTTCCCCTCCGCCTAAAACCTGCGCGCATGACCTGAATCCATTTCATGTCGCCGCTCTGCTCCCATCACCGCACACCATCCAATGAACATTCGCCACCATGTGCCGAGGTCTTGGATCTCATCAATCCAACTACTCCTCCGAGTTCTCTCTTTGAACTCACGTCGTTCAGCAGCTAGGGCTGCTCGACCACATCGATGGCTCGCGACGCCCGCGCCCGCTCAACGTCACTTGGACTCGGATCGATCAATTGGATTTACCTCACCGTGTCCAAGACGATCCGTGACATGGTCTTCCAACGTCGCGCCACGGCGTGCCCGCTTGGCGTGGTGTTCGTCTTCCTCAACAATGCAACTCACCGCTCGCTCACGCCGCAAGATCTTCACAATCTGCGGCAGGCGACCTCACCGTCGGCGACCATCGCCGCCTCAAGCGCCTGGTGGACACCCTCACCGCGTCGGCCATCCCTCACCGACCAAGATCGTGGTTAACACCATGCGCGGCCTCAAAGTTCTCCAGCGCTCTCGGCGTCATCAACGCCATGAGCGTCTGTCGTCCTTCCTCGGGTCCACCTACCTACTGCACGGGAGGAGACGTGCATGGACCGCAACCACAAGCTAGAGGCTGCCACCGCACTTCTCGCCGCGGGATCGACCTCCTCTTCCTGCAGTGCAGCGCCGCCTGCCACCATGGGATCCACCGGCTCCACCGACGCGTCCAAGACCCCGGTCGCGCCACCGACTTCTCCCCACCAAGACCGTGCATCAATGCAAGAAGAAGTGCAAGCAATGACGGCAAGCGGCACTGGATCGGCCACGCCACCCTCGGCGCGTCACAACCTCCATCTCCATGGACGGGCGTTGTCCACGCTGGCGGTGCCGCCGCCAACTAGCGTCCTCCCCATGTTCCAGCGTTCGCCCGGCACTCCTCCTCGTGCCATGATGGCGATCGCACCGAGCCAACCGCAGCAGTCACCTTGGCCGCGCCCAACCTCTACACCGCTTCACGGCCATCTTCATCCTCGGTGGCTATGCCTTGGCGGCGGCGTTCCTCGACACCGCGCCTCCACCCACATGGCCAACCACCACAGGTATTCCCTCTTGCCGTCCTCTTCCTCTCGATTCGCCGTCGTTATTGTGGGGAATGGTGCACTCGATGTCATGCATGCCTTGCGCCATGTCCTTTCCCATTGATCCTCTTCGCTTGAACAATGTTCTTGTTTGTCCTTCACTCATTAAGAATCTTGTTTCCGTTCGTGCTCTTACTCGTGATAATCCCTGTCACAATTGAATTTGACATCTGGATTTTCTCATCAAGGATTTGAACGAAGACAGCGCTCCGATGTGATTCTTCCGAGCTCTACCCTCTACGGTTGGCGCCACCACTCCTCACCTCGCCGTCGACACTTCCTCTGCATTATGGCACGCTCGTCTCAACCATCTCGAATGGTTCCCTGTCCACCTTGCTTCGTTCATTTCCTTTTCATGTTCTAAACTCGATGATCATTCCTGCCAAGCTTGTCGTCTTGGAAAACATGTACGCCTTCCTTTTGCTAGTTCAAATAAAGTGGCCATCGTCCTTTTGAGCTTTTACATTGCGATGTGTGGACATCTCCCGTAATTAGCAACTCGTTACAAATACTACCTTGTCGTTCTTGATGATCATACACATTATGTTTGGACTCTCCTTGCGCAATAAGTCGATGTTCTACCAACTCTCATTTGCTTTCATGCTTTTGTTCGCACTCAATTTGGTGCTTGATTGCTAGCTTGCAAACCGACAATGGCGGTGGAATTCGACAATCACGCTCCGATCATTCCTCTCATCCAATGGCATGGTTCTCGGCTCACTTGCCCATATACCTCGCAGCAAAACGGCGCAGAGCGCATACCGCACTCTCAATGACGTGTTCGCCCTCCTCTTCCACGCCGTCGTTCCAACCACGTTACGGCCCGAGGCCCTCAACATCACCACGCACACACTAAATCACCATCCATGCCGCCGCGTCACAACGCCACCCCTTACCGGCTCCTCTCACGGCCACGCGCCTTCCTATGATCATTTGCGGCGTGTTCGGGTGCCAATGCTTTCCCAATCATCTGCATACCGCCCACAAGCTCTCGCCGCGCTCGCGCTTGCATCTTCCTGGGCTATCCCGCGGACACCAAGGGCTATCGGTGTTTTAATCCCGACACTAATCGTGATCACCTCACGCCACGATACTTCGATGAAGAGGTGTTCCTTCGTGCCAAAAGCATGCCGGTCGCGATCTTCACCGCCGCCCTCGTAGGACACGCGCGCCTTTAACGCCACTCATGTCCGGCCGACGCGCGTCGCCGCACCTCGACGAACAGCCGGTCCAGAGCACACAACCCCACGGCATCGTCGCCGACATCACCGACATCGCCGCACCGGCGGCGTCCCCACGTCTGGCGCACCTTCCGCCCTGCGACGTCTCCGCCTCGCCGCCCGTGCACCACTGCTTCACCACCGCTCGTTCGCCGCGGCGCGCCGACGTCACCGGTACCGCTCGGCCACCACGGCGTCCTCGCCCACAACTGATCTGCCATGCCACAAGCGGCGGTGCGCGCCGTGCCGTCTCGGCGATTGTGGACTCTATCCGCCTCGATGACGGACGTCACACCGTCATCCCCACGATCGCTGCGCGTACACCGGCTTGCCGTCCTCAACCGCACACGACACGCATCTCGACGTCCGCCACCTCGGTGCGACAACATCCCATGGTGACGTGCGCGAGATGGGATTTTCAAGCCCACCGTGGTACGCGATGTCGCCACCGTCGAGATGTCACCGTCGGTCCCACCATCCATTCGCTGCTCTCCGCGACGGCGTGGTGGCGCCATCACGGAGGGGTTCGACGCGCTCATCCGTAATCGCACATGGACCCCGGTTCCGCCACCGCGCCGGATCATCAACGGAAGTGGGTGCTTAAGAACAAGCTCAACCACACGGCACTCTCGAGCGGCGCAAGGCTCATGGTCGTGCGGGGACACTCAACGCCTGGGTAGACTTGATCGACGTTCTCCCGGTTGTGAAACCAGCCACGATCCGCACGCGGTCGACTCTAGCTGCTTCCAATGGGTGGCACGTTCACCAATTGGATGTCAAGAACGTGTTCTTGCACAGTGATCTTCAGGAAACGGTGTACTGCAGGCAACCTACGGGCTTCGTTGACGCCGCACATCCCGACTACGTCTGCCTCCTCTCTAAATCGCTGTACGGCCTGCGTCAAGCTCCGCGCGCATGGTACAAGAGTTTCGCCGCTCACCTTCGCTCCACAGGGTTTGCGCCGAGCTCGGACACCTCTCTGCTCGTCCTCGGCGAGGTTCGAGGCCTTCGCTGGCTACTACTCTACGTCGACGACATCGTTCTGACGGTGTCTTCCACCACGCCATCGCACCGCGCCGTCACGATCTCAAGACCGCCCGCCATGAAGGACCTCGGACCTCTTCACTACTTCCTCGGCATCCAAGTTCGACGCACCAAGGCGGGTTCTTCCTACACCAACAGACTACACCGAGACGTCTTGGGCGTCTTGGCATGCTCAGCAACGCAAACCGGTGCAACTCCGGTGGACACCAAGGCAAAATTATCGTGGTGAGGGGGATCTCCTGAAGGACAAGACCTTCTACCGCAGCATCGCTTGGCGCTCATACCATTTAACGCTGACCGCCGGGCTTGGCGTATGCCGCGCAAAGAAGCTCGCCTACATATGCACGAGCGCGGACGCTCATCGAGTTTCGTCAGCGCATCTCGTTATGTTTGAGCGACATCACGGCACGGCATTCACCTGCGGCGTCTACCTCGGCGGCACGACAGCGTACCGGACGTGGGTTCTGTGTCTTCCTCGGCGGCGCGCTCATCTCCTGGTCGTCTAAACGTCAGGCTGTTGTCTCGCGGTCTTCAGCTGAGGCCGAGTACCGTGGCGTCGCGCGACGCGGGTTGCTGAATCTTTTCGCTGCGGAACCTTCTTCGAGCTACATGTGCACATCGGGAAGGCAAGCATCATCTTCGCGACAACGTTTCTGCGGTATACCTCTCTGACAACCCGGTTCATCACAAACGAACCAAACATGTCGAGCTGGATATTCACTTCATCAGGGAACGCACTGCCTTAGGACAACTGCGTGTTCTTCATGTGCCAACACAACACCAATTCGCGGACATCATGACGAAGGGATTGCCCACTGCTCTGTTTGAAGAATTCCGACAATCTCTGATCCGATCGACCGATGCATCGATTGAGAGGGGTGTTAGCGAAGTCTGTTAGGTCTGACCTATTCTTCGTGTGTTCATAGGTTTAGCATCGACCACGATCGATCCACGATCGCTTTTCCGTTAACCGCGGCACTCCGTCTTTGTCGGATCTGCTACAGTTCCGGCTGTATATATTCAGCGAGATGAGCAATGCAAGTTATCGATTGCCTAATTCACTCTTTCAGTCACTTATGAGGTGCTGCTGCGTAGATGCTTAACTAATTGTCATGTTTATCCTAAAAACTAATTATCATGTTTATACTACTATATATAGAGAAAAACTAATTTCTATACGGAGAAAACAAAAAAGATTTTATTTGATAAGAAAACATCCTCTAGTTAATTGCTCATCTTCCTGTTGCTTGTTGTTTGATTTGACGGTGAAAGTATTTGACAATGCCACTGATTTATCATTGATTATATTCATTGGGCATGGCATGTTCACTTGTTCAGTTCTCAATCTAGCCAAGGTATGAAATGGGAGTGTGGCTAGCAGCCTGGGACCAATGAAAAGACCAAAAGACACTTTGACTATTTGGGAGAGCAAGTGGAGCTGTGAAGGCATGGAGTGCAAACAAGCCTGCATTTGTATTTTCATATGTAAGGTCCCAAACTAGCCTAAATAATATCAATATCATTTTAGTCATTTTATTATATCATTTGCATCATTTTCAGTTCAAATTTGACTTGATTCATTGCTTCAAATGTAATTAATTATTGAAATATAGCAAACAAATACAAAATATACTAAATGTGTGACTTTGTCTGTGCTTTTTCTTTACCGTGTTCGATAGAAAGCACACGACAAACCAGCGAGCACACGGTAAAGAGCCGGATTCCGGTAGTGTGTAACACAATGTAGGAACATGCACATTTTTTTTTGGTAAAAGCTCTGATATCCTGTAGTATCTCACGGACCGTTTGGGACAAAAGGAAATAAAACCAGGTGGGGATTCCTCCCTTTCCGTTGACCATTGAAAAAGGGCATTGGCTGTAACGGTAAAACTGACCAACGTGACGAAGTCTTCAAGATACGCTACCGCTGTCTCAAGGCTCTGCGCCGTCTTCCTCACCTGCACAGTGGCTTCATGGCCACCAACTGAGGCTGGCGCCGTCGACGAAGCGAGTAGCACGGTCAGCTCTGTCGGCTACGGCCTGTAACTTCAGGCGCCACTCCGCCAGCCACGGCTTGCCGCGGACCTCCGCCGTGTCACTAGCGGCGACGGCTCTCCGGACGTCGATCACCAGGCCGTTCAGCCTATCCGTATCCGGTGTCGAGGCGGCGGCGGCGGCGGGGTTCCTTCTGGCTCTCCGAGCTTCTTGTCGGTGGCCGCCGCGACGCCGCGCCGCTGAAGTAGGCCGTCGGCTGCGCCATGCTGGAAGATTGGTTCCGTAACGGAAATCTCCATGTCGAGCTTCTGGAGGAAGTCGGAGATGCTCGAGGAGATGCTCTCCAAGCTCGCCAGCGTTAGGCGCAGCCTGTCCGTACGATGGTCGCGGGTGAAGCTGACTAACCCAATAAGAGCAAGGACGCGCTTGGCGGCGGCTTTGCATGGAGTCCCGGGCGATGCGCACCTCTCCTGAAGAGCCGCAGGACCTCGTCGCCGTCGAGCGCGGCGTCGCGGAGCCTCGTCAGCCACTGGCGTAGCGGCCAGCTGGCGATGCGCACGCGGTCGGCCTCGTCCACGGCGCTGTGAACCTTGACGAGCAGCGTGCCCAGGCGCTCCAGCTGGTCGCCGGCGCTCGCCTGCTTATCGACCGCCGCGGATGGCGTTTGGCGCCTGCTCGTTTGCTTGACGAGGGCCTCTGCACCGACGAAGGCGTCCGTTCCCGGTGGGCGTCCACGCCGTGCGCCCCAAGAGGACTCGGTTCAGGGTTTCTTCCCCACGCCCACGCCCACGAGACGACTAGGTCCCGCTCAGGCGACGGCGGAGGTGACGGCGGCGGCAGTGGCACCCTGGTTTCCATGTCGAGCAGCTTGAGGAAATCCCTAGGCCACCGGCTATCTCCTCAAGCCGCGCCACCTCGCGCCTCAGCGTGGCCCAGTTGCCGTCGTCCTGCAAGAAGAGACCCTTGCCGGACCGGAGGAGCGGCTCCCAGTCCCAAGGCGCGTCGGCGCGGCGGCTAGCCTCGTCCGCGGCCCGCTGTCTGAACGAGCGCACCACGGCGGCGCCCTCGAGGGCGGCGTCGCGGAGCTTCCATAGCCAGCGGCGCAGCCACCGGCTGCGGATATGGACGCCCTCGGCCGCCTCCACGACGGCGCGGACCATCGTCAGCAGCGTGTCCAGGCGCTCTACCTCGGCATCCACGTCCGGTCGCTCCGCTGGAACTTTCCGATCACGGCGGAGATGGAGCGGCTGACCAAGTCGCCCACCGCCGAAGACACGGCGTGGGCCGCCAGCGCTTCCATCTTCCGCTTGCGGGACATGGATCCTTCCGCCATGAGCTGACAGATGCAGCTTGCCACGCTGCGCAAACGATGGATCTTGTACTACCGGCCGGTGAACGTATGAGCATTTTGAGTAGTAAATGAGGTGGTTGTTGAGGAGAACAAAGGAGCTCGAGGAAGGAGTCCTGCAGCGATCGTGCTCGTCCCTAACTTCTCACACCAAATCAACATCACTCATCAGATACCAACCAACACATCAATATTTTTAACTCACAATAAAACAGCACCGATGCTCGTGGAATAGAGCCCGATGCTTGCCGGAACCGCAAAGCCACCGAACTGATTTGCGTCATCACATATTCATGACACGTACTAATCCATCATCTGAAACCAGGCACGGCACTTGTAATAATCTATCTCGATCCGATCCTTTTCAGGTTTCCAAAAACGCCAACTTTTGCAGTGGAGAAAGCATGGAGTGTAAACAAGTCCAATTTTTTCTTTGAAACGTCAAACAAGCCCAGTTAGCGCTCCTCCGCCTCCCGCTTAATTTTAGGTTAATTTGCGGACGAATCTATTAAACATAATTTGTAAAGTTACAGTAAATATGCTCCAATCGTGAATTATTTATGTTTGATAGTGTTGACACCTTTACGGGATCAACAAGCGCGAGAAAGCTCGCTGCAGCTTTTCTATGTAGGCGGTCAGACCGCTGTGTGTAGGGCGGTTAGGACCGGGTGCCGGGATGAACCGCGGTAAACCTATGAAGCGTCGGCTCGGGAGGGACCCGTCGGAGCTGATGCTCGTAGGGTTGCTCTAGGATCGGCATGCCACCTAGAACGCCGGACGTCGCAGAGACGAAGGAAGAACATCAAGTAATAGATTGGAAAAGCTAAGGCAAAGAGGCGAAAGTAAAAACAAAAGCGATAAAGAGTAGATGTGTTTGATATTGGATCCTCTCAATCGGCCGTGACCCTTTATATTTATAGGAGGGAGGTCTTGCCCCATTAGAAGTCGAAACCCTTACAAAATCGTGTCAAAATACAACTCCTAACTCGGATTTTGGCTGGACGGGCGGTCTAACTGCCTAGGGACGCGGTCTAACCGTGTGCAGATCTTTCGAAGTCATATCTCCCTCATCCGGACTCCGAATTGGACGTTCCATATATGGATCTTGATCTACTCGATGAGAACTATCCAATGGTGAAGTCCAAATTACCTTTGAGGACTTTGACAAGGGCGGTCTGACCGGTGGGACCACCGGTTAGACCGACCTCGTAGTCTTGCCAATTTTAGGTGTCAACAGATAGATTCATATCGTGAATTAATCTGAAATTAAAGTAAACAATTAGTTTGTCATTAATCTACATTTATCGAACATCCGACAAGATCAGGATAAACTTTAGTCCCTACAAACCAAACCGGGCTCTTGTACCATTGAGTGTAAGTTTGTTTCCGTGATCCCAAGGTCCATAAGAGAAAAGCAGCCCATGGCAGCCAACTGTTACTGAAAACACAGATAATACTCTTATTTCCCTGCATCCGGAAATAATACAGACACAAAATATTCTTATTCTCCTGCAGATGGGGATATAGAGATCGGATCGCCGTACATATGCTGATCAAGCTGCAGGCAGAAAGGGCAAGTATTGTCCAGGTCGTTGCTCTGGTTTTGGCCGTTTTTCGAGGGCGAGGAGCGCGCCTGGAAGATGCCGACAAGAGCACCAACAATGGTGAGCACCGTGACGATGGTGCCCAAGTTGTTGTACACGATTGCGCTCTGGTCCGCAGCCGCCTCCTCTGCTTGTACTTCTGGATCCTCGCCATGATGTAGGCGAGCGAAGCGGAAGCCGGCGGTGTCGGGGAGTGCTCGACGACGTCCTTGAAGAAGGCGAGCATGTCGGCGTCGGTCCGGTGGCCGTGCAGGATGCGCTCGGCTCGCTCGCAGCTCGTGCACGTCCTCCTCCCGGAGCAGGAACATGCTGAACAGGGCGAGTTAGTTAGGGCGCGGCGCTCCGATCGGTCGATCCCGTCGAGACATGGAGTTTGGCACAACCTGCGAAATTGCATAGACAAATCTACCAGGACGGACCTCTTCCCCAATGGGGAGCATGAAAAGCCGCCCGGCCTAGTATCAGTATCACTGATGGAGACATGCTTGGGACGAAAACATGCGGTGGAGATGCAGAGGAAGGTGGATACAAATATACAATGACAAATCGACAAGGCCCAGAGTTGTTTGCATCGATTGACTCCTTTATTTGCGGTCACGACGAGAACGAAGCACCGGGCGGCACCTGCCGTGACCGTGATGTCTCCGCCCAAGGGCAAGGTGCAGGAGCTGGTGGAGCAGGTGCTCATGGTGGCGGGGATCGTCGACGTCGTTGCCCGGGTGGTGTCCCCGTGGCCGGCTGGCTCTGCACAAAGGCCAGGGCCAGCACTCACGACCAGCTCAAGCACCTGCGCATGCTGGTCCTCATCCTCTACTGCGTCGTGGCGGAGGCCGAGCGCTTGGACATCGCCGACGCCAACCCGTACTTGCGCCAGCTGCTCTCGAGCTTCCGCGACGCCGCGCTCGACGGTGACAAGGTGCTCCGGTTGTTCGGCGCCCAAGTCGCCCAGAGTTCGCCTGATCCTGACGAGGTGCGTGATCACGAGACATCGGCTCCTAGGAACACGCTCTGGAACTCGGCGAAGCGTGTTCTGATCCGGTCAGCCAAGAGCTTGCTGTTCCGAGTTGACCCTGACGCGGATCGGCTCAACGGCACGGTGGCGCGGCTGGAGCGGGTGTCCTCCCAAATCGGCGACTTCCTCAAACTGCTCGAGCAGGAATTCAGGAGGCGAACGGGAGCGCCGCCGGCACCGCGCCAGACGACGACGACGACGACGACAGCGACGGCGACGATGACACGCCGCCTCTCAAGGGCACCACCAGCAGCACTGGACCCAGCTGCACAACAAGCAGGCTGGACGACGGATCGGCGGAATTGGAGCGTGCCGGTGCTCACATCGGCAACATGATAAGGACCAGCCTGCTGATGGTGACAACCAACATCCGGCAAGCCATCGGCTCAGAGCGCCACCGGCCTGGCGTCTTCTGTCGACACCGGAACCGGACACGCACAGACTGGAGCTTCTAGTGTTTCGTATACGTGCAGCCGTGGAAGGCACTGAACAGGCGGAGGTTCACGGCACCCTCTGGCTGGCAAAGTGGCGCCGGGGCTGCAGGTCGTCGCCGGCAGAGCCGATGTCGTGCTGAACGCCGTGCGGAGGCCGCCACCCTGTTGAAGCGGCGACCTGGCTCGAGCTGCTGAGTACGATGGCGCACACCGTGGAAACAGCGACTGCTCATCTGGATGACTTTCTTGCGTTGGTCAGGCTCACTGTTATGGCACACACCTCGTCGTCTCGTCCATCCAAGTCGTCTTCTTTCAAGAAAAATGGAAGAAATGAATCGATGATTGAATGCGTCCTGGCACGGCATACCCATTCGGATGAGTATTTTTTTTGATGGCATGCTAAATGTATACTTCTTTAATTTTTTAAATGATCCACATACGTATTAAAATTTAAACTTTACAATCTTTGATTATTAATTTAATTATTATAAAAATCATAAGTGCAGTGAAAAGGGAATAGAAAGGACATGTTGGACACTTCAGGGTTCTATTTGCATGGTTTCAAGTTTCAACTTCAAACTCTAGGCTGAAATTGGGTGGAGCCAGCCAAATACCGGAAAACCAACTCTGCAAGGGCTCACCGGGCGTGCGGTGTAATGGATCATGGCCCTAATGCATTAATCATAATCCAATTAGACCTTTTATTTTCTAGTTCAAAATTGAATTATGACCCGATCCTTATATGCTTCCGATCCTTATAGGGCTCGATCCTTAAACTTCTTAGTACAAATTAAATGGAGGGCCCGTTACCACCCCTAAGCGCATGTCCTCCGCTTTCAATGTGGGCGTGTCCCACACGTTTTTTTTCTTCATTCAACAACTTTTTCTTCTGCATAAGTTATGCGCATAACTCGTCATTATAGAAACAGTTATGCACACAACTCGTCATTAGAGAAAATTATACGCAAGTTTTTTACAACTAATTATACGTACAAGTTATTCTTCAAACAATTGTGCATACAAGTTATGCGCACAAATTCTGCGCGCCATCAAACTTATGCTCAACAATTATCTAAGAAAAATTATAGTTCGCAGTTATGTATCGAAGTTGTATGTATAAGTTCCAAAAATGAAAAGATAAAACTGATGTTTGAAAAAGTTATGGGTATAAGCTATTTTTTCAAAAATTGTGCATACAAGTTGTATGCATGAGTTCTGCGTGAGTCTTGTCAAGGTTGTGCTTAAAAAATATCTTATACAAATTTATAGCTCCAAGTTATGCATCAAAGTTATGTGCATAAGTTGTGATATTCAAAAATGAAAAGTTGCGAATTTAACCTTTCCAAACAAAGAAAAACGACAGGTGGGAGGCTCCTGTTGAGAACCGCGTGCTCAACTCCATCAAATTTTTAGAGTTCTAGTTTATTTTTGTGGAGCACCTCATTTGCAATTCGACAACTCTCAAATATGAGCGTAGACGTGTAGTTTTGGATTATTTACCCGGCCACCTTTACCTCTCGTTACATAGGGCATGTTTGGAAAAATATCCAAGAGCTATTTTGAGGTTAAATTTTAGCTTAGCTTTTCAATAAAATAGCCTTTGAGTTGTCTGCATCCAAGAGCTATTTGACATTTAATACACTTTATCAATCATTTGAGTCCAAACTGCCTATACATGGACCCACACGCCTCCCCACTCTCTCCCTCCTTTGACGGCTTGACTCCTCCTCCTCTGCTCCTCCGCCCAGCGCCCGAGCACGCACCGCCTGCCTCCTCCTCCTCCCTCCTCCTCTCGCGGACGGAGCTCCAGAGCTCCCGCCAGTCGCCGCCGAGGTGGAGGTCCAGTTGCCCGCGCTCGGCCGTGTGTGCCTCATGACGGCACCTGGGCCCCGTCTTGGGAGCTAGCTCATGGCGTGGCGCGTACGACGCTAGTTGGAGCTGCGACTACCCCTCCATCACCGCCTCGTGAGGAACCGATGGACGCGAGAATCCTCCGCCCCACGGATTCCACAGTAGGCGAGGCCGCTCCTAGCCGGCGCGATGGCGAGGCCGGCGTGGATGCGTGGGTGCTCAGGTGCCGGAGTCCGCGGTGGCTGCGAAGGGCGGCACCATGTTGTGTGAGGGTGCCATGGAGGTTGTCCCGTGGTTGTGGGAAGATGATGAAGGTCCGCCGCAACACGCGAGGCGTGCTCTGGGCCGGATCTGGGTGGGGCCGAGGTGGACGGGCAGCGGCATGGGTGGGAGAGGTGGCGATGGCACGGGTAGGTTGGAGCGCGAGGACACGGCCGGCTGGTAGGATCAATCTCGTGCACGGAGTGAGGCGTCAAATTTTCAACCGGGTCCACTTGGAATAGCCCAATTAGCATCTATTTGGGGATAATTTTTGGTAGACTAGTTGCAAATAACTCTAAAATAACTCACTGTTTGGCTGCTTTTTAGGCTATTTGGGATAAAAAGATGTGAGCTTAAAATAGCCTAGCCAAGGATTCAAACACCCCATAGGCCATAGTCATACCGGTCCCTTCTATTTTCTTTCTATCAAGGCCCTTGACTCATCCGCTCCTTACCCATCTGCGTCCTCCTCTAGTTCTTCGCCATGCCGGCGCCACCGCCTCAACATATAAGTGTTATAGTGAACATCACGCAGATTAACGCAAAATTGAAGGCTCATGACGCCACGTGTTGATGACACAATTGACTACCTTGCACTAAGGGTATTCTACCGAGAATGTGAGATTGGCTATCGTCAAGGTATGTGCATTCCTCAACCAGATCTCTCGAAGGCAATCCATCCAGACAAGCTAGTGCGGATGAAAGATGTCGTGCAATGCCTTGTCGCTTTGAGATGATCTTTCCACTCTTTCTTTACTATCATGACCCACCTTCTTGTCCATCTTGTTGAAGAGATTGTGATCCTCGCCGTATTTATACAACATGTTCCCTTTTGAGCGGTTGATGTCCGGTTTTAAGAAGTGTGTCCGTGTCGTGCGTCTGAAGGAAGCATTGCAAAGGGATATGCTAGAGGAGGTTATTGAGTTTTGTGTCGACTTTATTGATGAGCTTGCTCGATTGGACTCCGTATCACGCCATGAGGGAGACTCGGGAAAGGCACACTAGGGAAGAAATCTCGGATGGATATGGATGAAACGTTATATCGTAAAGCACATGCCACTATCCTGCAACAATCATCTCTAGTGGCTCCATACAGGAGGAGCACAAGTCCATTGTACGGGCCTCAAACAAAGGGAAGACAGAGGCTGGATTACCCATCATCACGTTGATAACGTCGTAACTTGGTTGCGAAAAAGATGATCGATGATAAAACTAATGAAGAGCAACTCAATGGTTGGCTAGAGGTCCATCTATCATAGTGCTTACATTCCAAGACTACGAGATAAATGGTTACACATTCTACACGAAAGCCCAAGATGAAAAGAGCACAAACCAAAATAGCGGTGTGATAGATGCAATAATAGCGACAATGGAGAACTAGAAACATATTATGGTGTCATTCAAGAGATATGAGAACTTGACTATGGACCTCTAAAAATCCCTTTTAAGTGTGTGGGTAAAAAATCTGCGGAGGTGTCATGACGGACAAATATGGGATGACAATAGTGGATCTCAACAAGATTGGATACAAAGACGAACCATTTCGTATAGCCAATGATGTTACTCAAGTTTTCTACGTGAAAGACATGTCAAGCATACCGCAAATAAAGAAGGCTTATGATAAGAAGATTATTGATAATGAGCCAAGCGTCACATAGTTCTGGGAAAAAGAAAAATAGTTGGAGTTGAGGACAAGATTGACATTTCGTAAGATTATGATTAGTTCGATGATATTCCTCCATTTTCGTGAGCGTTGACCCAAGCATCTAGTTAGCCAAAGAGGACACTCCATACTTACGTCACGATCACAACCAAGAGACATTTGTGAAGAGGAAGATTGTTAACGTTCCCTTAGAGGCGATGGTGTATAATAAGTTTCATAACTTTGTGATCATGTAACAAAGTATTGTAATATTTGGCTATGGTTGCGAATATGAACTATTTTCAAGAGTCAATCATTTTTATCCGACCCTCCCATTAAATAGTAACCATATCAATTTTGTTGCTTCATTAAATATAATAAACAAACTACCAAATTAAAAGGAAACAAAACGAAATGCACATATTCAACATGGTTTACAAGTGTCAATACTATTCACTAGTCAATTTTGTAACTATATCTTAATAAAAATAGTAACCATATCAATTTTTCTAACTTCATTAAATTTAAAATAATAATTTTACGTACAAATATACACAAGCAAGACCAAATCATGATTACCATATTAATAACATTAGATGTTGTACTTAAGGAGGATTTTGCATGAAAAAAAAAAATTATTTGTAGTTAGTGAAGGAAAAAATAATGCCCATTAGAAGATATTACTAATGATAATAAAGTTGTCATTTTGATTGTTGAATGTATTGTTGCCTAGTATATATGTAAAGTAAGAATACTAAGTTTTTTCTGCCATTTTATGCGTTGTGTACAATTTATAATAAATAAAATAGAAATTTAGGATATTTAGAGCTAATTAAATTGAAAAGAATGAAAAACACATTTAGCGGGCCTCCTCTTGCCCGGTACAAATGTGCTTTCGATATATTAGCACATTTGTACCGGGGCAAAAGGAGGCCCGTAAATATTTTTACCGGCATAAGGCCACCGGTATAAATGAGAGATTTGTACCGGGCCGCTATGCCGGTACAAATGAGGTATATATGCCCTCTCCTTCCCTTCTTCTCTCATTCATCCCTTCTATTCTTCCTCCACGATTGGCCGTGCCGCGCCTGTTGTGCCGTCCTCCTTGCTCACGCCGCCGTCCCCGCGCGCCCGCCCCGCCCGCGTCCGGATCCGCCTGAGCATCGTCGCCGTCGGCACCGCCTTTCATCGACGCCATCCCGCCACCGCTGATCCGCTGCCCCGCCATCCGCCGTCCGCCCGGCCATTGTCTCCGCGCGTCATCTCCACACCACCGCGTGGTCCCCGCCAGCCGTCGTCCTCGAGCTTGCGGTGCCACTGCGCCATCCTCATCTCCGACGCGTCGCATCCCCCGCTCGCCTCCACGTCGTCCTCGCCACGGCACCATCCCGCCATCCTGGTCTCGCGCCCGGCCTGCACACCACCGTGGGCATGGCAGCCATCGCGCCGCCCGCGACTTGCATTTGGGGCTCTCGGCCCATGGTGGGTGACGCCACCTTTTTAATTATTTATATTTTAGTTTATTTAGTTTAAAATTTAAAATAGTTTTCAATTTAGATTTTGTCGGTGTTAGGATTAGTCCCACTAACTACTAGTGAAATTCGCTGATCGGCCTCTCGATGGTTGGTGCGAATGGCAACACAGGACACGGGTTTATCTTTGTTTGATTTGGCGGCCGTCATTCCGGCAGTTGGCGTGAGTCTTTGTATTGATTCAACCTGGTGCAGAGGGGCTACAAGCAAGGCGGAGGAGGAGAAGTGTAACCCGCTTTTAGCCTTAATAAATCACACCGCTAAATCACACGTGTTTTCAAAACTTTTCGGTTAGCTCGACCTTATCCTAAAACCACGATCATCAACCCTTTTACCCGATCATAATTACCCCTTTTACCCGAAAGTTACCCGACCGTAACTTTTCTTTTTACTCGGGTCAACCGTCGCCGACACCATCATTTCTCCCATCGCTCCTCCTCAAACCCACGTCCCGGCGAATGCCTCGGGTGCACCGGACCGACATCATCATCAACCCGCTCCGACGCTCGGCATTCGCTCTCGCCCGACCGCCATGCTGCGATCAGCGAGATCGGCATGAATGATGATGGTCAGCAGATGACGAGAAAATTCCGAAAATCTTTTCTTTCCTCTCCTAATTTTTCTAGGATTTCTTCCAATTTTTTTAACCCTTTTCTCTTTCTCTTTGCTCCTTTCCTTTCCCTTTTTCTCTTTCTCTTTTCCTATTTTTCTCCTCTTTCTTTTTTTTTCTTCTTTCCTTTCCTCCTCCTTTCTTCTTCCTTGGCTCTGCTGCCGCGCCCGCCTTGCTGCTTCCCTCCTGGCCCGCGCGCGCCGGTCCTCCACACCTGGCGCCTGGCCGGCCGCCGCCCCGCCTCCTGCCGCCGCCGAGCCGCTGCGCCTCCCGCGCCCGCGCGGCAAGCGCGAGCCGCGCCGCAAACGCCAGGCACGCGCCGCGCACGCGCCACCGCCCGAGCGAAACCGCCCGCGCCGGGCCCGTCAGCGGCGTGTGGGTGCCGCACCACGCGCCGCGCTGCCGTCGCGTCACGGTCCCACCGCTGCGACGCAGCGCCTTCTCACCGGTCCGGCGCGCCGAACCATCACGTCCCCTGCGCCCCTGCACGCCAAGCTCGTCGTGACGCCATTACTTCACCACGACGACCCGCACCTCGCGCCACACGCCGGCCACTCGCCAGTCGCGGCCGCCATTAATAACCGCTACCCGCCGTCACCTTCGCGCCACCATCACGCGCTCCCGCCCGCCACGACACCGCGGGTCTGTCCACACATTTACTTCCCCTGCCCCGAGCCGTCGCCTTCAAGCACCATCGCCACCGCCGCCGCCGCCACGACGCCATCCAAGCCTACGCCCGCCGGTCATGCGCCCATGCGTCGAGCCGGGATCCCATCCACGACGCATCCCTTTCACTCGCGCGAATCCCGCCAAGACGAGGCGCCGCGCCGAGCCGCCTTCACGCCATTGCCGGCGCACGTGGTGGTCGGCAAGGCGCCTTTCCGAGGAACCGGCTATAAATGGACCGTGACTCGCCTGCATCCAGCCACCTCCATTCCTCCTGCGCCACCACCCGCCGCCACCGCCCCCACAACCACCACCGCCGCCGCCGCCGACGGCCGCCTCCACCGCACCAAGGTGAGCACGGGGCCGAGATCCTCCGTCTCCTCTCCGCTTTTCCCCATCTCCGATTGCGGTGCCTCCGTCACCAGCTGCCAGCCGGACCGACCCCCCCCTCTGATTCGAGAGGAAGAGGAAAGGGGATGTCCTTTGCACGAGGCCCCTGCCTCTTCCTTTTTCCACCGAGCCCCCTCTCTCTATTTTCTCTCTCTCTCTCTCTTTTAAATAAGCCCTTGGCTTATTGTTTAATTATGATCTAGTCCCCACGATCGAAATATACAAACTACAACTAAGCCCTTAACCAAGTTTACACCATTCAAATTAAGTCCTCTTCCATTAGTGTAAATTACAAATAGGTCCTTACCTCTTAATTAAACCCCAAATACCCCGTTAACCTATCTTTTCTGCGATTTTATCTCAAATCGTCTCACTCCACCACGTCCGGGTTTACCTCCATCCATCACCAAACCCCCTAAATAATATTTATTCATCCTTTTCTATTTATTTTCTCCCGAGCTCAGTAAATTTTGTGTGCTTGTATTGATTGCATGCTTGCTTGTGTGTGCACGACTGAGTAAAGCGAGGAGTACCATGAGCGAGTTCGACCGTTCTGCGGCGAGGGAGGAGTCCGAACCACAGCGGAACTCCCAGGGACTTGAAGGCAGCAAGTTCAATCTCATCCTTTGATGCATGCTTTGATCCAGTTTATAAATACAACCCTATGACGTTTTATAAATTGCATATTGTTTCTTGTTAAAACCGGTAGGATAGCCACCCTTGATTGCTATGATTGAACTTTGTTTGGCCTAAATGATTGCTTTAAAATGTGAGTGCTTTAAAAATGGGAATGGGATATTTTGGAAAATGAGTAAAGCTGGGTAGGCAGGATGGGCCGTGTGTCGGGAGTATGGGTGAGCTCGTACCTTTGTGGTTGGCGTGTTGGAGATGTCCATCTTGTCGTTAAGGACGGGTTGCGTGACATCTCACCACCCAAATTATCGTACTACCACTCGGACCGTTGTATGTGGCGGCTTAGCATAAATCCCACTAGTTAATCTACTTGCCATCGAGTGCGGGTGAGCGGCGGAGATCAAGGGTAAGTAGGCATACAGTGTGAGATAACCCTTGGTTGCTCCGTGGTGGCTCGTAGGGTTAGCTAAGGTGGGTAATGGCTTTGATAGGATCCGCGCCGACACTAAGGTGTTCGTGTGGCGGTACCCTACTTGTGGGTAAAGATGTACAACCTCTGCAGAGTGTAAAACCTATTCGAATAGCCGTGTCCACGGTATTGGACGAGTCACGGTGGGGTCACAAAACTAGTGTTTGGGTTTGGGATGTTTTCATGGCGTGAGTTGTTTTCTGGAAAAGTGTGTGGCTGTGTGCCCGGGCTACTGCGGACGGGGAGTCCGGTAGTCCCTAATTGGTTTTCTCAAAACAACTGAGTTACTTGAGTTATAAAAATTGTTTGCGAAAACCTTTTCAAATGAACCCTTGCATGAGTAAATGTGTTTGCAAAATAAACCTTGATCCCGATCCTTGATATATCCTGCATGATTTGCTTATAAGCCCCTCATGGGTGGGGTTGAACTTGTTGAGTGCGTATGTACTCACCCTTATGATTAACTGTTTTTGAGAGGAGGATCCCGATTTCATTCGAAGATGTCGAGTAGGTCGCTGCCCTACACCCAACCGTGCCTGTGGACTCAGGGTCGCCACAGAGAGCTTCCATGGCGTGGTACTCTGATGAGGCCTTAGAAGCCTTCGCTATCGTAGTTTGGTCTTTAGCTTTTGTGTTGTTTCTCGTGGCGGTGGCGCTCCCGTGCCCACTATCGCCGTGATGTAAGGGACTGAACCACCTGTTGTAATAAATGTGTTGCCGACCTCACAGGATGGTATTTATGTCACATTTAGTCACCTCGATGAGGGCGCTTGGTGTGTCGAGCCGTAGGTTGGCCGTGGGGCCGACCCCTAGGACCCGAGACCTTTCTAAGCCTTTCTCTAAATCTTTTCCTGCTTAGCTCACCTTTTCCACAAATCTATTACCTTAACCCTTGCACGTTCCGGATGGCTAACTTGGAATGGAGTGGAGGAGTGCCGCAGTCTGGCCTCCCTAAGTTCTGCTACTCGGCTAGGGCGCATCGAGTAAGGGACCCACCCAGTACATCTATCGGGAGTATGAACTCGAAGCACCTTTCGGTGTGAGGTGATGATTTTCGTGTCTAGGAGCACGTTGTACCCCGATGTGAGCCCACACATCAAAACCACCGGGTATCGCTCAGACACCTACCACAAGGCCGCCTTGAAAAGCCCTTCGCCATCTGCGAGTGATCTATAAGCACCACCTCCGTCGAGACTCAATGGGATTCTTTCCATCTGGAGGAAGAGGTCGCTCATGGATCGCCCGGATGAGGAGACTTGGGCCAAGAAGAAGAGCTAGAGGACACGGTTTCTCACCTATCCATCTACCTCACGGCCTAGATAAGCTATCTGAAGTGAAGCAACAACAATTGAAGGGAAGGAGCAAACTCGCGAGCGGAAGGAGGCGAAAAAGCATTAATAAGCGCAAGGTGGTAAGCAGAAAAGCGGAGATCGACCAAAGAGCCTACGAAGGTTTATGGCGGGCCTTTGCTAAAGCTCGTGAAACACGTCAAGCGAGGCGGTCTGCACGAGCTCGAGAGCCTAATTAACTCAAGTGGAACCAAAATGGGTGGATATCAAGAAGAAGAAGAAGAAGAACCCATGGAAACCCATTGGGATAAAGGCACTCGGGCCAGAAGAGAATCGAGCAATGCCTTCCACCAGAAGCGTCACATCCGGTGTGAGGAAGAGTCCCCATGAGGGGTAGAGTACCTAGGTGAGAGCTATGGTATAATAAGAATAAAGTGTACCCGAGGAGTGTACCCAACCTTGTTGATAAATAAAACTATCTATCTTTTGTACCCTACCCTTTGCACAACTTGTTCAACTCTACCCTTGTTTTCGGATGGTGAAGATGGATGGACCCAAGGCGTGTGCGGAGGAGCCCTGGTTTTGCTCGCCTTCTCATCAACTCCACTGGGCGCCTCGGTATCCTTGGCGCCCAAGGTACTCTGATGAAATGCGAGCAACTCGGCACTCTTGGTAGGTGGTCCTCTCCATCGCCGAAGCACCCGCTACCCCAACGTCGAGTAGTGGCGCGTGGCCGCCAGTTTTCGACATCGGGATACCTATCCCTTGGCCCTCAGGAAAACTCTCGTTACATGCGGGATCTCGAGGAACACCTTGTCTCCACACCGATGAGACTTTATCCTCCATCGACCCCGGACTGGCGAGGCCCGCATGAGAAACACAGGCAGCGCGCGTCACCAAGAAGATCTTTTGTACCATGTAGTTGCCTACCTCGTCTCCTGGATAAACTCTTTGATGATCGGCCAAGTTCTAAGAGCAAATTGGTCGGTGAGCAAGCGGAAGTCACGGTGAGGATGCACCAAGTTCGAGTAGCCCAAGGCGAAGCAAGGACGCGCCGCCATAAGTAGTGAAGCCGTTGCCCATGAGAGCCTCAGGCGGATCCGGGATCGGCCTTGCTGAGAATGGACTAAGTGGAACACCCGTTCCGGCCGTGGGGAAGCACAAGTCTAGTTGGGACACCCCTCATAGGATGGGGAGGAGTTCACGAGACCCCACCGTCTGTGGCCGGACCAACCAACATCAACGTCGAAGAAGGAGCTTCCGCCAGACCCAAAACAGGAACCCCGGGATGATGTGATGCTGCTCATTCCGGAAGCACACTCACTTGAAGATGGCTCGCCCATGATAGCATGAAGCCCTTGCCAAGGAATGAAGCCGTGATGGTCCAAGCTTAGAATCGCACCTTAGCTTTTGTCGTAGTACCAAGTCGTGAGCGCGTTGTATCGGTCGAGTAGTTCGGGATGTATCCTCCTCTCATGGTTGAAATGAAGTTGTTTGTGCTTGTTTGTCATGTGTGCTTGTTGTGTGCTTGGCGGGAAGTCGGATCTGTCTTTTCAAAAGCCGTCTTAATCAACAAACATCACCTAAAATCTCATAGAAACCGCTCCCCTACGGATGGTTTCAAGGCGTCCTTGAGAGCTTCAAGGCTCGGTCGTATGGACAAATCGGAAGGATCGCATCTTTGAGCGAAGGGGCGCCCTAACGACCAGAAGTGAATCGGGGCGAAAATGGAGAGAAAACATGGTTCGCCACCACCACCACACTGTAGACACTGGCGCAAGTGTTGGCCAACGGACCACATTCTTTGGAAGCCATAGCCAATGCCATCACCGCCCAAAGCCGTGTTACGGGCATGAATGAAGCGATAAATTTCTCCGGACAAAGCCACCACGTTTGGCGGATCAGTGAATCCCTTGGATGCGGATATGGTGGTGAGGCCATCCTAGGGAACTAGAGCCATTCAAGCTGTGAGGATCGAGACAAAGTTCTTTTGGCCACTCACCGACTCCTTTGGAGCAGCCTTAGCACGGTGGGAAAACTCTTGTCGACCAAAGATCCCTCCACCATCACTTGGGATGAGTTTGTGGAAGGTTTCTCGCTACCACATCCCGAAGCCACCTAAAGCGCCAAAGCGGATGAGTTGTGAACTTGCCAAGGCAACAAGTCCGTGGAGGAATACCTACCGGTTCATAGAGTTGGCTCTCGCTGCCCACGAAGTGGACAAGGACTCCAGAAGCGGGAGATGTTCAAGAAGGGCTTGACTCGGGCCTGGGGACTCTGCTTACCCCTCGGATCTACCAGACTTCAACACCCTATGAACATGGCCATCCTCACGGAAGAGCCAAAGCGAAGAAGAAGAAAACAAGCGCAAGTTCATGGAGCACAAGGCTCAGAACGTTCCCGAGGCGAGCTTGGTCACACCCCATGTCGATTCAAGCCCCATGCGATCTGAACCCGGACAAGCCACGGGCTCTCAAGGCCCCAGAACCCAGTTCAAACCGTACAACAACGAACACCATGAAGCCTCCACAACACTAGCAGTCACAACAACAACAACAACAACTCGGTGTGTTTCAAGCTGCCGTGAGGCCGGACACTTCATTGCCGCGCCCATATGCCAAAAAGCCAGCACTGACCTTCTCCAACTCGGAAGATAGAGACCGGTTGTACGGAGCCAGCGTCAGTTCGGCAACAACAACTTTGGCAACAACCAGCGCGGATGGGGCGGCCCGGTCTTATGGGCGAGCCCGCGTCAACCACATCAAGCACGAGGCTCAAGAAGCACAAGGCGTAGTGCTCGGTGAGTTCTGGTCGGCTCGATCTTGGCAACTATATTATTTGATTCGGGAGCATCACATTCGTTCATATCTTCAAGTTTTGTGGAAAAGCATAATATACCTGACTACTAAAACACCCTTGTTAACACCGGAGGTGACATCAAGTGTCAAGCGGGTTGCTCGGGTGAGAATCATTTTAAGTGGGGTAGAGTTCTAAGCGGACTGGTAATCTTGAAGTCCAAAGGATAGATGTGATTCTTGGATGGATTGGTTAAGCCTTCACCATGGCCTTATAAGTTGTCTTGATAAGGTAGTACACCTAACCAGCAGATGGAGTGCAAGTAACAGCATGCAGGAGGCAGACCCGGACATAATGGTTTTAGCATGGAGGCCAAGTCCTAGAAGAAATCCCAATAGTGAGAATATCGGATGTGTATTTCGAAGAACTCCCGGAATGCCACGAGATAGGGATATAGAGTTGTCTTTGACCTCATCCAGAACCTCTCCATAGCCAAGAGACCCTATAGGATGGCAGCCCGAGTTGGCGAGTAGAAGAAGCCACGTGGGAGGCGAGAAGACCTGTTGAAGAGTTTCCCCTTGTTGAGAACTCGAATCTAGGGGCGAGATTCATTTTAAATGGGGTAGGTTTGTAACACCAGCGTTTTAGCCCTAATAAATCACTGCTAAATCACGTGTTTTCAAAACTTTTCCGGCTGACCTTCGATCCTCCTCAAACCCCGATCATCTTCCCCTTTTACCTTCCCTCGGTAACTTTTCTTTTACGATCGCCGTCGCATACACCATCATTTCTCCATCGTCCCTCACCGAACCCGCGTCCGTGCATACGGCGGTGCCCAGCATTGTCACCACCGCGGAATCGGCCGCCATGGTCCCGCCCGGCACAGCTTCAGCGTCGCAGCCCAGCAGTGCTCGAACCGGAAAATTCAAAATCTTTTCTTTCCCTTCTCCTAATTTCCTTTTCTTCCAATTTTCTAACCCTTTTCTCTTTTCTTTCCTCCTTTTTCTCCTTTTCCTTTTCCTTTTTTCTTTTTCCTTTTCCTTTTCTCCTTTTCTTTTTCTTCTTTCCTCCTCCTTTCTTCTCCTTCCTTTCCGGCCCTTCTGCGGCCAGCGCCCTTCCTCGGCCCGCCCCTTGCCCTCCCTGCCTCGCCCGCCACTCTGGCCTCCCGCTCGCGCCCGCCGCCCCGCGCCCACTGCCGTGCCCAGCGGCCGCCTGCCGCGCGCCTTGGCGCCGCGCCCGACGCGCACCCCGTGCGCCTGCGGCCAGCGCCACCGCCGGCTGCCCGCTGCGCGCCGGCACGCGCTGCGCCGCGCGCCGCCACCCTCCTTTTGCCACGATCACGCGGCCGCACGCGCCTGCCGTCACTGCGCACCGCGCGCGGCCCCCCGCCGCTCTGCCCGGCCACCTCGTCCCCCGCCGCGGCCGCCTTGCCCGGCGCGCACCCACCTTCGGGCCCGCCATCACCGCGTGCGCCCGCCACACCGCCCTCCATCACCACGCCCGCGGCGCACATCCCGCACCCTCACCTCGGCACCGTCGCCATCGCCCGGCTCCTCTTCAAGCATCCACGCCCGCTGCGCCCGCCGTCGTCGCCGCGCCAGCGTCCCATCACCACACCCACCGCTGCCACTCGCCGCGAATCGCCGGCGAGGGCGCTCGCCCGGCCGGGCGCCTTCACCGCCAGCGCCGTGGTCCGTGCGCCGTACCCTTCTCCTCGCTATAAAGGGCGGCCTCGCCCTCACCCGCTCCGCCACCTCCATTCCTTGCGCGCTCCACCACGCCGCCACCCTCACCCTTGCCGCGCCCCTCTGGGAGCGCCTCCAGGCCACCTCAAGGTGAGCAGGGGGAGATCCTCAGTCTCCCGTCCCCCTCTCTTTCCCTCCTGTGTGGGCGGAGAGCCACCGTCTGCCCCCCTCCTCCTCATTGTTCGGAGAGGAAAAGAAGCGAGGCCTGCCCTCCCTAGCCCCTTTCTCTATTTTCTCTCTCTCTATTTCTTTTCAAATGAAAACGATAAATATAATTACAGATAACCCCTACTTCAATAAGCCCTTAACCAAGTTTACACCATTCTAATTAACCCTTCCATTATGTATTACAAAGGTCCTTACTTAATTACCTAAATCTTAACCTATCTTTTATGATTTTATCTATTTTATACGTCTCTCCCCATCACCAGCCCCCCTAAATAATATTTATTCCTCCTTTTCTATTTATTTATTTTTCCTCGAGCTCGGTAGGTAAAATTTTGTGTGCTTGTTTTGATTGCATGCTTGCTTGTGTGTGCGCTATAACAGAGTGAGCGAGGAGAAGTCATGGCCGGAGTTGGGGGCGAGGCAGGTCCCAACTCCCAGGGACTTGAGGCAGTTCAATCTCATCCTTTGATGCATGCTTTGATCCAGTTTATAAATACAACCCTATGACCGTTTTATAAATTGCATATTGTTTCTTGTTAAAACCGGTAGGATAGCCACCCTTGATTGCTATGATTGACTTTGTTTGGCCTAAATGATTGCTTTAAAATGTGTGAGTGCTTTAAAATGGGAATGGGATATTTTGGAAAATGAGTAAGAAGCTGGGTGAGCCAGGATGGGCCAGCGTGTGTCGGGAGTATGGGTGAGCTCGTACCTTTGTGGTTGGCGTGTTGGAATGTCCATCTTGTCGTTAAGGACCGGGTTGCGTGACATCTCACACGACCCAATTATCGTACTACCACTCGGCCGTTGTATGTGGCAGCGGCAGCATAAATCCACTAGTTAATCTACTTGCCATCGAGTGCGGGTGAGCAGCGGGAGATCAGGGTAGAAGTGCGATCGTGTGAGTGCATACAGTTATGTGAGATAACCCTTGGTTGCTCCGTGGTGGCTCGTAGGGTTAGCTAAGGTGGGTAATGGCTTTGATAGGATCCGCGCCGACACTAAGGTGTTCGTGTGGCGGTACCCTACTTGTGGGTAAAGATGTACAACCTCTGCAGAGTGTAAAACCTATTCGAATAGCCGTGTCCACGGTATTGGACGAGTCACGGTGGGGTCACAAAACTAGTGTTTGGGTTTGGGATGATTTTCATGGCATGAGTTGATTTCTGGCAAAGTGTGTGGCTGTGTGCCTGGGCTACTGCGGACGGGGAGTCCGGTAGTCTGCATTTGGTTTTCACAAAACAAATGAGTTTCTTGAGTTATAAAAACTGTTTGCGAAAACCTTTTGAAAACAAACCCTTGCATGAGTAAATGTGTTTGCAAAATAAACCTTATCACGATCCTTGATATATCCGTGCATGATTTGCTTATAAGCCCCTCAGTGGGTGGGGTTGAACTTGTTGATGCGTATGTACTCACCCTTATGATTAACTGTTTTTCGAGAGGAGGATCCCGATTTCGTTCCGAAGGCGTCGAGTAGGTCGTTGCCCTACACCCAACCGTGCACTGTGGACTCGGGTGCATACAGAGCTTCCATGGCGTGGTACTCGATGAGGCCTTAGAAGCCTTCTATCGTGGTTTGGTCTTTAGCTTTTGTGTTGTTTCGTGGCGTGGCGCCCGTGCGCCCACTATGCCGCCGTGATGTAAGGACCGAACCACCGTTGTAATAAATGTGTTGCCGCCTCCCGACCGGTATTTATGTCACATTTAGTCACCTCGATAAGGGACGCCTGTGAAGCCTCAAGTACCGCTAGGTTGATTGAGGTGAGTGCCAATATCGGGAGTGTGAGAGTGTTGTGGATCCAGAGCGGATGCGAGATCGGGATCCGAGATCGGATGTCGGATCGGAGGCCTCGGTAGGCGGCCGCCTCCTTTATAGACCGAGAGGCAGCTCACAAACGTATACATCGCTATGTACAAGAATGTGTACTAGTGCAGTGCCCACTGGCGTGACGGTTGTCTGGCGATTCTTGCCCTCGGGCGGCTTGATGGCGAGTTCCGGCTCATGCGGTGACGTGGCGACTCCTCGTGCTCGTCCGGAACGGCCGGGTGGTCTTGACCGCGTCGTCGTCGTCGCCGTCTGCACGATCGAGTGCGCCGTGCTTGTTCAAGGGTCTCGTCACGGGAGCCCTCGGTGGCACAGCACCGGCAAGGCAGGATGTCCCATCGCACGTGGTGCTACAGCCGCGGGATGGCTACACTGGCCGGGATGGCCGTGATAGCGTCGGGATGGCCGCACTGGCGGGATGGCGGAGGAGATGTGCCGTGCATTCTGTGGTCACAGACCGTCCGGTCCGTCGGGTCGCCGCCTCAGACACCCTTCGAGGGTGCTCCCATGCCCTCGAGGGGCTCATGAGGAGGACGTGTAACATCTCGGATTTTTCCTAATGTTAAAGTTTGCAAAAATGTGGTTTTCAAAATTTTTGGATGATTTTGAGTGCTTAATTAAATTATAAGGTTGTCTTCTTTGATCCTTCTCTAAATTCTTAGATTTATTTTGAGCTAAATGATAAATTTAGGATGTATAAAATGTTAGTGTGATTATTTTGGAGTTATTGGATTTTATTTGGATTTATTTGAGTGGAGTTCAAATCTGAATTCAAATTCAGATTTGAATTATATAAGTTGGTGCATAAAAACCTCTATCCTCAGCTGGGCCCAATCTTTCCTTAACCCAGTTTGTTAAGTCCTCTGGAAGACCCTAAGCTCATCGCTGAGTCACCAGAGCATCTCCATCTTTCGCCACCGCCCTGCGCAACCGCCGGCCTGCTTGGCATTCCGGCCCGCTAGGCCTGCCTCCCACCTACCACCTCTTCCTGTGACACCGCCATGTGGGGCCCGCACGTCAGCCGGGGAAAACTTTCCTTTCTTCTCCGCTGGCGTCACGCGAAGGCGACGGGCGCGGCGCAGCACCGAGCCGCCCATGGCTGCCGCCCCACCGCGCTGGCAGCCGCGGATGGGTGCCGCGCGCCTCCTCACTGCATCTCCGGCGCCCACTCGCCACCAAACCCCAGGCCGCCGCCCCTTTTAAGCCCGTCCGCCGCAGCTCCTGTCCGCCGCCGCCCTTGGGAATTCCTCCCTGACCACCACAAGACAAGAGGAGAAGGAGGGAGAAGAAGGAGGGAGGAGGAGTGCCCGCCGGAGGAGTTGCCACCGGAGCACGCCGAGGATTTCAGAGCCGCACACCTTAGGGACATCAACGCCGCCCGCGCCTACTCTGCCTCGTCCACCCGGCCACTGCTCCAACCCGCGATGCTGACCCTGAGCAGCCGCCGTGGATCATGATGCCCGGACTGGAGTGCCGCTGCCGCCATGGACGTCCACGACGCCGAGCTGAAGCTGCTGCCGGGAAAGGCGACCACGCCGGGCCGGAGCTGTGACTGTGTACTACGATGCCGCCTCGCCCACCACCTGCTCGATGGAAGGTGTGAGCCACACCGGTCTGCTGCCTCGTTGTCAAATTGGCACCACGTCACCTCATCCCGGTCGCAACCACTTCGCAGCCTCGCCTTGCTTCTCTTCAAACCTACTGGTGAGCCCGACATCCAGCTGTTGTCCTTCATCTTCAACAACATGGCTGCAGCCCACCTTGCTCACAACCTGATCGATGTTATGCTTGTACTGTGATGCCGAGACGCCGCCACTGACCCGTGCTGCCGAGAGCACCGCGAGAGGAGCTCCGCCATGGAAGAGTCGTGAGCCGCGACGACGAGGAGCCGAGCTGCCGACCGTGGAGGGCGTCTGTTGTGCGTGAACCCTGAGGACCGAGTCGTCCGTGCCGTGAACCTCGACGCCACACCTCTCTCGCTTACATCCTCCGCCTCCCCGCCACCGAGACAACCCTTCACCGCCGCTTTTTCTTCCTTCTTCGCTACATCTAGGCGAGCCACCGCTTACCTCGGGCCACTCAAGATGTGGAGACCCGCCGTTCAGGCCGAGCGAGGAGAATCGCCAAGCTCGTGGAAATCAAACCACCCTTTGACCTCAAGCCCGCTAAGAGTTGCCGCCGCCTGGCCGCCGACGCTTGTGTGCCGACAAGAAAAAGCCGGCCTTCGTCGAGTTTTACGCCCGCAGTGCCGCCGCCGATCCGCCGCACCATCGCTTTGCCTCCCCCTTTCTATCTGTTTTAACGAGCACGCCACCGCCTCGCCCGCCTTCACGGCCCAACACCGGTTTGCACACTGCATCGCCGCAGAGATGGCAAAGGTTTTACCTTTAGCTCGCCATACCCAGCTAAACCGCTGTTCCTCCTGTGGCTTGTTGTCGCACTCACGGGTTGAGGTGCCACGGTGCTTTTGTACACGCTGGCCGTCCCGCCCCGCCGAGGTCAAGTCGTTATGACGCCGCACACTTGGAGGCAAGGCACCGCCGAGGCACTCGTGAGCACACTGCACATCTTGGCGTGCATACGCTGCAGTGCGAGCACGCCGGCAACCGATCGCAGCACCACCGCCTCGGTGTCTCGCCGTGTGAGCTGCGCCAGAGCCGACCAAGGTTCCACCTTTAACCACCCTAACCAAGACCCTAGGCCTTACCAAGTTTCACGATGCAAACACCGCGGCACGCGCAAGGTCGAGCCGCCACCCTTCCGCTCGCCGGAGCTCGCCGCCGAGGGTCTCCTTTGGCTCGCACGCGCGAAGCGCCACCACCCGCACACGCTTTATCTCATGCACTAACGCAGCAAGCATGCCGCTACCGACTAGCCACGACACCGCGTCGCTTTGCTTCGCCAAATGGAATCGACGCCGCTGAACCGCAATCCGCCAACGATCGAGCCTTCTCAGGCGCTAATCGAACCCTAGGTGCATCCTAAGCCACCAGGAGCTCTTTAACCTCTCGATCGGCCTTCTAATCTTTCTCAATCTCTTCAAAAGTGCTCGAAGTCCTTAAATGGATTATGGAATTATTTTCCGACTCTTGAATTGATCCTTTGCAATTGGTTCGATTTCGGGAATAGACTATAATTCATTTGAATTAAATCTCAAGAGCTCATTTGAATTACGACAATGTTTTCCGCTTCTCGAATTAATACTTTGCTATTTAATTCATTCGGAAAATTATTCTAATCCTTTTGTTCTCATCCTGAAATAAATTGATATCGATTTATTTCACGGGATTAAATTGTTTCGGCCCAAAACCTAAGCCCATCTAAAGTCCACCTAATCTAACCTAACTACATCCCTTAAATACCCTCACCTCTCATCACTCCTCTCCATCTCTCTTCCAAGCCGCCGCCACTCTCTTCTCCTTTCTCTGTTTTTCTCCATCGAAGCAACCAGCAGAGCATGCCTCCTGCTATCTTTCCTTTACTCCTTTCTCCAATCGAGGGACGCAAGCAGCAACCTGCTGCAGTACTCCCCAATCCATCTGCAAATCCATCCTTCTCTTCTGAACTCCTCTGATTTCTTTCTCCACCGAGCAAGCATTCACTACCAGCCACCAATCCTTTCTCTCCTAGATCAGCTAGCAGCCACGAGCTCCAAATTCTAAGCCATAGCCTGCAACTCCTTTTCTTCTCCACTGAACCAGCAAGCAGACAGCTTGGCTCTCTGATCTCCACCGAGAGGCAGCAAGAGCAAACAATAGAGCAGCACGATCAGAGCACCAACAATGGCTCTCATCAGTTTATCTTTGCTCCACCAAGCAATCGCTGGAAACAGCTCTGGTTTTCCCATGCAAGATCCCTGTACCGGCCAGCAATAGCGCAGGCGTGGCGAGTCTCTCGCCTGCCCTACAGAAGCTGGGAGCTGCACCGCGAGAACACGAGCCGGTGATGGTGGGTGTCGGCACCACCTCCTGCTGCCTGCCACTATCTACACAAAGCTGAAGCCGCCGATAGGAGCGACCACGCCGACCATGCCACCGCCGAACCGGAGCTGCAGCGCGTACGACGGCGTCGATGACCGCAAGATGGAGGAGTGCATCGCTGTTGTCCCACCGACGGACGCCGCGAGCAGGAGCTGCCCGCTCCGTCAACCTCGCCCACAAGCTGTTCAATGGTATGAGCCACTACAAAGCTACTACCCTGGCCCGCCGACAACAACGTGTTCAACGGAATGCCTGAACAACGACAGCAAGCTCTTAGGTGAGCCATCGGTCCTACCTTGTTGCCCCTATGTGTGCCGGCCTTCGTGCAGAGGGATCCATCGCCGCACCGCTGCAGCCCGCCGCCGCCAGAGCCGGTCTTCATGCTGTGCATATCTTGTAGGTGCCGCTGCCGTCATCTGCTCGCAGCCACTGCTGCTTTGATCGCCTAAGCTGTACACGCCGCCACTCTAGAACACCAGATGCCCGTGCGACGCAGTCGTGGCCATGCCATCAGCTCGCACACACCTGAACCACCCAGCACAGCAGGCCAACGGCTTGGCCTTGGTCTGGTCATGGATGCTCCTTGGCACGGTCTCACGCATGCTGCTGCTAACCTAGCTGCTATCTTGAACCCCTCTAGCTGCTTCTACACAAACCTGTAGTGTCAGCTTATGTTTCAGAACCTCAACCTTTCAAGCAGCACCTAATGTATGATCCTGTAGGTCATGGACAGGCTAGCTTGTTCCTGACCCACCAAATCCTTTGGATCCAGAAAGCTGGTGACCGTGGCACTAATGCCCTTCCAATCCTTAGCCAAGCTTTGGCTTGTGAGATCGAGTGCTGTAACCTTGAGCTGCTGACCACCGCAAGTTGCCTTCCTGGTTGTGTGTAGCTGCTCGTCCAATAGTTTGGAGGCCTGTTCCTGTTCGTGTTAGCCTGCTGTGTCCTGATGAACCCATAGTGCTAGGCGGCTAACAGTCAGTTCTCGTGCAAATAACCAGTCCTACATCCTGAGCTTTCCCAAGCCTAGCAGCCGACACTAGTGACCATAGTTGGACCAGCCAAAAGCTGTCTTTTGTGTTATGTGCTTTATCAAATTAATTAAATAAAATGTTTCTATATTTGAAAATCCATAATAAATTGACCATAGCTCGTGATAATATGAAATCAGTTTCTTTATTCTTCTAAAATGATGAAGCAACCCGTTAGCTTAGTGTTTGCTCTCTTTTGGTTCTTTATTGCTTCTCTTGGAGTTATTTGCATCTAGACACCGTGTTTATTTATATTTGCGAATCTAGGAATTCCGAGTTGAGGAGTCAAGCCGTAAGATCGAGTACAACTACGGAAACTCCGACGACTACTTGCACAGTGTTCACGCCCGATCTCGAATACCTATTAGGCATTGCTATGTAGTATGCTAGCTACTTAAATTGCATGATGATGAACCTTGCATAGCCTTCTTTATTTATCCGTCTCATTGCCCTACTACTACTATGTTATATATAAGTGTGTGTATATACGAGCTTCGCGATGCATGTGTTGGGATGGGTATAGTGGTTCTTGGCATGTGTGGGTAAAACCCGGCGAGAAGGCGTTTTGGGTACTTTGGCGGGGTGAGCTCAAACAACCGATCCGGGATCGGGATGGGGTGCACTCGGTGCACTCCCGCTTACGGTTTTTGAGCACGGTGTTGGAGTTTTACTATACACTTGAAGGACATGAGCTCGCCCGCCTCGAAACCGAGTGAGCCAACCGCTTCACGGGACTTTACTGCACACACCACCTCGCCGAGCGTGGGGTTAAGGCCGAGTTGAGCCTGCAAGTGCGGAACCATACCGCCACAGGATAGAGGGTATCGCTGGGGAGAGGTGGGAGTGAGACCACCTTCTCTCGGCGTCTCCCGTGTGGCCACATGGGAGCATTTCACGCCGCAATTCCCTTGGAGGGGCAGTTGCGGATGGAACCGTAACTCACCGAGAGTTCGCACGATAGGATGGGCTCTTCTGGCTGATCACCGGTGTCATTCCGAGTTGCATGTATGTACACGCCTGCAGAGTTTAGATCTATACGATAGTCGCTGGCCCCTGGTCATGGACATGCCCAAAGGGATTGTTGGTTCTCAAGTTTTGGGATTTCTACCTCCCGTAGTTTGAGAGTGTGGTGAGCCGTGGTTGCGCTGGAGAGAGAGTGTTGCCCTCTACCTCATGGATCCGATTGCAATCATTGAGGTGCGAGAGAGGAAGTTCTCGATCGACCCTAAATGGATATAGGTTGTGGTGATGGGTCCTGGTGCAGTGCTCCCTTTAGCCGAGAGTTTGGGTTGGGACCTATATGGAGATTTTACTCTTTATGCTTTGTCACGCGCATAGGAAAACTTGAGCCTACTCAAGGGCCCGACGAGGTCTAGTCCCCACAGAAGGTCATATGATGGGGATGGTTTGAGGGCGTGAGCTAGGAGATATGTCTTGCGGGCATAGAATTGGCACCCTCAGTGCGCACAACCTCGGGCATCGGCATCGCCGACCGTGGGCCAAGAGCCTTAGCGAAACGCATTGCCCCGAGGGTGCGCGCGCCGCATGGTGGCCGACACGCCGCATGGATGTCTCGAATCAGCTCCCACCCTGCATGGGGATGCATCACGCAAAATCCCGAGGGCTACGCTTGTACAATTCCCGTCGATCATGGCAATGCGCCTTGTCTCGATGCGATTTGAGGTAGTTCCCCGGCCGATCCAGCGAGGTACTTGCTCCGCCAGCCCCGAGAGGATGAAGCTTCATCAATATCCATGGCCTCGGCCTCATCTCGCCCAAGACCCCTCGAGGTTGGAGGACTCGAGGCCCTGCTCGAGGGGTCCTCGCCCATGGGCTCGACACCCATGGTCTTCGAGGAGCCCTCGAGGGTCCTTCGTGGTTTTGGGCCTGAAATTGACGGACGGCTTGGAGGTCGCGGGCGAAGACGTTCGGGAACGTGATTCGCCCGACGATCTTGGCCAACTCGTCCGCCTGCCTCGTTGTACTTGCACGTGATGTTAACCTCGAGGCCATATAACTGTCCTCGAGCTTGCGCACCACGCTGCAGACGCTTCCATCTTCTCATTGTGGCGCCTTGCTTCATCAGTCGATCACCAACTTAGAATCTCCCCACGCCGAGGCGCTTGATGCCAAGCTCGATGGCGATGCGGAGGACAAGAGGGCCTCGTACTCCGCCATATTGTTGATCGCGAAGTGCAAGTGCACCACGTAATGTATGTGTTCTCGAGGGTGAACGAAGAGCGTGCCCACGCTGCGCCGCTTTCATTACCGACCGTCAAGTACATGGTCCAAAGACTCTTGATCTGGGCGGGCAGTGTCATCCACCGCCGAAATCGCCAAGATTTGTGATTTGATTGCCTTCGAGGCGCATAGGTGAGGGTTTCACCATGAGCTCCACACCACTTAGCTAGCGATTCTACCGTGGCGTCCTAGTTGCGGACTATCTCTCCTGTGGGGAAAGACGAGACCACGTGATAGGATGAGCCTCAAGTAGTGCCGCAACTTGCACCACCGCGTAGATGTTGACGGTGAATTTCGACAACCCAGCCATGAGTTTACCTTCAATGTTGTTATTGATTTAATATCCAAACTAACGATCCTAACCCTCATGATATGTCAAGTTCGCATGTGGTATTTGGAGTTTATTATTTATCGGGATTAAGCACCCTAAACGAGGACTTGTATAGTTCATCGAGCACTTTGCAAGAAGATCATGAAGCCCGCATGTCAAGACACAAGTTGAACATGACTCCAAGAGGCCCAAGGACCAAACCGTGAAGGCGGAAAACTCAAGATCTGGACAAAAATGAAACTTGCGCAACAAGGAGCCCTATCCAAACCGTGGAGAAACCGCGCCAAGGGCCCACATGCATAAGGGGAAGTTCCGGAAGACAAGAAGCAACCGGGAGGAGGCCGGGCCGAACTGGTCGAATAGGCCCAGCCGGTCGGCTCCACTTCCGCCCTTGCCTGCACCCCTTTGACCTAGATGACCCTCGGGCTATTTATAGTCCCCCGCCAAGAGCCACGCATCAATTCATTCGTCATCCACGAGGAACAGAGAAGAGAGGACACCATTCAGAGGAGAGGTCGAGATGGTTGACTAGGGCTTCCCTAGCCGATGTGGAACCTTGCATGGAAGACCACGTCGGAGTTCTCGAGCTAGGATAAAGATCAAGGTAGGATCCCGGTGGTGATCTTGTCCATGTATTATACTTTCATATTGAATTTGCAAGATTGAATCCGATTTCTAGAGATCAAGTGCTTTCTACAACTTTGTTTTCGCTTGGGTTTTCTTATTCTCCAATCTATTCCTGGATAGATTGCATAGGATGTTCTTGTAGTCATGGTGGCTAGAGGTGCATACCGACCTACCGAAAGGCTTTCATCTTGTCCTTTGGACTCACCTAGCTAACCCGCACGAATAGGAGTGCGTCGTGACGTGATGGTGGCTCCAAAAGGCGGCGTCTTGAGTTGGAACCAAGCCGCGATTTAAAGAGTCTTTTATGAGATTCGATTTACTTTGTTCATCTTTGCTTGGAACTTCAACAAGAGCTTGATCCAATCTCTCTAGGTTGGTTTTACCTATCCTCTCTATCTCTTGCTACCTCCTGTAACTTAGATTAGATTGGGTTTCTTGGTGTTTTTTAGATTAGATGCATTAGCTCTCCTTTTCAAGATCAAAGTGTTTTTTCGCTTATTAGATTGGATCTTGCGTTACACATTGTTCCAGATTCGATACCTTGGGATCACACTTAAGGAAAGAAGGGTTCCTTGACTAGAGATGGCACGGCACAAACCCGTTGGGTTTCGCCATCCCAAACCCATGCCCATAAATGCAAAACCCGCCTATTAAAAACTCATGACCCGTGACGGGTTTAATTTTGTGCCTAAACCCATGCCTATTTGAAAGACCGGGCACCTACCAGGTCGCCTGTGGGTACCAAATCAAACAACAAAATTGGTATATATGTGTATTTATATGTCCACAATTCAATAAGAAAATAATATACATGTATATCTTCACAATTTAAAACATACATTCAATATTGATGTAAATTAACGAAAGTATAGTAATAGCTATCCAATCATATCACCACATGTTAACAAATGCACTTCATATGAGTGGCATAAAGCACAAAGATAGATCGCTTAACAATTAAACTCATGATAAGAAATAATACATGCATATAAGAGTTGGGGTTTAGCCATTAAAATTGAAGTGTAGCCTAAGAATGTTGGCTTATTTGGTGATATATAGTCGGTCTAAAACCCATGGGTTCACAGTGTTCGGGTTTTATGTTCCCAAACCCATGCCCACGAACCCTGGTCTTATTTTTGCCCATTCGTGAACCCATGGGTATAAAAAATCGACCCATGCCCGTGCCCTAATGGAGTAAAACCCATCGGGTTTCGGGTTTCGCACCCATTGCCATCTCTACCCTTGACTACGGAGGATTTGTCCGCTTGCAAGTCCAAACGAAGTTTGATACATATAGACCGTCAACAAGCCCCTTTTTCTCGCGCCATTGCCGGGGAACAAGTAATCAAGATTCAATCTAGTTTTGCGTTTGTGAATATTTTCGCTTTTTCTCTTGATCTTTCTTTTGCATCTCTTGTTTCGACCATCCTCGAAAAAAAATCAATCTAATCTAGGTTTTGCTAAACCTTAGTTTTCTTTTAGTTTTCTTTATTTTGTTTATTACTAACCCTAATCGAGATGGACGGCTACATCTCCAACAAAAAATATATATTGTGAATGGTCTAGAAAATTTTGCGGTGCAAAGGTGACGTGCAACCCAAGATCAAGATCATCTAATCTCCAAGAGAAACTCCACCTCCAGATCGAAAGGAGATCGACCTCATCCGCCACTCATCCTAGGGAGGTCATTCCTCAAGACCGTCGAGCAATCGACGCAAGGGGGAGATCAAGTTCGACATCGATGGCGTGAGGAGTGCATTCAAGTCAACTATGATTCGAGGTATGTAAAATGGTCAATATTAAATACATTCTATCTCATCATCGCATCGGAAGGGAGGAGTCAAGGGAGAATGAAGCGAAGAAGACGCAAAAGTTGTTGCATCCGCCAAGACCAAGAATCAACGCCACCGTGAAGACCAAAAGATGACTAAGCGAAGAATAAACCTACACCGAAGCCAAGGATGGTGTAGAAGTGGGGTCCCCAAGATTGCAACACCCAAAGAGCGTTGATCCAGTGAAGAAGAGAAGAAGTCTAGCTATAGACTATAAACAAAGCACTGGAGGCAACCCGATCGTCGAGTCAAGAATAAGCTACCGGAGGACAACCGTTGAAGAGTCAAGCTACCGGAGGGCAACCCAAGAATTTTCAAGTTTTTCAAGTAAGTTGGTCTTAGAATTTGCTAATACATACCATAAACTCTTATGTGGTTGAACAATTTTTGGAGACATTATAATTGCTCGGTAGTTTTATTTGAATTTTATATTCATCATAAACCCATGACTTGAGCCGTTCTAAGTTTTATTTGAGAAACTAGTACCAAAATTCAAAATCTATCCAAGCCTTTCATCTTCTCCATGATGATAAGGTTGGCTTGTTTTACATGATAAAAACACATGAAAGTGGAGCCTTGCTATGTTTCTTAATGTTTTTAATCTTTGATGCATGGTAGACTCGCTGAACCTAAGGAACTTGATTTTGGTTTCATTCAACTTGACATCCACCGGTTTCTCTAGATTATAGAATTTTTCTAAGCCCCATTGACTTTATTTTTATTCAAAATATCTCTCTTATGTTTGGCCAAAATTAGAACCTAAACCTATACCCCACGGTCAAGCCGGGAACTTGCTATCAATTAATGAAAGCAATCGATTCCGGTGCAACCAAAATAAATTTTAATTGTTTTTGATGCCTAAAAGCTCCTCTAATGATATATTTGGACTCATCGCTAGCGCTGAGTTAATTTTAAAGTTTCAAAATTAGAGGTGATTAGCATCTAAACATGATTAAGGAGGTTTTGAGCTTGATTAACATATAGTGCCCCACGATGCATCACATATCCATCATTTGGCATCTTGGGCACGTGCAAAGGACAAGCATGGGGAAGCATGGGCTTTGTTTTGTAGGAAATTGGTGGAAGCACAAGAAGCAAGGGAACAAGAAGTAAAACAATGGAGGTGGAACCTTAATCGCAAGCAAAGGAGTGGTTGTGAACATTTGGGTGGAGGAATCTCGTGGATCACGCGGACACAAAGGCAAGAAGGGAGCAAGAAGTATCTCGGAGAAAGATCAAAGCAAATGGAGTAGGAGGCCCTAGGTCGATCGGCCTAGTCTGGCCTAACCTCCACTTATGGCCCCGGTGCTCCCTTCGCTGGTAAGTATTTTATGCATTTGTTAATTCGTGTTCTTGAGTTCATAGCCCATAAGTTCCGAAACAACCTAGAAATATTTGAGTTCCATGGGGATGAGTATTTTGTTATGTTATCATAGTTTCTTTTGTTTCAATCTTTTGTTTATGTTGATAATGCTTTGATACCTAAGGCTAGCACCATGCTTTTCGGAGTATAGATCTCACTACTCCGTAGTCCCATCAACATATCATTTGTAGGTTTAGCTAAAGTGGCCTCATGTTCACACCTCAATAAATTAGTTTAGCTTCACCATGATAGGCGGTTGCATGTTCAAGTACCACAAACCCTATGGGCTAATATCCATCCTATCTTGTGTACCACACACACCACCCTCCAAAACCTCACCAAAATTCACCATAGTTTCCATCACTCCATTTGCTTGTGTGTTTCTCCCACCCAAGCAACCCCTGTACTCGTTAGAGTTAGTGAACAATGTGGAAGATAGCCACCAATGTCTTCACCAAGAAGACACGTTCATCATCAAAGGTGCCATTATCAAGCTCTTCGAGGAGGCACTCGATTTCCAGTCTCCCGGCATGGAGGAAGGCGTGGCACCACCGAGGAGCAACACGCTCTGTGGTGGCATGAGGAGTACACGGTTCGTCCATGCGGTACACAACCGAGGACACATGGAAGAGCCACCCGTTCCACCATGACGCTCAACTCGTTCATCCGCTCCACCACCATACACTCGAGGCATTCCAATGGATTCATCATGAAGGAGGAGGAGGAGAGGCTTGTTCGTCTTGAGAAGAGGCTTATGCCAAATGTTGACTTCGATGACAATGCCCTCCAAGTGTTGGGATTCTACTCTTGAGCAACCTTGGATGGGTGAAATTCTTTAATGGAGTTGGTGTAAGCATTCACAAGGTGCTTGCCTTGGAAATTCTTATACATTAGCACCAAGGAAGCCCCGACAAGTTGAAGTCTAAGAAAATATGTTAGAAGGATTTTGGGGAATGATTTGGAGAAGACTACAAGGAACCCAAAATTTCTCCTTGTTAGGATTTCTTTGATTCAGTACATGAAGCAAGGAAAATATATTAGTGGAGATGAGAGGAGAGGGTGCAAGTTGATGTTCCTCTTTCCAACATGGGGCTGATTATTTGTTGAATCGAGACAAAATTGGTTAGAGGAAGGACTTCTTGCTTGCAAAGAAGAATAAAAGGAGAAGAATTGTTGAAGAAGGATCATCCTCCGCAGCCCAAGATAAAGGAGGGCTGCACATCAAGCTAATAAACAACCACATGGAGGATCCCGATGCCACCACCTTATGGAGAAATACCAATGCCTCCACCATATTATGAAGTGTGCGATGCAAGCATGGGAGTGGGGCAGCCTGCATACCACCTCCTCCACCATACATGGCGCCTAACGAAGCATTCATGGTGCCTCATCCAAACCAATGCAAGTCAAATAAAAGAGACCACAATCATACTACGAGCAAGGATACAACGCACAAGATCATAAATATCAACCTAAGATGAAGAATGGAGAAGGAGGAAGAAAAATAATAATGACGCCTTCAACTTGGTTCAATTTTCTCTTTCTCTTTTCTTTATTTTCAGCTTTTATGCAAATTTGTGTGCGTAGCATTTTCAGTTTTATTTATTTTCAGCATGTGTGTTAGTAGTAGTGTTTGCTTTAAATCAACATGAATAAAGTTTGCCACCATGATTATCACCTTTAGTGAAGATAATAAGTTAATGCCATGTTGATATATGATGAAAGTTGCCGCTTTGCTCATCTTTGTATTTGTTTTATGCATAATTAAGCTAATGCTCTCTATAAATGCAAATCTGAAATTAAATTAAATGCTAGCTTAATCCTTTGCGGAGGTTATGATAAAGATAAGACCCATAGTTTTCTTTTCATGCTCTCAATTTTGGATGGGTTAAAGATGATTTATTTTGTTCTTAAAAGTTATGCTAACCTTGTCATTAATACCTCTTGCATGTTGCTCTACCTATCCAAAGTCTTATATTTATTCGAGTGAAAAAAACTTAGTATACAAGATTTATTTTTGGGTGAGTTAATTCAGGGCTTGATTTCTCTGGCCCGAGACTAAGAAGCTGGTCATTCCGTTTTTGCATATATATCTTATTGCTTGCCTTTTCTATCCGTGTGTATTGTGAATCTCCACATCGAAATTTCACAAACCTCGTGGATATCCACCCATAAAACCCAATATATCTTTTTGTGTTTACCTCCTTGACCACAACCTATCATTTGAGTATGGATGAATATTTCGAGGAAGATCACAAGAACAAAGGTGCCAAGGATTGAAGTATAATTTTGGGAGACCTCCAAGACGACATGAAGGTTGCGTGAAGGATCCTAGAAGATTTCAAGTGTTTCTCTCCGGAAAACATAGAACTTTTAGTACCTACCTTGGCACAAAATTTTGCCTCTCTTTGCAGAGGACGTGCAATCGTCTAAGCATGGGGAGCTGCCAAGGAGGTAGGTACAATGTAATCTAGAGTTCAAGGGAGTATATAAAAAAAAAAAGAAGAAAAAAAAAAGAAAAAAGAAGAAAAAATATGAGAGAATATATATATATATATATATATATATATATATATATATATATATATATATATATATATATATATATAAAGCTCTCTAGATGCATTAAGAGTTTCAAGAGGATTCATGATCAAGACCCATACTCATCTTTCCAACCATGTGCAATCCGATAACGAGGACTTTGCTTGTGCCTCGGGATCACTCTTTGCCATTTGCACATGTCCACCTATCTTAAGTGTGTGTAATTTTCTCTCCCCTCCTTGAAGTAACATTATTTTCCAATGACCTTTTTGACGAGTCTCGGTAAGACCATGAGAAGCTTGTCTTGTTTTGATAATATCTCAATAATAATATCTTGGTAGGACTAAACTTTTCCCAAAGCTCCATATAAAGCCTACCACTTATATATATTTGAGAGGGAAAGGAGTAGAACAAATAGGCTTGAGAGACAAGATGAGATGAGAGTTCATGAGCAAGATGCAAGAAGGTTTAAATTTTTGAACTTGGTTTAGCTCTTTTTATTCATCTTACTCTACACTTCAAAATTCTAGATTCATTTGAAATTTGGGAGCATGACTAATTACTTGTGGGAAGAGCTTAATTGATATCCACCCTCGTAGGGATGAAGGCTAGTACACTATGGAACTTTAACAAATATAAATTTAGAGAGCATTATGTTTTCTCGTGTATGATCAAGTGCAGGGTATGAACAATGAAAGGCAAGCTGATATCCATTGAAGGCTTACTCGAGGACGAGCAAGGTTTAAGCATGGGGGTTGTTGGACGGTGAATTTCGTCAACCTAGCCATGAGTTTACCTTCAATGTTGGTATTGATTTAATATCCAAACTAACGATCCTAACCCTCATGATATGTCAAGTTCACTCGCATGTGGTATTTGGAGTTTATTGTTTACGTTGGATTAAGCACCTAAATGAGGACTTAGGGTATAGGTTCATCGAGCACTTTGCAAGAAGGTCATGAAGCCGGCACAAGTCAAGACACGAGGTGAACATGACTCCAAGAGGCCCAAGGACCAAACCGTGAAGGCGAAAACCTCGAGGACCTAGACGGAAAATCTTGAACCTTGCGCAACAAGGAGCCCTATCCAAACCGGAGAAACCGGCGCCAAGGGCCCACATGCAGGAAGGGAAAGTTCCAGAAGACACAAGAAGCAAGGGAGGCCGCGGGGAATGCGGGCCCAGTGCCGGCCCAGCCGGAGTAGCCCATTCGGCCCGGTTGGCCCCTTTGACCTAGATGACCCTCGGGCTATTTATAGTCCCCCCACAAACCACGCATCAATTCATTCGTCATCCACCGTAGAGGAGCAAGAAGAGAGGACACCATTCGAGAGGAGAGGTCGAGATGGTTGACTAGGGCTTCCCTAGCGTGGGAACCTTGCATGGAAGACCACGTCGGAGTTCGAGCTAGGATCAAGATCAAGGTAGGATCCGGTGGTGATCTTGTCCATGTATTATACTTTCATATTGAATTTGCAAGATTGAATCCGATTTCTAGCGATCAAGTGCTTTCTCTACAACTTTGTCTTCGCTTGGGTTTTCTTATTCTCCAATCTATTGGATAGATTGCATAGGATGTTCTTGTAGCCATGGTGGCTAGAGGTGCATACGACCCTACCGAGCATTTTCATCTTGTCCTTTGGACTCGCCTAGGCTAACCCACGCGAATAGGAGTGCGTGTGTGACTGGCTCCAAAAGGCGGGCGTCTTGAGTTGGAGCAGAGCCACGATTTAAAGAGGCTTTTGAGATTCGATTTGCTTTGTTCATCTTTGCTTGGAACTTCAACAAGAGGTTGATCCAATCTCTAGATTGGTTTTACCTATCCTCTCTATATCTTGCTACCTCCGTGTAACTTAGATTAGATTGGTTTTCTTGGTGTTTCCTTAGATTAGATGCATTAGCTCTCCTTTTCAAGATCAAAGTGTTTTCCGCCTTATTAGATTGGATCTTGCGTTACACATTGTTCCGGATTCGATACCTTGGGTTCACACTTAAGGGAAGAAGGGTCCCTTGACTACGACGGAGGATTTGTCCGCTTGCAAGTCAAGCGAAGTTTGATACACATATAGACCATCAATGGTAGAGCACGGATCTGGGTATCGCGTCTTTGTCTCGAGACCTCGTGATGTAGTACACCTCCGGACCGGCAAGGTGTGGCCTTCCCCGTCCTCTCCACGACGATGATCACGCTAACCACTTGGGTCGTTGCGGCGACGTAGAGATACAGAGGTTCACCGCCCCCGGCGGTGTCGGATCGGGCGCGTGCTAACGTCGCCTTTAGCTTGTCGAGAGCCTCCCGGGCCTCGGTGGTACGGAGAAGTGCTCGTGCTTCTTGAGTCGGTACAAGGGTAGGCCCTTCTTGCCGAGGCGTGATATGAAGCGGCTCGAGCCGCCGGGCAACCCAAGGCCTTTTGCACCCCTTTAGGTCTTTAATTGGCCCCATTCGATCGAGGGTCGAGACTTTCTCGGTTCGCCTCAATGCCCCACCGAGACAATGAAGCCTAGAGCATTCCACGCGGCACTCCAACGATGCACTTCTGGTTCAATTTTACCGTCACAAGGCGCGAACGCGCGTGCGCATCGTTAACGTGTCATTCGCCTTCTGCTTTTACGACTATGTCATCTACGTATGCCTCAATGGTCCGCCTCGTGATCCCCGAAAACATAGCCCGTATGTAGCCCCCGTTTGAGACCAAATGGCATTGTAACGTAGCAAAACATGCCGAATGGTGTGATAAAAGAAGTCGCAAGTCGTTAGACTTTTTCATCTTTATTTGGTGGTAAGGAATATGCATCAAGGAAATATAAAAGCTCACACCCGCGGTAGAGTCTACAATTTGATCAATTCTGGCAAAGGAAAAGGAACTTTAGGATATGCTTTATTCAAATCTGAAATCTACACACATGCCACTTCTCATTCTTTTTCTTAACTAGTACTGTGATTAGCTAGCCTCGTGGTGGAACACCTCCTTGATGAACCCGGCCTCTAAGAGCTTCCGCAGCTCCTCTCCAATTGCAGCGCCTCTCTTCGTCAAGCATCGCAGACACTTCTTTGTCTGACACAGGAGTGAGGTAGGATGTCAAGGGAGGTCTTGGCGACCTCTCTCTAATGCCCCAGACATCCAGGGCTCCACGCAAAGATGTCGGTGTTGGTACAGAGAAAGTCGACGAGCACCACTTTCTATTTTGGATCGAGGTTGAGCTGATCCTCAACCCCTTGCCCTCGGGGCACCGGGGTCGAGGGGTCTGACCTTGGTGTGCTCGGCACTCGGAACCGCCTGCGTGCTTGCCGGTGGAGTCAAGGTCCTCGTTGGCCATCTTCTCTAGATCCGCCACGCAGCGCTTCGCCGCGCCCGCCTCGCACTCGACATCGCACTCGTAAGGCGTGCTCGATCGACGAGCCCACCGTGATGACACCTTTGGTCCCGACATCTTTATCTCGAGGTAGGTGTAGTTTGGGACCGCCATGAACTTCGTAGCACGGTCACCCAAGGATGGCATGGTATGCGCCCGGAACCCCACCACCTCGAAGGTGAGTACCTCCTTCGGAAGTTGTCCCGTGTCTTAGAACCGAATGAGCAGGTCGATCGATGCCGAGAGGTTGGACCCGCTTGCCCGGCTATAGCAGGTGAAGCAAGCGACTTCTTGAGCCTCGGCTTGTCCGTCGATCCCCATCGTGCGAGGTGTGGGCGTATAGAATGTTGAGGCTGCCGCCCTGCCCACCTTGAGAACCACGAGTTTGGAGTGATAGGATCGACAACCAACGGTAGTGCGCCACAGGTTCGGAATGTGGTTGGTGGTCTCATGGTGAAGGAGATGGTCTCCTCGACCCGCTTGAGGAAGGATGGCATGGCCTTATGCCTTGGAGGACCTCGTGCCGTTCAAGCGCTTGCGTGGCGGGACGTCATGTCCACGTCGGTCCTCAGAAGATGAGGAAGGCGTTCTCCACGTCGGGAAGCCGTCGGCGCCCGTCGCCCGCATCCTTCTTGGCCTCATCGGCCTTCGTGTGGCATGTGACTCTGCCATAGTACTTCTTAAGCATGTCGCATTGCTCGAGGTGTGGGCGACCGAGGTCTTGTGGTATGGGCGCGCTTCTTCAACATGTCGTCGAACACGCCAGTCCTCGAGGGTACCTCGAGGGCCCTCGCGAGGTCGACCGCATGTACCTCGTCGAGTCGTCGCCATGCTCTGCGTGTGCGCGGCTACTGGGCTTCTTGCCTTTTTGCCTCGCGCTTCTTCGCAGTCCTTGGGTTTGCCCTCCGCGGGCGCATCATCCTCGCTGCTTGCCCTTCCGCTGAAAATCGCCCGAACGCCTCTTCTTCGAGGCGGCAAGCTAGTGGCGATGTCGAGCGCTCATTGACATTCTCGGCGGGCTCCTCCCAAGCTCACGCACAAGTCCCCTGCAAGTCGTGCCCTCAAGAAAGGCATGTAGGACCTCCGGATGACGCCGGGAGCTGGTGCGCGCTTGGAGAAGCACCAGATAAAGTCCTCGGGGACTCGCCGGGTCTCGACGCACCCCGTAGGTCCCGGGAGTTCAGTGCGCACGTATGTGCCTGGAAGTTCCCAATGAAGGTGTGGACCAGTCATCCCGGTGTGGATTTGGCTTGCGGCGGATGCTCGAGCCATGTTCGGCAGCGTAATCTGCGAGGTGCGATGTATGTGCGATGATCATGGCGTCGTCGGTGCCGCTGGTGGCAAGCCGTGCAAGATGATCATGAGCCATACCCGAGGGTCCGTCTCCGAGTACTTAATGAGCGATCGTGGGCTGCCGGAAGCAGGGGATGGTAGCCGTGCGGATCTCCAGCTGAACACGCTGGTTCCCGGGTTCCGTGACGGGTCCTGTCCTCCGTGTCATATAACGCCACCACATCGTGGTGGTAGCCGTGCGCTATTCACGTCGCCTTTTCTTGTTCAGACGTTGCGGGCATCGCCGTCGTTGGCTTTGCCACATGTGTCGATCCGCCTCACGGCGTGTGTCCCGCTCTGGTTTGCCGGTTGGAGCTGCGCCTCCCGTGGAGCATGGACCTACCTCTCCACAGGTCCCGCGTGTCGCCATGACTGTACGGATGCGCGCTCGGGATGCATGCGGAGCTCGGCTTTCTTGCACGGCGGCTCGAGGGCTCGCGCCTCGGCGCAGTTGTGCCCTCGGTGTCGATGGCTCGGGCATAGCCCGATGTAGAGTCACCACCGCGATGAGCTTTGGCCCCGGTGGTGTCTGTGGGTTGTCCACATTGTCGTCGGTGTTGATGCGGGCGCGAGCTACACACCCAGCTCTCGGCGCGTTCGCCACGCAGAGGCCTCGCCCGCGATCGTAGCCCGCGCAGATCCGCACTTGCCGGTGCTCTTCCACGAGCTTCACTTCCATGCGGACTTGCGCCAAGCGTTAGGCGCGGCGTTGTTCGATGATGGTGGCACCGGTTGCCGGTTGTGGGTCATTAGGGATCTCCACCCGTCCCTGCCCGTCTACCCCATCGCCCGTGAGAGCAACGACGAAGCACTCTTGCGTGGGGTCATAGTCCCCTCGCTAGAGTTCCTGAGTAGGCGAGCCGCGCCATGACAGCAATGGAACGCCTCGGGTCTCGAGTCCGAGTAATCCCACCCTAGATCCTCATACCCATCGTGTACCTTTGCAGCCGGAGTCACAGTACGACTCGTCAGCGTGGTGGCGATGAGGTTCGGATCGACAAGAGGTGGTGACCAAGATCATCGACGCTGCCAGGTCCGTGCTGGTTAACCGATGAGGCGAGCCGTGAGTTGCGCATTCCGTGGGGAAATCGCGGCGTCATGGCGCGCTCTCCGGGATGGATGCGGCATTGGTGGAGGTACAACTCCTTGCATCGTGGCGTCGCAGGCGCGCACCGACCCGCCGAAGACGCTGCAGCCCGGCGTCGCTCGGCGCGCTATCACGAGCAACGCGCACGGCGCGCGGCGTGGCGGTGATGGGAGTTGGCGCTGACAACTGGCGTCGGTGCTCGGCATCGGCCTGCCCGCGGTCGGCGCCGTGCGTGTCCTCCGGTTGAGGAGGCACATGTGGTAGCCGTTGCCGATCGCCTCGAGCCGGCTCCCAAACCAGATCACGAATCCGGAGGGAGTGGGTGGAGCATCCCACCATATCGTGATGACGTCATCTCGTGCGGATCACCATCGAGAAAGCTAGTGGGGGGAAATGATCGCGATGTTCCCTGCACCGCACGCCAACCGCCGGTGTTAGGATTAGTCCCGACACTAACTAGTGAGTTGCGTGATCGCCTCTCGATGGTTGGTGCGATTGGCAAGAGGACACGGGTTTGTCTGGTTCCAGCCAGCGGCCGTCTGACCCGCCAGACAGCGTGGAGTCTTGTATTGATTCACACCGTGGTGCACTGTAGAGGGGCTACAAGCAAGGCGGAGAGAGCACAAGCCTCTAAGTCCTGCTAGGTTGATTGAGGCGAGTGCCAATATCGGGAGTGTGAGAGTGTTGTGGATGCGAGGCGGATGCGAGATCGGGATCCGAGATCGGATGTCGATCGGATGCCCGATACGACTGCCTCCTCCTTTTATAGACCAAGGGAAGTAGCTTACAAATGTGCTACATAGTGCTATGTACGTGACGGTGTACTAGTGCAGTGCCCTGGTGTGACGGTTGTCTGGGCGGATTCTTGCCTCGGGGCGGCTTGATGGCGAGTTCCGGCTTCCGCGAGCGATGTGGCGACTCGTGCTCGTCCGGAACGGCTTCGGGTGGTCTTGACCGGCGTCGTCCAGTGCGTCAGACGCTGATCGAGAGTGCGCCCGTGCTTGTCCGAGGGTCTTGTCACAGGGAGGAGCCCCGTGGCACAGCGCTTGGCGTGGTGATGTCCCGTCGGCACAGGCGCCCGCAGTCGAGGATGGTGCACACAACACCGGGATGGCTCCGGGCCGGGCGCTGGCACAACGCCGGGATGGCAGGAGATGTGCTCCGCGTGCTCACGACACCGCCCGGTCATGCCTGGTCGCCCGTACACCCTTCGAGGGTGCTCCCATGCCCGAGGGGCTCACAGCGGGAGGAGGACGGGAGTAGGCGGCACGGTGTTACGAATGGCTTATCCGCTTATCCGCACAGGCCCGCAGCACCTACATAGTGCTAGGAATGGCAGCATAGTGATGGGGTTTGGCCGAGTGACATGATCTGAAACCCAGCGTGTCGGCCGATGCGACGTGAGCGAGATAGCCTTTGACTATGGCGCGCGGCGGCGGGCATTTAATGCTCCGTCGGGTGAGACAAGCGGGTGTCTTTGCTTGAGGGCCGACCTCGAGCGGGAAGGAGTTCGGCTCGAGGCACCAAACCCCTCGAGAGGACGGAGTTCGGCTCGAGGGACGCCAAGCCCTCGAGCGACGGAGGTCGGCAGGCGCCAAGCCTCGAGCGGGGTCGGCTCGAGGTGTCGAACCCCGAGCGGCGAGATCCGCTCGGCGCCAAACCCTCTAGCGGACGGAGTGCAGGTGTGGGGCCCTCAATGGTCGGGCTTGTTTGGCCACTACGCCGCGGGCCTCGCATCGTTAAATCCCTCTTAACTGCGGGAGATTTAGGAGTAGTTGCGTTTTGAGAGGGTGATTGTCCCTTAGTTAGGGGACCTCTTATGGTCCCCGACAATTTTGTTATAGATTTAAATTTGGTTTAGATTTTGTTATAGATTTAAAATTATAATTAGATGTTATTTAGAATTTAAATTTACAATTAGATTTACAATTACATTAAGATTTAGATTTAGATTTAGATGTAAATGTTATTTTAGAATTAAATTTAAATTTAGATTCGATCAACTCGACACGTTAGACTCCGATATGTTTGACTCGCTCGACACACGACTTGCTCGACACGCTTTGATTCTCGACACGACACTACCGACTACTTGACATGCTCGACACGACACTACATACACACTCCGACTCACCCGACACGCTCGACTCGCTAGAAAATTAGTTACTTCATTAGAAAATTAGTTACTTCACTAGAAAATTAGTTTCTTCACTAGAAAATTCATTTCTTCACTAGAAAATTAGTTACTTCATTAGAAAATAATTGTTATTTATTCTTGTTATTTAGTGACAATGGATCCAATAGCAAGCGACAACGCGAGGTATTGTTAATGGACATAATTGCTAACAACAATGGTTCTAACAATCCAGGCTAATGAACAAGATCGGCGGAGAGACCAGACTAATATGCGGTGATGGCATTGATGCGGAAGAGCAACCAATTGCGAGACAAGAAATGATGGGCAGCCATCGAGGTATAATTAGTACAAACTAGTACCACATTACACTTTAAGTTTAATTACTAATTAATAGGAGCAATCAGTTAATAGTCCTTATTTTTCTAGGAACCATCGAGCGAAAAAGGCTCATGGGATACGCGGTCCAAGAGAGGAAGCTAGAGGGTCGTTTGAAGTTTCGGCGAAGGCATGCCATTAGCTCCACATGATAATGTCGTCAAGTTGACAAACCACATTGGGGATCTTGTCAGGGATAACATCCCAATAAGCTTTCGATATTGGAAAGGATCCGAAGCTACGGTGAAGTTCAAAATGAAGATGGAGAGGCACGGAGAATGCACAACAATATGTGGTCCGGACGAGAAGAACATGATTTGCGCCGAGGTGCAATTACACTTCTCATTTCCGGAAGGTACAAATCGGCAAATGTGCGGACTTGGCCATGCGAGAAGGGTGCAATAGCATTTCGACAGACAAGCGGTGAACAAAGACTACATCAAGAAGGGACTTGCACCCGATTTCACAAAGAAAGGACTTGCAAAGTTGGGAGATCATCTGGATTTATTTGTAGCAAGACAAGCAATCGCAAGAAGCCGCCAAGATGATTGAAACCAACACCATCAATGCATCTAAAAGAGAGAATTTCATAAGCTTGGGTCCGAGGTTACAAGGTGGCTATGCCCAAATGGGATAAGATGGAACATGATTGTATTGCACGTGGACTCATACCGCAACTATAGATTGGCCCGAACGAGCAAGGACTTATTATTATGCACATGGTGGCACGATCAATCCACGAAGATGGAACATTAGTATCAAGGCGACCAAATAAGAGAGATTGCGGCAAGAATTATTGAATTGATCCATGGATCGCCGAAGGAACATTTGTGCCTCGATCGAGAGAGAGATGAACTTAGTGCCGCAATAGGCACTAAAGAACACGGTGGACGCTGCGAGGCAAAAGTGTAGTGCCATGGAAACTTGCATGGCATAAGCAAATTGACTCCTATAAAAGTCGCAAAAGGTCTAAGGACCAGCAAGAATGACAACTAAGAGAGTTGCAAGATCGCGTAATCAGAACCGAGGCAAGAATGGAGCAAATCATTGACGAGCGTGTGGCTCTTGCTCTTAGCAACAATCATCTCATCGCAAGGTCCCACGATGAAATGAGCCTATCTCGCTAAGGGGAAAAACATCGCTCAATGTAATAACATGCACCAACAGCCACGAAGCAGCACCACGGTTGAAGCAGGCAAACCCAGTGCTCACCGGAAAATCGCCACACCGCCGTGGATGACATCACCGTGAGGTCGCGTGTGAGCTTCTCGATGTTTGCAGAAACAAGAAGCTTGTGGTGGCTCATGGCGTGAGAAAACTGTAGAAGGGATAGCATCACGGGCCACCATCGTGGAATTGAATATTATGCGAGTTTTTGTGGACCGAGTGGTCGATGGTTAGCTGACCTGGAGCTGGAGATACCGGGCCTAATGGGGAAGAGTTTCTTCAAGATGCTGTGCATACTTGGATTTTTTGGCCCAAAGCTCACATAAGGATTACGCAACAGCCACCTTCTCCTCCACCGACTCACCGGCCGCCATGCCCGAACGCGACGATCAACTACCGTGATTCACCACTGCAAGAGCAGGCATGAGTCATGAGTGACAGGGTGATCCAAGCGAGAGTCCACCTCCTTCTCCACCTCCTGCACATGTTAAGGGCAAGGGCAAGCGACAAGCTCCTCCTCCTCCGCCTCCAAAGAAGGAGAAGAAACCAAGCAGAAGAAGCCTCCACCAAAACTTGCTTATGAGAAGACAAACGAGGAACTTGACGAGGCAGTTCAGGCAGAATTGGATAGACAGATATTCAAAGCTCCCAAGCCTCCAGTTGAGAAACCAATTGACCGGTCAAATTTCATCGCTTTCATGAGGAAAATGGAGGAGGAAAGAAGACAAAACCAGACGATCTTCCCAAGCCATTGAGTGACTACAACCGCAAGTACTCAAGACTCAACGTGTGAAGAAGAAAACTGCATCTAAAGTTCCACAACTTGGTACCCAGTCAAAACAATCTATCCCCGACCTCAAGGTGCTTTCAACATTTGACCAGCAAGTGTCTGAATTTAACAAAGAAACAGGTCTGACTGAAGCACAAATAGGTGAAAAGTTTTCCGCAGACCACCATAGAAATTTTGTTGAGGGATTGACTGACTCATCGAGGACATTGCTTCTCTAATCAAGTAGTACTATTTCGTTTCTATTGCACCAACAAGATCACGTAAGTTTTTTCATCAAAAATAAAGATCAAGTAAGTTCGATTACTGCTATGATTTCCGCCTATATTCATATACTTAAAGTTTTTGGAGAAGTGCATATACGTCCAGATTGGATTGTTGTCTTCAACCTGCTGGAAGCGTCCATGCAATTTCGCGCGACATGCCAACTTTCTTCCATGCGACGATGGAATCTCCAGCAGGAAAGCTGTTTTATTTGAGGTGAACCCAGGGAACTGTCCGGTTCCTACGAACCAGGGAGTACAAGCCATGCACATCTCCATCATACCCTTCGATGCCGTCGCCGTGCAGGAGGCGAGCATGTGATCGGAAGAGATGATCGTACTGGTCAGCGCGCCGAGGCGAGCGCGTGGCCACCATGATCAGCAGCTGCGGCGAGGTGAACGGCGTGGGCGAGCAGCGTCGTCTCGTCGGCCCAACGTAATCACTTGACTCCCAAATTGGAACGCGAACCAGATGAATCGTGCGCCAACCGCGAAGCCGATCACATCCGTAATGCACCGCCTCAGGTCGAGCACTGGTCTGCTCCCGCTTTCGCTTGCACCACCGTCACACGGCACGACGAGGCAGGGATCACCAGCGGCCATGTGGACACTCAATTCAGGGCCTTCATCGAGATCCGGGCGGTCGGCGTGCGCCCGGCGATGGCGGTGACTCCCACTCGCTGATTTCCTCAATGTCGCCGAGCCTCCCACCGCCACACCAGAAATGCATTGCCGCGCTACCGGTGACGCGGAACTATTGCGTCGCTCTCATTGGTCGCATGCACCCGTGGGACCCAGCTTGCTTGGCGGGTGCCGGTGATAAAATATTGTTGGGTCCCACAACTGGTCAAAGCAAATCTACCTCGCGGCTGTTTTGCCTCGACCGGCGCAGCTGCCCGCCTGCCTCGCTCGGGCGGGATGTTGTTTTACTTGGCGCCGTCCAACCATCTCACCAAACCCTAACTCATTCTTCCATCCCTTGCTATTTTCAAAAGCGAGTTGCGCGGCGGCAGGACCGCCCCTCCGCCCCATGGTTTCTCTACGGCGTTGGGGAAGCTGGGCTGGGCCAGCGCGCACCGGGCTGGACGAGCTCGTCGCCGCCGAGCACTAGCGACGGAGCCGCTCATCCCATCCATCCTCAATGCGCACCTCGCTGTAGCAACTCCTCTCTACGGACTGGTAAGTCCTGCTTCTACCGTTCCTTCTTCTTCTTGTTCACCACCGTATACGCATAGATCCGGTATGTGTCGATTTTGTTTGTTTTTTCGTTGATTCTTCATCTGTTCATGGTTCTATCTTCTTTTGCAGATTCACATGGCACTCCAATTTCAGATCTGAACCACTCGTTCTCAGTTCCCTCTACCTCCCAGTGCTGAGTTTTTTTTTTGACTTGGGTGTTCTTTTTCATTGAGCCGTTGAGAACATCTATGTTGCAGAGTAGCAGATTGCATTTAGGTTTTGATCTCTACTCTCTTCCTTCATTTCAGTTTACTTTGCATTGAATCTGGAATATGATCTTGTTTATTTGTATATTTGAAAACGATACTGTGAAGTGTTGTTCTAGGCAGAAGGTCCTTACTTTTTTAACAGAGATTTTCGAGATTGGTTATATTTCGTTCCTTTTTTTAATAAAGTTGCAATTATGTTTTTGTGGGAATACGTAGCCAATTTTTAACCAGATTAGTGACAATGCTGCAAGGTTTCTAGTATAAGATATTTGAATGTGTATTACTTCATTTTTTCCTCATCAAATTTTATTTTCCACTAGTCTAGATGCATTATTGCTCACTAGATGTTTACAATCCTTTTAAACTGAACTATATCAATTTTGTTTATGTACGAAGCAACAATAAGATAAGTTTATGTATGTCTGCTTGCACTGCACATTTTCTCACCGCCTGAACATTTTGTTACAGTATATAGAGATGATAATGTGACTACCTATGACATACTTATTAAGTACTGCTTGAGTGCCCATGGAATTTATCTTTATGTTTTTGTGATACTAGGAATGACTGGTTTAAAGATATGCACCATAGTCCTATTTATGGAGTTCCTACACCCTTTAGAGGGATATCAATTTTTTCTCTCACATCTCATAGTCTGTTTCGTTTTTTAATTTATTGCAGTAGTCTGATGCACATATCCTCCATATGATGTCTTGTACCGCTCACGGGTCACATATATGAATGAGATGGGACAGTGTGTGTGAGAGAAAGGAGACTATGCGGAATATCTCAATAAAGGTAGTATTCACATACCATACTGAGGTCTCCTGTTCACTGGTGCATATGAGAAGTCTGTTTCAAAAGTTATAATTCCAAAAGAAATGCATCTGAGAAGTCACATCAAAGATGTGTTGTTTATTTTGCAGCTAAAGATATCTAGAAGGTCACTGCAAGCCTCACAGGACCAAGTTAATGGAATGTCCCAAGACAATGCATAAAGTATATCCAATTGACTTCAGTGCATTTACATCTTGGGTACTATGTCATACGATAGTCTTATACCTTCGATTCATTTTTTTTTTTGGTTTCTTCCTAACAATTTTCAATTAGACTGTCCACTGATTGGTTTGGGCACGCAACAAAATTGTGTCAATTCATTGAGTTATGCACTTTTAGTTATTCACCTTATGTTATCTCTAAATTGTAGCATATTCTTTGCTTGTCTTGTAAATTATTAACCATGGCTTCAATCTTGTTTACTATTGGAAATGTTTTCAGTTGTGTAATGAAGTGGCATGAGTCAATTTTTGCATCTATGCTATGTAACATGACATAACATCAGCATGTTGCCTCGTAGCAGCACTGCATTGCTGTTCACATGACTAAATTAGCAGTATAAACATCCTAAACATGTCAACACGTAGATAAGGAAGCAAATTCTATTAGCTGCTTCCCATCAAGAACACTCATGTGTCATGTGGTTCCTAAAAAAAGAGCAGTAAATGTTTTACATTCATTATTTCCATTTTTATCTGCCATAGAAATAGAATAGAGCAAGCTACAACCATTGCAACAAACAAGCTTCTATTCACTATTAGGAATAAATAATAGTTGTGTCACTATTATGTCAAAAACAATGCATCACTCAACCAGAATGGTTGAAATGGAGCCCTGGACAACATTGAATAAAAAAAACATGTGGTAAGATTTCTCAGATCCACCAATATGCATTTTTTTAGAATACCAATATGCATATCTCGAAATGTATTTGTTCAACAATATAAGGATAAGTCGAATGCTATCTATAATATTTCGAGCTATCAGTTTGTATCTTGCAGATAGACTAGCCGACCATGTTGTCCACTTATCTGCATTATTTTCTTGTCAAGCTAAATTGTATCCATTAAACTTAAATCTTGCCAAAATAAATTACCGGACCTTCAGTACTCAATTTGTTTGATTGTATAGATTCCTTCTGACATGATTGAACTGTCTCCTATGCACTTATCACCATATACATTTTCAATTAAGCGCAAAGTCCAACAGAAATCTGATTACGGATTATCTCCATTTTCCCTTGTGCCTTGTTAGGTGCTCTCTATATGGTGGGGATAACTGTTAACATTGATGAGCTTATGCTAAGGTATATTTCAGCTTACGCTTTCCATTACTTATTTCAGCTGAAAGAATAATGAACACATATCTTGGTTATTGGAGACATAGTAACCTGGTATATGTCCCAGTTTATCTTTCATCATCAAGCCCATTGCATATGAGCATTAGAGTTTTCTTAAAATATTTGTGTTGCACTTAGTGTAGTTCATTAAAGCTCTATGGTTACTATGCACTTGAGGTGTTTTCCTTTAGAATATCATTAGAGGTGTTTTCCCTTGTGTTGTTGACGTGTTGTGATACTAGCACTTCTTTATGATCAGTAGTAGCACTTCTACAAAAAAACATGTATCACATGAAGTACTTTTATGATACATAGTCATCAGAGCTAATACTAAAAATGTAACCTTTTACAGGTCCAATTCTCTGGAGTATATGTGCACTACTCGGCAAATTACTTTATTTCAATGAAAATGAACTAGTTATACCAGGAAAGATGGCCAAATGGCGATGCTTTGTGTCAGATGACATTTGAAAACCAGAACAAAGATCATATACTTTGTTGCATATCTTGTCACCATCCACATCATTACATTCATGTTCAGATCATGGTATTCTGACAATGTACTGTTTTGATAACAAAAATACCAGTTCTCGGCTGATTACAAAATACCAATTTTGATAAGGTCACTGCATGCCGTTGTATTGGAGGTTAGCTTGGAGGTTGGAGGCTTATTAGCAATAGGCAAAGCAAACTAGTAGGTCACTGGCAGCTACTAAGTTACTAGCCGTTAAAAAGTGCAGGTCTGTTTTATTTCTGAATTTTTTAAGCAGCGCTGAAGTGTCGGCATGTGTCCACCTTCACACCAAGGACATGCCTGCTCAGGTAGTACGCTCAAAGCAGTTGAACTTGTTTAATACTCCAAGCAGTTCATGTGAAAGAAAGAGAAAAGAGGCGTGTGGAGCCTGCAGCTCAATTTGTGTGTTGCAAGCAAAAGTCGGATAATTAAGCTCAACTTGATTAATGCAACATTAAAATGAAAACAACAGACTAGTTGTAAAGCTTGGCAAACCTTTTGGATAATATTTAAACATGCCATTGATCTTGGAAGAAGCAACTTCATATCGGCTAATATAGTCATCACAAACCTTCACAATGCCATCGAATATGATCTTCATAGCAGCTATCTGATCAGCAGATATCAGGGCACCTTCTCTAGCAAAACATCAACAACACCATTAATGTATTCATTCATGTAAGTCCATTGTTTCTTGATCTTTCTGCGACATCAAGGAAGTTCTCCAAAGCGGTTGCGTGTGTCCACTGTCCACGCGTGGTGGTGGCTGCCAGCCTGGCAAGAGCGGCTCGAGTCCCGAGGGTGGGGTTATAGTTGGAGTCGTGTGGCGCCAGCGAGAAGCAAAGTCACTCAACGGCGCAGCCAACCAGTGCTCCATCTCGCGGATCGCTGACGTGGCCTAAAATATGTAGGATGGTTCACGGTGAGCAGCAAACAAATTGAAAATTACTCAAAATTGCTCCGTGGGTTCATTTTGGTGCCACTAGTACGTTAGGGTTACCTAGTCAAGTAGCACTATACTAGAAGATGCATATAAAAAGAATGCACACGTGCTTTAAAAAGTTAATAATTTTTCCAATGCTAAATTGTTATATTACTTGATAGTAAGTACCCTGCTGCCATTCTTTTGGCATGTTGACCTCTCTATTACAACAAATCCACATCAAAGTTTATTCATGAAAAATCCATTTACACATTAAGATATTTGTTTGTTCACAAGATATTTGGCAGTACATATGCTCCAAAGAGTTGAGGTGGATGTCCCGATGATTCAGTTTCAGACATGTACGGGGCCCCTGGTCCGGACTAGGTGCCCGGCGTCTTGCAAGCTCGTTGTCTTGGCGTGGTAAAAGAGACATTTGGCCATATTATTGTTCTGCGCACTTTTTACTGCTTTTACGCTGAGTTTACTGCCATCCAGGTAAAAACCGTCTAGGTGCCTGCCATTACAAAAACAAAGAGTATTCTTGAGATCTATAAATGAACATAAATGCACTTCCATTCGACAACCAGCTTTTTCTCCTCTACCAAATGCTTCAAGCACCACCTTTCACAAAGCAGAAATAGAGGAGGAAGATTAGATCTGTCTTTTCTGGCGAAATTGAGAGTCAAGTGCTTGAGAAAGCGAGCAAAGGGTACCTGGAAACCGAACAAGGTCGGTGCTATACTTTGCATTAGGTACTCACTATCTTTGCATTAGGTACTCACTATATTCAAAGAGTCGAGCCAAAGCTTACGAAGTAAACAAGTGGAACATAGAAGAAAGTGTTCACATTTTCTTGCCTCAAAATAATGGTTCAACAGAATATAAAATATATTATTTTTTAAAAATATAAGGAAAATTCAAACCAGCAAATAAGCATTCTAGACCATAGTGAAATGCCAAATCGAAAAGTGCAAAGCATGAGATGGTTTGGTGAGAATCATTGAGAAAAAGAACTCAACACATGCTAGCTAGTACCCTGCACCTCCCCTCTCCCACATCACCGATCGAGGTTGAATACATTGCAAATTCCATACCCACCATCTTTCCAAAATTAAACACAATTTAGACAGGAAAGTGTTTCCGGTATAAAAGGTAATTTAGCCAAGATTAAAATTTTAAAGGGTACCAGGTAGTTCATTTTAGTGAATGTCAAACATATATAGTTTAGCCAAGATTAAAATTTGCAAGCAGGTAGTTCATTTAGTGAATGCCTAACATATATAAAATCATTGCAAAATAAAAGCACAAATTTCAACTCGAACAATTGGTACATTTTACTCATCATTTTTAAGAATTATTGGCTAGATGGAGTGCTGGTGCCTTTGAAGTCTAAAACAATCATTGCTACCCTTGAACAAATATCGATGCCTTTTGGATGCTAAGATAGTGCTTATACAAGTGGTTTGGCATCTTCCAAGTTGTAACACTATCTATGGCGTGTATACTATAAATGTGAGTATAATATATAGAATTGAAAATAAGATTGCCAATACTGGTTTCTAGGTTGACATTCTAATGATTCGATGCATATAGAACATTTCAGCATGAGGATCCACACTGTGGACACCAAAACTCTGAATTTTGAACACCTCAAGTGCACAATAAACAAGTATTTTGAGAAAGGGAAAACATAATGCTTTAATGAACTACACAACTAGTGAACCAAACACTATCTTGGTGTATACTACATAATTTGGTTTTTATAAACAAGATGGAACCTTTGTCTTTGAGATCCAGATGTACAATACCATGTTGAGAATAGAAACAAGTTGCTATTGCTATATCGAACCCTGGTAAGTATAAGGCGACAAATTGTATGCAACTATGCATCCATATATACTATATAACATGTTCAATGTAAAGTCGACAAATTGAATGTAGGCGGTGTCGCAACTCAACATTAAGGGACCCGAGATAACCTGAAAGTCATAGAATGGTGGAGTGTAAGAGCTAACCTGTATGCAATGAAGAGATGGCAACAATTACATGCTAACCTTCAATATAATTGACTGTGCAATTACATTCAATGTTACAAACAAATATCTTACAAAGGTTAGAGTTGTAGCTAACCTGTAATATAATTGACTCGCAATACATGTTTCACATTCAATCACAAATCATTTATTATCTCTTTTCCTTATGTCAATATATTTTGCCATGGAGTCATTTTGACATATTGTAGCCAAAGATCTCAAGAACTCTAAGATGAGGCTATTGAAAACGTACATGTGAGTGGTTAAGGATTACATATTGATTGTTCATCAAATGAATGTGTGTTATCTTCTGCATTTGATGAAGCAAACAAGGTTCTTGATCCGTCTATATACACTCCAGTTGGTGTATTTTATAGATTTTGAATGAACCAAACCTTGTGCGATTCAGACTCTCATCGAGGATTAAAAAACCAAATAGAATAGGGACCACGCAGCAGTACCATTTTGAGAAGCACCAGTTCTCAAATTTGTAAGCAGTACGACAAGATCCAGAAGGGGCACGAACTGGAGGACGCGTATGTGCGGCGAAGAAATAGCAGGAAACGAGCAGAAGCGTGAGGAACGAAGGTGAACCGCCGCCGGTAGACCAGACATCAGATCGGGGAGAAGATGATAGGTTGGAGACGGCCCCTAAACGAGGGCATCCGATGAGTATAATACGGATCCGAAAAGGAAGGCAAGGCATCCATTGGTGCTGCCACCGGAGATGGGGAAGAAGGGCAAGGAGGGGACGAGGATGCGGAGGGGAAACTTACCCGCGTCACGAAGACGAGGCGGGGCAGCGGCGTCGAGCGAGCGGTGGCGGTGGGCGACATCGAGCGGATGCATGGCGTCACATGGGGCGAGCATGGGCGGGGCGTCGAAGTGGTGGAGGCGGAGAGGGAGAAAGACGACGAGAGAGAGGTAGCGGGTGCGAAGGTGGACGAAGGAATCGGAGGGAGAGAGAGAGAGAGTAGGTAGGGAGGGATGGAGGTGGGAGAGGAGAGAGATGACGGAGAGGAAGCGGAGAGGCACGCGAGCGGTCGGCCGGCAGAAATCCTGCCGCGATGTTGACCGACCTGAACCCCGCATAATATAAACAATAAAAAGGTGGCGCGGTGGCAGCATGCAAAGCGGGCCCAGCTGCATGCGACCAATGGCAGGGCAGCATTAGGCTCCGCCGCTGGTATGCGCCACACTCCTCAGCCGTCCTCACCTTCTCCTCTGGCGCTGGTGGAGGAGGCAGAGGCGGAGGCGTCGGCAAACTGATCTCTCTGTCTAGCAGATTGAGGAAATCCCCATGCCGGCGGCGAGGTCCTCCAGCCGCCGCACATCGCGCCTCAGCTGCAAGCCCGCGCAGCCGCCGTCTCGAGAGAAGAAAACAGGCTCCTGACGGACTGCAGCAGCCGGGCCCACCAGGGCCCTCCCTCGCGCCGCAGCCGCCGTGCCTCCCCTCCGCGGCGCGGCGCCTGAAGGAGCTCACCGCGGCGGCGCCCTCGCACGCGGCGTCGCGGAGCTTCCACAGCCACCGGCGCAGCCACCAGTTGCGGATGTGCACGCCATCCGCGGCCTCCATCGCGGCGCGGACCATCGTCACCAGCGTGTCCAGGCGCTCCACCTCCACCTCGCCGTCGTCGTCCACGCCGGGCCGCCACCGCCGTTCCTCGAACTTCCGACCACGGCGCCGATGCCGCGGCTGACCACGTCGCTCAGCGCCGCCGACGCGATGCTGGCGCCCACCGCTTCGAGCTTCCGCTTCCGGGATCGGGACATTGATTCTTCCGACATGCAGACCCCCTACCGCTGCAATGCAACGACTACTACCCGTCGTCCACAGCTATAATGCTATATACACACTGTGAGGCTCACATGCTGACATGCATAAAACCAGGAGGCCGTTGATGTCTCGTAGTCGTGCAGGAAACGAAAACGCAGGTACACGAGCGTGTGCAGAGTTCCAGCTCTGAAAAACAGCTTTACAACACTCCACTGTGAATATGATGACCTCCACTGTGAATATGAGATCTCGAAAATGTTTGATACAACTACGGATTTCTCACCATCCCTATGATATCTAGGGCCCGCATGTCAGCAGAATAGAAAAGAAAACTCTCTTCTTCCTCCTTCAATTCGGGCTGGCGACGACTGGCAAGCGGGGTGCGGCTAGGTGAGGATGGCGAGCCGCCGCTCGATCGGCAAGGCGGCGAGCTTGCAGATAGCGTCGGGGACCTCGCCGTGTCGAGGCGGTTCGACGAGGTTGAGCTGCTCGACGCGGAGGCGGGATCGTGCCGTGTGAACGATTATATGCCGCTCGACCATGGCGGCCCGGTGGCGCACCGAGCTCCGGTGGGGGCAGCCGGAGAGGTGTTGTTGAGGAGAAGGAGAGCTACAATCGGCCTCTAGGCCAAGCTCAGCTACCTCGTCGTTTGCATCATCACATATACTAGGTGATACCCACGTGTTCTGCGGAATTTTTAAGCGAAGTTGTAAGATAAAAATTTAAAAGTATAAACTAAGGTGATTGCTATGCAACATTCTTTTACAAACAACACTATATATGAAAATATGTTCATTTTGTTGAGAGAAAATGGTTGCTAAATGATTGATCTTTCACGTATTTCTATTGTTGAAATTTTGGAGCATGGTACTCATAAAGATGCATGGATGCTAAAGACACAGAAAATCGGTGAGAGACATAAATTGATGATCTAGTGGACGATGATGTGGCATGTGAGGTGGATGATTTGCATGTTGAGAGAAATATAGTTAATGTCTCTTAGTGGGTTTCATCTATATAGATTATATAGAAGATAGATTCATGACACGTAATTATCCATCATCTGAAACCACCACTTGTAATAGTCTATCTGGATCCGACCCTTTCAGGTTTCCACGATAAAAGATGCAAACTTATTGCAGTAGAGGAAGCAGAATGAGGTAGATTCTTTCCAATTATTCATTGAACGTACACAAATAAAGTTGGAATTAGAAAATAGAAGGGGTGGAGTGCAGCGTGCACACAAACCCAGTTAGTGCTCATCTCGCCTGCATCTTTGGACTGAAGTGCCGTATCGCAATGGGCACATTCCCTTTACCTCGCCGAAAACTACATCCAACACGATCATCGACTTGCCAAAGAACTACTAAGTTTGCGGGACATGATGGAGGTACTGAAGGTGGTGTTCCAGGTGTGGGTGGAGAAGCTAGCTGAGCTATGCGGCACACCACTGCAGCAGGGATGCACATGCTAGGCAACTCAACAACGGTGGCAGCGAGTTCATCACCGTCGTGTGGCTCCTGACAAGTGCAGTGTTTAAGAGTCGCAACTCTGACAAGACATGGTTTAGGCAAGGTACGGAAGAATTCTTTCGGTCACGACGTCCAACGGATTTTTAGCCTTACGCCAGCTTATCACCAGCGTTAATTGGTGCGGGCGTCACAGTTTTGCCAGATATCAAGGTGCATATATGTCCTCCACACTCAACTCTTTGCAAAATAGAATTACAAAATTATATTTAGAGCTTTGTTACAATGCTTTTAAAGTACCGGTGGTTATCCATCCTACCAAAAATAGATTTACACATAATTAAAAGAGTATCATAGCAATGTCTTACTATTTTTGGTATTTTGTCCCACCCAATTGATACTTCATTGTACTTCTCTTTTGGTACTTTCTTTGTTTCCACACCAATTTTGTCGTATGGGCGACTCTTATTTTCAAGCACTTTAAAATTCTCATTTATTTACTGAGCAGTTGTTAACAATATTTCTCTGCTTAAAACATTAGTGCATGCTTGAAAATATTCTACGGTAGGTCCATATCTGTTGTGCAATACGTATAGATGAGAGATGCCCATATTGGTGTTGGTTAATTGGTAGTTGGGTCTTGCCTGTCCATTGGGAGGTTTACTTTATTTTGTTTTGAACCATTGCTTTTTCATGCCTTATGATGAATGAAAATGCCTTATGCTAAAACACACCTATATCTTAAGGCCTTTATACTTACCGAGTGCATCTTTGCTTTTTCTCAGATATAAGCGTCCAGCTGCTCTGAGGGGTTTGTAAATAATTCCTTGCCCCATCCGTTGATTTACATTATTGTATTGGTGCAAACTACAAAGGATGTGCACGAAGACTAAGGATAAACTAGTTCTATGTCGTGTGGTGTTGAGAGATACTTAGAATGGTTTAGTACATTTTAGTTCCCCTATAAATTGCGATCCATATGTGACGCGCGCTACTTGTAATTAAGAGTATATATGGCGGTCGCGGCATAAAGCGTGTCGCTACTTGTAAGCATCTCGCATCTCCAAGAGTATCCTAAATCATTTTAAAAGGATGAGGAAAGATCTCTCCAACAATTCCTAATACATCCTCTTAATCTTTTAAGATTTCTTAAAATCATCTCATTCGCATAACTTTACGTGCTTCGAACCGTGCATAATCTAAAGGTGGAAGGGCATATAAAGATTAAAGAGTAGGTAAAGATTGTTGATGTAAATGTACAAAAGAGAAAGAATATATAAAAGTGGATAGGATAATTTAGAAATAGTATATGATTCTTGACGAAGATTGTCTTTTATATTTAGGAGTTGACTATTAAGAACTCTTGGAGATGACATTCTTTATTCTTTCCGGTACCTTTTAAGAGTTGTAAAACTTCATGTTTTAGGAGGAAAAACTGAGCACTCTTGGAGTCTGGTCTCGCGCTAGCCCAATAATATGGCCGGTTGCGGCATATCGCGCTCCCAACTCCCAACAAAACTAAACAATATTAGCTAAGCAAATAAGAACAAGCAACAAAATTGATTAACCGTGGCTATAATGCACATGCACTGTAGGATACTGTATAAAAATATTCAGGAAAGATGGTTAAGGCCTTGTTCGTTTCCATGGGATTCAATCCGGACGGGAATGACAAATACTATAGAAAAAATTAATATAGATACTATAGAGACCCGGATTTATTCCAGGTGGAGAACTAATTTACTCATCATGATAAGTATAACAAGGAACCAAAGAGCCGGATTGATTCCACACCTCTTGACTAGTGGATTAATTCGAGTCTCTTGGTGTCCATATCATGAGTAAATTGGTTTCGACGGAATAAATCCGGATCCCTTATAGTAGCTATCATGATTTTTTTTTGTTATATTTATCAATTACGGCGGAATCCAATCCGGTGGAGACGAACAAGCCCTAAATGGTTTCAAGTTATAAGCATAAAAATTACCATTGTGGAAACTAAAGCAAGTTTACCTAGAGTTACTTGTAAGAGTGGCAAAGCCACCGAACTAGTTGTTGGCATCACATATTCATGACACGTAATAATCCATCATCTGATCTATTTGACGCGCTCGCGATCCAATCCTTTTCAGGGATCCACCACAAGAAGATCAAAACTTTTGCAGTGGCGGAAGCATGGAGTGCAAACAAGCCCAGTTAGTGCTCCTCTCGCCTCTATCTCTTTTGGAGTGAAGTGTCGTATCGCCATGGGCACATCCCTTTACCTCGACGAAAACTACATCCACCTCGATCGCTCATCGATCTATATCATATCGGCGTCATTTCACTACTTGCACTTCACCATTTGCTTCTAACGATCGATCGAGCTCCAGCTGAACCGAAGGATAAACCCATGGGCGCCGCCAGCAACAGCGTGAGGCCCGCCACGCCGGTAGCGGCAGCGGCGCTCCTGGTGCTGGCAGCAAGCGCCACGTTGTGCACGGCGCAGCTCCGTCGCAACTACTACGCCGGCGTGTGCCCGGACGTGGAGTCCATCGTGCGCGCCGCCGGTCGCCAAGAAGTACCGGAGACGTTCATCACGGTGGGCGCCACGGTGCACCTCTTCTTCCACGACTGCTTCGTCACCGGCTGCGACGCGTCCGTGGTGGTGGCGTCCACGCCCAACACCGCCGAGAAGGACCATCAACCTGGCCCTCGCCGGCGACGGCTTCGACACCGTCATCCGCGCCAGGGCCGCCGTCGACGCCGTCCCGCGGTGCCGGGGCCGGGTCTCCTGCGCCGACGTCCTCGCCATGGCCACCCGCGACGCCATCGCGCTCGCCGGTGGGCCCTCGTACGCGGTCGAGCTCGGCAGGCTCGACGGGCTGAGCTCCACGGCGAGCAGCGTCGACGGGAAGCTCGCGCCGCCGTCGTTCGACCTGGACCAGCTCACCGCGCTGTTCGCCACCAACGGGCTGTCGCAAGCCGACATGATCGCGCTCTCGGCGGGGCACACGGTGGGGTTCGCGCACTGCAGCACCTTCGCTGGCCGGATCCGGGGTGCGGCGGCGCCAGACCCGACGCTGAACCGGAGCCTGGCGGCGCGGCTGCAGTCGTGGTGCCCGGTGGGGGTGGACCCGAGGATCGCCGTCACCATGGACGTGGTGACGCGCGGTGTTCGACAACCAGTACTACAAGAACCTGCAGGACGGGATGGGCCTGCTCGCGTCCGACCAGGTGCTTTACACAGACCCGAGGTCCAGGCCCACGGTTGATGCCTGGGCCAAAAGCAGCCTGGCGTTCAGCCAGGCCTTCGTGACGGCCATCACCAAGATGGGCCGGATCGGGGTCAAGACGGGGCCCAAGGGAACATCCGCCGCAACTGCGCAGTGCTCAATTGAGAGCTTGTTGGTGACTTGCTTGTGTGTGTGCAGCTAATTGGCATGTTTATTTAAAACTAATAATGTCATGTTTATTTACAATAAAAGACTAATTTCTATGTTAATTTCTGGTATGGAGAAAATCTTATTCGAGAATATATATTCCAGTTGATTGTTCATCTTCCTGTTGGTTATTATTTCATATTTTCATCGAGTTGATTGCATGATTGGACGGTAAAAGTACTGGGCCAAAGTTCCTAGGTATAGGTTTGTAAGTTTAGCTTGCATGCAGCGTGCGTGTGTGGCGTGAGTGGTGTGAGTTTGTTTAGATCTAGAGGTGAAAATTTTTATGGTGTCACATCGAATGTAGGAAGGGATGTTCGGATAATGATAAAAAACTAATTACAAGACTCACCTAGAAATCGTGAGACGAATTTATTAATTCTAAGCAATCCATTATTAGCACATGTTTATTGTAGTGTGACATTGTCAAATCATGGATTAATTAGACTTAAACAAAATTGTCTCGCAAACTTACCACAATTTGTGCACTTAGTTATTTTGTCTACATTTAGTACTCTATATGTGTGTCTAAATATCCGATGTAACGGGTAAAAACTTTGTAGGAGGAACTAAATAAGGCCTCAGTTCAGATACTACGGCTTCTATTCGAATGGTTACTAGGCCAAAGCTACTAAACTGTTATTGGGCATGGCATGTTCACATCATGCAGTGATGAGCTCAGCCCACTCCTTCTCAGGTAGCCAAGATGCCCAAAGGCTGTGGAGTGTGCTTTGCTAAATTGCTATCCTTTTACTACGTTCACTCGGACTCTGACTTCACTTACGTTCTTGTTTTGGATAATTTCCTAGTGCTTTCCCGTTGTTGTTGTTGTTATTATTTTTAAGTTTTGCACCGTATCGCCAAATTCAATTAATTGTTGTTACATTGATGATGCACAGGTAAGCCTTCTTTTCCATGAAGTTGTACTTCCTGTTAACCAAACAGTTATTCAGTTAATTGTTGTTGTGGATCCAATCATGTTTCTTTCACAGTTACTATTTTAACTCCGTGCCAAATATTCGGAAATCGGAATAGGTAGAGCGGTACGATCTGAGATCGCCTACTGTCGTTAATGGAGTTTTGGGAATTTTTGAGATCACTGTAATAGATGATGATTACTCAGAAAACTTAAAATCCCAATTAATGTGCACTCTTTGACTACTCGTTAGTGGCGGAGCGAGCATTTGAAAGTTGGGTATTACCATCTAAAAATTCATAGTAAACAAATATCTACTGACCGATAATCAAAGAAATAAAGGTAGTGAAGTGATGCAGTCACGCAGGAGCCCAAATCCTAGGGCCTCAACGCTTTGATCTCGTTGACCTTTGTATCCGACTTAAGAAATCAGGATTTAAACCCACATGATATGTATATGTCTATAAAGTCTAAGAGCATCTCCAAGAGCTCTTGTTTATATGAGTAGCTAAAATCTTAATTTAACTATTCTGTAAAATGAAATAGCTAGCAAAAAGATGATGAAATCCAACAGCTCTTCCAAATAGAAAACATGATAGCTAGTGGGAGAGGTTTTTTGACTAGCGAGGGGAGGAAATAGAAAATAAGATAGCTGAGTAAAATCTGATGCAGTCGGGATCCGAGTTTTGATAAAGTTTTTCTTTTTAGCTAACTCATCACATATAAGAGCTCTTGGAGATGCTCTAAGTGCACTTTTCTTGTAAAAATAGTTAGGTATTTCCGGGAATAATACAGGGCATCTACGCAGCTCTGCCCACCACCGTGGACCATTTTACGTTTCTAATTGTTGGAGTATAAGTGAATTGTCCACTTTTCCTCATCAGCAAGCTTTTGAGTTGAAGTGGTATCAAAGTCAAGTCTCGAGTATGAATCCTAGCGGACGTGTTAATTAAAATAATTACAGCTCACTCCAATATCCACGTATGCGGTCTTGGGAGCCTACACGTGAGGAGGAGTGTTGGAGTACAAGTGAAATGCTCACATTTTCTCATCAACTTCAGTTTTTGAGTTAAACTGGTTGGTGCATGCAACTCAATACTAATAATTTATGGAAACTCAAAAGAAAACCTCTAACCGATGCGATGTCAGGGCGTACAATTATGGGTTCTGCCGGATCCCTGGCCCAGAGATCAAGCTCACTACCGAAGTCCCTGAGCATCCGGTGCACCATGAGCAACCAGACGAAGGTGAGCAGGTCCCGCCCAGGATCAGCCGCCGGGCGTGCTCCTTGGCGCGGGACTTGCCGGCTGCGTAGACAAGCAGCGGCACCCACATGGCGACCACCTCCCTCAGCGCCGGCGCACCCAGTTCCTGCTCCTGCAGCAGCACGCCTTGCGCCTCCCGGAAGAGATCACCCGCCAGCCGGAACGCATCCGTCTCGCCGCCACCATCTGCTAGTACTGAAAGAAACCGCTCCTTGCTCGAAGCAGCGGAGCTGGTCTTGACGCTATCCATGGCTTGTGCCAGTAGATCCTGCACGTTGCTGCCGACAGGCAGCAAGGCAGGTGCACCGCCAGCTGGTAGAACATGTAGTCAGATAGCCCTTTGCACTGCTCCACAAGGCATCGTGTCTCCTCCTCGGTCACCATCGGCGTAACCTTGTGCAAGAACAGGTCCGTGAAGACGTGCAGGAAGATCAGCGCCTGCGCGAAATCGTTCTAATAATCTCCCGAAACGTCGGGCAAGATGATAAGGTCGTCGGTGGTGCCTGAAACGGGACACGAGATGCCGGCTGGAGATCTCCCAGGAACGTGCTGATGGTGTCCTTCAACACCGTCTTGACCTCGGCGTGCTTGAGTTCTGCATGTTGCTCCAAAGCTGCTTGGCTCCAAGTAGGCCCATGATCTTGGTGATCAGCGAGGAGAACACCCCGGATTGCATGAGCTCAGGAAGTTGTACTGCCCCATGGAGTTGGACCACCATGGCCTCGTGTGCAGCCGTGCACACGCAGACGCAGACCAGACCACACGAGCAAGCATGTGGTATTGCCGACCTTCCAAGAATGCCCATGTTCTTGGTGATACTATCACTGAAAAGACAGAACACGCTAGCTTCTAGGCATAAGGTTCCACAAACAGCACACAGGTAATTGCAATATCAGCTCTGCTGCCACCTCCATGCTTGCTGAAACCTATCATCGCGAGGAAGAAGAGCACAAACGCAGCTATCATGGAGATGGAAGAGACACACCGGAGTAAGATGCCGGATAATGTCTGAACCACCTTCACCTTCGTGTAGAGCTCATCATACATCAGGCCGAGCTCGATCTCTACAACCTTGAAGTGTACCTCACCATCTTCAAGTCCTTCGAATGCTACATTGTTTGTCAATTTCTCTAAAGCGTCCTCGTCCAGCTGGTGGAGTTTGCGCCCAGCAAACACATCCCGGACGCCTGTCTCTGAGCAAAGAGCACACTTGACAATTTGGGAATATTGAAGGTTGGCTTCAGCCCGACGCGGAAAACTTGCTTGACTAGTTTGTTGCCGGCAGTTGAGCTCCTGAGAGCATTCTCGCTCCCACTCTTGAGAGCCCATGTCCTCTCCCCATATTTGATTATCCCGCGACAAATGCAAAGATGGCTGGGACTGCAAGTTGCCCACCTGGCGTTGACTTGCAAAATACATACGAGGCCAGGCAAACCCGAGCTAGCAAATTCAGCAAGTGCCTCAACCACAGCTCATTGTCCTCAATGGAGAAGGCAGTCACTGTGTCTTGGCCGCCGAGGTGGATAAGGAGGAAAGGTGCCCAGAAGAAGGTGAGCTGGTGATGGGTCTGGCGTTCATCCCTGTTGGTGGTGGTAGCTACATTCCTCGATAGGTAACCGAGTGCGTATACCGCGACAAGGTCGGCAAGCAGGTAGGCCAACCATATTGGGAACCTGACCAACATCTTATGGCCATTGCGACGGCGCAAGCTGCCAACGAAGAATAGAAATATCTGTAAGGCAAAGCTAAGTAGAACATAGAACTGGATTTCCCAATCACTCCAAAGTTGCAGAATGATCATTGCCCAAGATTCAGGCCACTCGGTCATGCCTCTTCAACTCTGTTCGATTGGAACCACACAGCAGCGGCAGCAGGTCCTAATAAATGTTGTACATAATGCCACTTATTAGCAAACATTTCGAATTGACACTAAATCTAGTTTAAGCTCAATTCTTCAGCCAAGATAAGTCTAGCACGCAGAAATACAATGACAAGGACCAACCCCAAAATCAGAGGAAAATTTAAACTGTTTAGCAGCTAATCATGCTATGTACGACAGGAAAATTGGAAAAACAAGTCAGAAGCATCCCTCAGTTTGATTTCTAATTAATTGACAAAGGAGTCACAGCCAGTTATACGGTTAAACACGTGACAGTTTGTAAGTTCTGCCGCTTGCCAAAATTAACAACTAGAAGCAATAAAGATTTTTAAAGACGATGGCCACACAAATAGCAAGAGTGCTAAAATCCAAGCTTATGAAATGTTTGAATCGTCTCAGAAGGCGCAATCGACGACGCAAGTCAACCAGCACAGAGATACGAAATGAAACTACTCGCGCGGCACAGAAAAAGGAACTCACCGAGAAGCAGGAGGAGTACCCAAATCAGTCACACGCACATTGCGCAAACCGCAAGGGAAAGGGGCAGATCGAATGGCTGCCATGGGCTGGAGGCTGGAGCTCGTGCTCGCCCATAGATCCGCCGGCGCGCGAGTCAGCTCAGCTCTCACCGCTCCGCCGCCAGGTGCCGACAGATCTAGGCTAAAGCGAGGTTAGCCGGGATGACGCCATTGCCCCGAGATGAACAGCGCTATCTCTACCCCTAAAAACGCGTAAGGGCAGCGCTATCTTGGATGAACGGTCTAGGTGGAGGGAGGCGCGAGGCGAGCTGGGCTCCAAGCCCAATGGAGGGAGAATCTCGGCCCAGTTCCATATTGAGGCCACCGCCGTCCGCCACCCACGCCGCGCCGGGGCGGCGGGCGTCCCCTCCCCATGGCATCTTCTCACCGGCCTGCCTCCACCGCGTCGGCCTTGACGCTGCCGGTCCGAGCCCCGCCCTAAATCCGGAGAGGAGGTGTCTGGAAGCCGCCCGCGAGCTGGAGGTACGCTGCCGGCGCGAGCTGGAGAGCGGACGGGTGTGGAGAGGAGCCGCCTCCGCCTTGTGCCACGAGGAAGCCGCGTGGAGCTCCTCCGCGGCCGGCTCCGGGTCCGCCACCGCGGGCCCCCGCCTCGTGCCCTTGCCTAGCATGGGAGGGAGACACCAGCCGGGTAGGTGGATGCGATGGCACCCGGCAAATCCAGCGGCGCGTCGCCCCTGGATCAGCAAGTTGAGGAGGCTGCGTACATGGAGCCCGAGGCGACATCCAAGGCAGCACGCCGTCGCCACGGTGCCAGCTCAGGTAAGGAACACACCTGATTCACTTTGGGCTGACAGCCTCCTGCGCCACCTGATGCTTGCGGGTAGGCGGTAGGTGTTCTACACTTCTACTAACGGCTTTCTCTGTAATCCCTCCGTGATCCGCATGTGCATTTAGTGGAGAGCACCGTGCAGGTCCTCAATGCCCTGGGAGGTGTGCCTGATCCGTGCGTGTGTTCAATTTCTATGCGCTCTGCTATAATCTAATCACGGCTTGCCTACGGGTGCTTAGTGGACGGTTGGTCAATAGCTAGATTTAGTTGTCAATGATTCAGACATTATATGCAGATGTCTTGAACCTTTCGTAGTCAAGATGAAGCTGAACTGAGAACTTTATGCTGGGGTTTAAATTTGAATTAGCAGGTTTACTTCCTTACAAAATAATATGTTGGAGATGAGTCTTCATTGCTTAGAGCTTGGTTGATTATTCTTCTTTGCAAAAATGAATTGCTTAACTTCTTGTTCTTGAAATACATTGCAAACTCCACAAGTTAATTACATGGCACTATTGTTCGTAGCTTCCAGACAAGATCAAGTTTCATTAATTGAAGGTAGCTCGCAACTCATCTAACATCATCTCCTTTTTTGTACTGATGGATATGAAAGATCTTGTTTTTGATTGTTTCGGTAGGCTGTAGAAAGAAGAATTATGGTGGCTATTGATCTGCAGAATACATGTTGCTTCATCATTATTTAAGTATTAGCCCCTGACATAATCAGCCACTAAATAAGATTATAAGAAACGATTAAATACGACCTGCTATTACACTTTCTTTTGTGCGCAGATATATGGAATGTTGTGCATAAGAATGGTTGAATTAATTTAGATATTTGCTAACTACCATTATTTCCGCATATATTTGGAATAGAAAAAAAGGTCATCAAGGAGATTGGGATAACGTTGCAACCACTCATCTGTGTCTGTTTGTCTGATTAGCATCTCCAAAATGATTCAAATGCTACACCCTATTCAGGCATTCAACATTCTAAGAAACACACACCAGCCTAAAACCTATCTCAGCTGCTGATCAAAAGATATGAATTTATTACCATATTTGTTATAATGAAAATTGATGCTCATAAATAGAATTTCTTACAACCGTGGTAGCATACAGGTATCCATCTAGAAATTATGTACGGATCGTATATCTGAAATTCTGAATGTTCTGTTTCTGAACTGCTTATCTGAATGTTACTCATGGGCCCATGGCTGATTAATTTTGTTGCATGCTAGATGGTCAACGTAGATAGCTTCTCAATGTTACAGATTACAAGATCTGTTGAGGACAATCTCACTGTTAGTGCACATGGCTGTGGTGGGTAATCTGAAGAAGTAGCAAGCCAACCGGCAACTGTGGTGGTTCTTGGCCTCCCTGAAGTCTGAACCATCTTGGTCGGGCATATGCACGAGCGATGCAGTGTTAACAAAGTGTGTCTGACCTGTTTGCGATAATCCTGGTTCAAATGCATGCTAGGGCTTGGGATATGCTGGCTGCTTAAAGGGGTGTCCAATGAAATACATGTGGTGTAGCTGGAATCCTGGAACACTAATGTGAGAGCACTTTCTTGCTTCCGTTTTGATTTGGAACATATATATAGTAATGCTAAATATTTGTATAAGTTCATAGGTAGAAACTAAGGCATAGGAGACTTGTATGGTCGTTTAATAAAATGAATGCCTTCCTAGAGAAACATGGAGTCCTGTGCGATGAATGTTTCCTGAGTTCTTTTCTTGAAATCCATGAGAACAAATTCGAAAATTTGGCTCAAGTTTTGGAAGTCTTACAAACAGCTTTCAACTGGCAACAGCTTCTCATTATCTTAAAGCTTTGGGTGTGTATTCAAAAGCTGTTTAGGAAATGTCTAATGTTTTCATGTACTTGATTTTGAGGTGTCATAAACTTTTGAGTTGAGTTTATTTTTATTATTGCCCGTAGCAACGCACGGCTGGTACTAGTGCTTTCGACAAAAGAAAGAGAGAACAACGCTGGCACCGCCAAAGGAGGGATGGAGGGGCCATGGCGACCTGGTGTCTTTTCCTCTTTGAAAACGGCTTGGTTCGGCTCTCTTCTTTGCACTTGGTGGACAATATTTTTCTTACAAACAAATTAGATGTGCAAATCAACCATACAAATCAGTATGCAGTACCTTTTCTCTTAGAACAAATTTGTCGACAAATTTGCAGAAGATCTGACGAAAACACTAGGCAGTCATCTGGAATTTGTATATAGAAATCCAAAACGGAATGGAAAGCGTGGCATGAATATATGCCAAAACAGATGAAGCTTGAAACGTGTGTTTGGCACACAGTAATCAGTAATGTAGTGCCACAGAAATTTGGAAGTAGTCTCCTTTGAGCTATGTGTTGACGATTTTTCGGTCGAACACACGAGTGGTATCGCAGCGGACGTTAGAAATCAACTTGGCGAATTTCCCAACACGGGCCGTATGACCGCGGGGTCTGACCGCCTTAGACAGGAAGGTCGCCGAAAACCTAAGATCGCTACTCCGGGAGGGACCCCTGCTCACTCTCTTGCTGCACAGCGCCATCATCCAAGGCGGCGAGGCAGGGATGCAGCGACGGCGAGTATGGCGGCGCCTGTCCTGCTCCCTTGGCCGGTGCGGAGACCGAGATGGCGGGCGAGGTCGCGACCATGGGTCGACGGCGGCGTGGCGGCGAGGAAGGAGAGCTTGGAGGCCGGTGGGAGCGTCGGGTGGCGGAGGACTCACGCTGGCAGGGGAGGCAGCGGCTGAGTGGGCGGAGGACCATTGAGGCGCTGCCGGGCATGTTACTAGTAAAGATCAAGACGAAGCTCATTGCAAGCCATGTGCAGAGCCTATATAAAATGAATTAGATCAGATCTGTATGCGTTGGGTCTCAGAATACACCAGCGACGACGCTGTCCTAATAATTTCTGCGATCCCGTACAAAACAACTTTCGAAGTCAACTGACTCCTGGTCCCTTGAAGAGGCAATCCAGCAATCCTAAAATTTGCAGTATCCGGAAGTAGAGACCCTGTAGGTTCTCTGATTCAAATTCGTGAAGAGGGCAAGCCTCCACCAACAGGAAACTCAGCTCAACTTGACCCAGGAGGAGCAGAAACATGGTACGCCACTATCACGAAAACAAACCTCATCTATAAGCAGAAATGTAATTTGTGTATATTTGTATTCGGAGTCAGGATCTCTCTATCTGTCATAAGTCATGTAGGGCTTGTTTGGAAATCAATGGATTGGAGGGAATGGAGGGTATTGGGATGGAGAAACTGGTTTCGGATTTGTACCAGGATCTCCTCGACTATAACCAGTCATTCAAGCAGACATAATCCGTAGTTTGTGTGTTTGTATTCGGAGGCATAATCTCTCTCTCTCTCTCTCTCTCTCTCTCACACACACACACACACACACACACACACACACACAAAGGCACAGCTGAACTCACAAAGAATTTCTTCTATACGTGTTGCCAGTGTAGTATCATAAGTTGGTAGTGCAAAAGTAATCTCATGAACAGTAGAGCATAGAAGTTCATATACCCTTCCTTTGTTTTACCGTTTGAATGGGTACGTAGTACTTCAGATGCCACTGCTGTGAGATTCTGGTTTACTTGTTATCTTGCCTCAAAACATATCTTTTTTTTTTGAAGAGTGATTATCACCGCATGGGGAGTGTGGAGGGGCACCTAGGAAATGCAACTTCAACAACTTTCTTCCATCAGTTGAGAGATCTATGGAAGAGCCCCAATGGGACAGTGGCCCGTATTGAGGCATTGACCCTGTTGGCCATCATCCTTTCCTTCTTGCTTGCTGCCTTTGGATCTTGTCGCCGTTGGTCTAATCGGTGGATTGTCCAAAAGGGCTTCTTCGCTGCACAAGTGCTATCTCTATCTCTCGGGACGTACAACATTGGTCTAATGCAATCTTCATCCATGAAGAGCGAGATGTATCTCATATGGGCTGTCTCCTTACTCACCCTCTTTGGTTGTTGACCCAATCACCACCTACAGCGGCATTGATTACAAGGGCCTGCTATCAAAGGTGATATTTCATCTTTGCCTCTACTGTGGATATGTCGTGCTGATGAGTAGCTCGACCATCTCTAATGCTGTTGGTAACATAGCCATCGGCATGCTGTGTGTCATCACCTTTGCCAAGGGAGTTCATAGGTCACTGGCACTTGTGCTGCCAAGCAGAATGCGCAAGTTGATCGAGGTGCTTAGAGTAAGTGGTATCGATTCAAAACTGCAGAACTGGCTGACACCAGAAAAGTTGATAATCGATTTGCCCTTGACGTGGAAGAGGCATCGTTTGAAACACTACATCATAATGGAGTTAGCATGGATCGTATACATTCGAGCCTCAAGGAAAGGGGGAGCTTTGTTCAGATGTCGAGGCCTGTCGTGATGTGTGCCTTGCCTTGTCTCAATCTCACATGTTGCAGCACGAGTTCCTCTTTACGGCCGGTTTTAATAGGAGTTTATATATTAGTTGTTTTCGGAGGAAGATGTCGAGCTCGTTGACTACAATTGGATCCTGAAATTGATCGAGGTCGAGTTGGCTTTTCTCTATGACACCCTTTTCAGCAGTAATGCATTCCTTCACTACTGAGTATCAAGCAAAAGCTGCCAGCATCTGGTCACTCTTTCATTCATGGGGATATGTTTTGTCGGTGTAGCGGCTGCCATTCCTGGGACAATGGCTAGCCGTCGTCCTACCACTTCGTCTGATGGCACCGTGGACACTACAACAGCAGACATGATCATCACTTTTGTCATATTGGTGTCACTGGCCCTGCTACAGTTGGTACAGTTGATCCAGTGCTGGACGTCAAATTGGGCGAGATAGTTGCCTTTGCCTGCGAGTACGCCAGGAACCATAAGGGAGAAATCAGGCAGCCGAAAAGCTGGTGGTGGCGGTGGATGAAATTGAAAGCGTTTGTGGTTACCAGGAGTGCCAATTGGTTTGGCGGCTACCTCTGGCAAGAAAAGCTCGGGCAGTATTCGGTGTTTGAAGCGAGCAACAGGAGGGATGGCAGCGCATACAAGGATGGAGGTGGATGCGCTCGCTTGTTCCGGATGCTTGGGCTGCAGTACATCGTGCAGGTTCTCTGGGAATTGTTTGGCAGCGGCTCCAAAAGTACAGGAGCTGCCGTTGGTTTGCAGCACGCCCACGCCGACGTGAAGGCGTCCATTCTTGATTTTCTTGGTCAGGTGAAGGGATCTGCTGTCGGGGAGGACTGGGCATCGTCGCTGGCCCTGAGCGAGTTAGACTTAGAGCCACACCAAGTGCCCCACTTCAATTCCACCACAGACAGTAATCACACCAGATTTGCAAAACTTGCTATGAGGTGGCACATCGCGACATGCTACTGCGAACTAGCAGAGCAGGAGCAGGAGAAGCAGCAGGATACTTTGTCCAACCAGACCACGCGGTGGTGGGGAGCGGAGCAGCAGCAGCAGCAGCTTGTTTCAAGAATACTCCTAAGAAGAAGAAGAACAAATCGGCCGCGGCCGCGGCAGGCGTTGGAGAAGAAAGCAGGGACAAGAACCGCCGCGTAGCCATTGCTCTGTCCAAGTATTACGTCTACCTGTTGGTGTCGGCGCCGGGGTTACTACCTGGGGCGGCGAGGGTGCAAAGAAGGTAGACGAGCAAGTTATGCTGGAGGCGAGGCAAACTCTGCAGCAGGGGCCGAGGACAAACTGGAGGCGCTGCGACGGGAACCAGAAGATGTTCGTCGTGTTTAGATTCCTTCCCAAAAGTTTTTCGAGTCTTGTCTCCTGCATGCATAGAGTACTAAATGAAGTCTATTTGTAAAACCTTTTCACAGATGGGTGTAACTTTTCGCGACGAATCTAATGAGCATAATTAATTCATAATTTGCTACAGTAATACTACAGTAATCATCCTCTAATCGTGTGGTCAGAGGCCTCATTAGATTCCTCTCAGAAATTTACATAGGGGTGTGGACATAGTTTTGTAAACTGTTTTATCTAATACCTTTAATTAGTGGTCAAAGTAGCATTTAATACCTTAAAACTTTTTAGTAAACACGAGCGTTGACGATGACGCAATCTTCTGGCCGGTGTGCATCTCGGGAGACGGCTTTATGATAAGATGCCGGCTCCTGACTACTGGAAGGTCTGGCGCTCGGCTGCTTGTTGCTGCATGTTGCGCCGCGTGGCAACGCGGATGCGCATATGCAGCACCTCTCGCAGGTGGCGAGCTCATCACCCATCTCTGGGGCTTGCTGTTCCACCTCGGTATCTACAAGTGAGTCTCGAAATGTGGGACGGCATCAGGCGTCCCCACCTGTTCTGAATTGTGGGATGATTTCGTCGAAAAGGTTGGCTCACGACTGCGAATCTGTCCACGACGAAATGACGTGATTTTGATAAATCACAAATATGAATCCGCGTTGCAGGTCATGTACCCTCCATCCTCTTATAATTTGATATATCTATTTTTATTGCCCCAATGATCACTGATCCGCACACTACTGCAAAATGGGGCATTCGTCTCTACGGATTGACAACCATTAGTTGGTGCATTTTGTTTTTGTCTTTTGGCTATGTGCATCCTAATTATGCAGTCGGAAAAATTGTTTAAGGAATTTGTATCAGCGATGTAAAAATCTTGAATTTAATAAATTTTACTTATCGAAAAAAATTATTGCGGCCGGTACTAACGCGTGAAATTAGTACCAGTCAAAATAAACAGTGTCATCACGTCTCATTTAGTACCGCTTATTGATACCTTTTGGCATGTGTCAAGATTGAAGTCGAAAGGAAACAGAGACCCGATGATGCATGGCATTATGGATGAAAACGGATCGGATACGGACGGATCATCGTGGATACTGGATACAGATAATTTTTCTTTCTGGACAGAATTCTCGGATCGAATGCGGATGAACAATATATTTTTGTCGAATAGTGATATTCATCATATTTGAATCATAGAAATTCAACTTTGAATTTCCGGATACTAATGCGGTACGGATAGTTACGAATATTAAATGTCCGGATTCAAATACGATTTTACCATTTGAGTGTCGACTCTTTCGGTCGGGTCGGACGGATAATATCCGTACCACTTTCATCCCTACATGGCATGAAAGCATCTGCCATCACCAAGCAGGGCCGCGTTTGGGGTCAACACGGGGCCCATAAAAATATTTGCCGTGCTCAACTGATGGAGAGGATTCAGCGAGGCTATTTGAACTGAATAAACTGATGATTTAGTGCTCAGTTATTCCTGCTGCTGGTGTTCAGCTTGCTCTTTACTAATGGATCGCCGAGCTAATTATACTGCGACCCAAGCTTCTTCAGAACCGTATTTTAGAGGAAACAAAAAAATACCAGTGCACATTCGAATGACATATTGATCTGGGATTTATTTGCTGAAACTTTATAAAAGTGCTAGTTTTCACACTATGTCGTGCCTGATCTCCATGCACACTAAAAGAGTGCAAAAATGTTAACTTTGCACCCCAAAAAAAACGGAAATCAAACATCACATTTATTTACATGTTTAATTTTGGAAGAAAATAATATTTAGGACAAGGTAATCCGATTGAACTCCAAACTGGACATGTTAAAATTTGCCTATTTTTTTATGTTATACGGTTCACCATGTTGGGGCGAGAGGGTGCTCAATGGCCAACTCTGGATGTTTATTCAGGTAGGGTGCATATGCACCCGTTCGCTCTTACCTTTGCCCTGCTACGAACATGACTTACCTCACCAATGGCGGAGCTGGCTCATTTTCACGCCTAGGGCCACTTATCCAAAGGCTTAAACCAAGCAAACTAATCCAACAGTCACGGTAGTGAAATGTCGAATGCAAGTGCATATCTCAATTGCTAGCCTAATTATTCAACGATCTTGGTAAAAGCTTAAAAAGTAAAAAAATATTTAGTTACTGTTGAATATGCAAATGAATTACATAAGGAATATACAAAGTGCAGTTACTTAGTAAAAATGAATACTACATGTCGTTCACACTATTTTGAGGCAATGAAGCTAACATTAAAATTACTCTCAATTATTGAAAATGGTAAAAGTATCTGCATTTTATGCTTTCAAAAAATATCTTGCTCAATATAGCATAGCATGCTATGATTTAGACTGTCTCAGAGGTTCACGCCCATCCGCAAAAACACCCATATGCGACGATCTCGACGCGCAGCGGAGAAAGGGCTGCAGCGGTAAGCGCTTCCCCTCGCGCATCGCCTAGCGGTAGTTGGGCTCCCGCGTGCGGTCGGAGGCCGGGGAAGGAGGGCGACGCCGTCGCCGAGGGAAGAAGGACGCCGGGGAAGGAGGAGGCGCGCGAGCCGTGCGCAGGGAGCCGTCGGCGGGGCACAAGCTGGAGTGGAGAGGCAGGGAAGGAGCGAGGCGGAGCGGAGGGAGGTCGCCGCCACCGACTGGAGCGGTCGCCGCATCGGGAGGATCTGGATCAGCGCCCCATCGGGAGGAACGGATCGCCGCCGCCGCCGCCGCATCGGAGGATCCTGCCTCGAGACCGACGCAGGCGGGCGTTGACCGCAGAGCGCGAAGAAGCCGCGCGCGGTCACGCAGAACAGTCCCGCGCCCGCGGGGCGGGCCACGCGCCACGCCGGTGGGCGGCGGCGGAGCGACGACGACCTCGTGGCCTGCGGTGGTGCGCGCCGCAATGGTGGTTGCGGCGGCGGCGCGGCACGCAGAAGCTATCCTCCCAGAGGGTGCGGAGAAGTCCCCTCGAGGAGCCGGATGCCGGATGCATGCCTGCGTGCGAAGGGAGCAAAAGCAACATGCGTGGGAGTGGAGGAGAGAGAGGCGGCGGTGAGGAGTGGAGGCGTGGGAGTGGAGGGAGGAGGAGAGAGGCGGCAGTTGGGATGCAGTCTCCCAGTGAATGCGCTTGCTGGGTTGCTGCATTTGCAGCAGCTGTTGCAGCTCCTGCTGCAGCTACAGTCTGTTTGCTGCTGCAAAATGCAGATGGGGAGGGCTGCGGCGACTGCTGGAGTGAGTCTTAACCAAATATTTTTATCTCATTCCATTGTTTAGTTGTAGCACAAGTCCACAAATTGTAGCATAAATAGTCAACTGCTAAGGAATTCAATTTGTTTGATTGAAGTACAAAGGATTGGGGCTTACGAATGGGGAAATGAGCAGGAATGAATGATTTGATAAGAGGAGAAAAGACAAACGATTTGTCAAGAGTGACTGCGTGAGAGGCAACGGGAGAATGAAATGGTACGAATGCTCGCTCTGTCGAGCAGGCCGGCGCCTGGACAACTTTATTGGACTGCATGCATGATCGACGGATGGATGTGTCTTGGGGATCCTTTCTCCTTCCGGAAGTTAGATAAACATGTCAACTATAAAGCCCATTAGCTCATTAACTATCATCTTCTTCCTCTAGCACCACCCCGCCTTGTCCTCCGCCCGGCGGCTACCCCTGCCACGCACCGTCCCCCACCCTCCACCGCCGCCTCCCACCCCACCCTTCCTAACCTGTACCTACTTCTTCCTCGGCCGCCCACCCCGCCACCTCCTCCAGAACGGCGGCTGCCGCTCACGGCCGCCCGCCGGCTCGCCGTCCACCGCCGCCATCCTCCCCGCCCTTCCTAACGAATGAATCTGTGCCCCGCCGCGGTCACCGGCCCACCGACCATCCAGCCTGCCCGGCCGGGCCGAACCGCCTCCGCCACGGTCGTCCGCCTCCCGACCTCCCCTTTCTAGGTCCGCCGGGACAAGGATCTCGAACCGAACCCCGAACACGAACCCCCAAACCCTAACCCTAAGACCACCACCTCGACCCACCACCACCCGGCGGCGACCTCCGGGCCGCTCCCCACCACCTCCCGCCCCGCCTAATCTCCGGCAGCCAAGCCGAGCCCGCACCCTATCTCGCGGCCGGGAAGAAGGAGATCGTCGGCTCCTGTGAGCCGATACGAATCTCAAACACCGGAAAGGTTGGTGGGCTTCCCACCTTCCGGAAGGTATATAGGATTTCGATGTGTCTTTGCCCTGCAGCTGGTTTGTTGGGCCAAAAGTCCAAAACTAGGACCAATCCGTAGCAGTAATAATGGGCCATGAAAAAGAAGAGGCACTTTGGGCGATTTGGGTCACGCCTAAGGCCATGGCCTTTGTGGCCCTAGGCCCAAATCTTTCCATGTACCTCACCAAAATTCACTTACAACACCTCTAAAAAATTCACTTACAACACTCTTCCATGTGCACATCCCCAAGCCCTTAACGACCATGATACTACAGGAAACCGCCTTCGCCGTGAGTAATTTTCTTTGGCGAGAGCCATCCTTGGGCTCTCGTGAAGAGCTCTTCACGAGTCAAAAAAAAAATTCTGTGAAGAAAAAACTCTCGGCGAAGAATTCTTAGAGAGCCAAAAATAACTCTCGGCGAAGAATTCTTCAGAGCATTTTCTCGACTCTGAAGAAGAAATTTTAAAAATCACTTTTTCACCTCCCAAATTTTTCTATCCTCAACATGCACTTATACAAAGGATATATTCAAATTTGACGTAATTTTATCTCTGTTTGCTATATTTAAAATTTTATTTCATTCTAGGTAATTTTTTCAAGACATCCGATATGAACTGCAAGTGCATGAAATCATAGAGTAAAGTTGTTGGAAAATGATATTCATGTTCATGAGACATCTCTAAGACCATGTACACGAAACGTAAACTAAATTTCAAACATTTTGTTCTCTCGATCATGATGAAGATTGTGTCGAGAAAGGTTTTAAAATTATATAAAATTCAAATAAAGTTTGAAAATCACGAATTTTGTCGAGCGCTCGTTATATCATATGTCGAGGTTGTGGTAAAAAGTTGGGAACATTTTGAGCACTTTGACACGTATGCTGTTTAGAAACCGGAACATCTCACGAAGTTTCGTAGAATTTGAACTATTGTCATTAAGTTTGGAGTCTCGAGAAAATGAAATTTGAATTTAACTACAAAACCTTTTCTATAGGGTAATATACAACATATGTTACTCCAAACTGAAATTTGGTAAATATTTGAATTTATTTGCTATTTTAAACCAATTAAATGCATCGATTAAATCTTCGAGAGCCGAGGATGTTGGGCTCTCGAAATTCACCAAGCCGGCCCAAATAGCATCGCCGGCCCACCTATCCGCCGGCCCACCTTCACCGCCCAAAACCCTCCTTCTATATAAACACACCCACCCCCGGCTACCCTAACCCTACCCCTTCTCCCTTCGCCTCCCGACGCAACCGCCGCCCTTCCTCTCCTCCCGTCCTCCCCAAATCACGGCACACAACACCTCCCCTCGCTCGTCCTTCCTCTCTCCTCCCTCCTCCCCAAATCTCCGTCATTTCTTGTAGTCCCCCACCTCCCCTTCGCCGCCTCACCTCGTGGCGAGGAGCGGCGGGCGAGTGAGTGGTGGCGGATCCGCCTGCCTCCTCGTCCCGCCGGCCGCCGTCTCCTCGTCGTGTGGCTCCCTCGTCCGGCTCCGGGAGCTCGTCAAGATGCAGCGCCGGCGCGGGCCCGGGACACTGCACGGCTCGGCTGCCGCCTCAGATCCGCCACCGGGGTGGAGCTCGAGGCCGGACGGCGGATCCGAGAGCTCCACCAGCGTGACCTCCCGGCTCGACCTCTCTCTACGATGCCTCTGTGTCTCTCTGCTTTTTTTGTGTTGTCAGCGGCGGCGGTAATGGAGGTGGCGGGCGGCGTGGTGCGATGGCGACGGCGCAGGCGTGGTGGGTGGCGGTGGCGCAGTGGTGGAGGTGGCGGTCCGCAGTGGTGGAGGTGGCGGTGGCGCGGTGGTGGAGGTTGGCGGCGCGGGTGGTGGAGGTGGCGGGCCTCGCGGTGGTGGAGGTGGCGGGCGGCGGCGCTGGCGGCCAGCCGGCAGAGGCGGCGGTGCCTGGGCAGTGGGCCCACACTGCCTGGGGATTTTCTTTTTGTTTTAGGAAATAGCCTTCGCCGAGAGCTAATAGTGCCTCTCGGCGCATATCCGCCGAGAGGGCCCACCCACGCTCTCGGCGAAGGGGCCTTCGCCGGTACAGTTCCGCCGAGAGGCCTTCGCCGAGAGCAAACTCTCGGTGAAGGCTTCGGTGAGAGGAAAGGGTCGTCCGCCGAGAGGAACCCCGCTCTCGGCGAAGACCCGGAATCCTGTAGTGTGAAGATGGCAGCCATGCAGACAAAGAAGAACAGTGGATCCAGCTCCCTTAGGGAAACTGCGCCAGAGTTTGGGCGCCTCACTAGTCGGGCTTAGAAGCCATTTCTAGTTGCATCAGCTTTGTCATGTTACACAAGAAACTATAGAACTTGTGGTTTGTAACAGTTAATGGGCCGGTAATTAGGCCCTGCGATTTCAGTCACAAAACAAAGTCGTTGTATCATCTTTCTTCAGTTTAATAAGTCGAGCGCCCTTTATTTATGTCAACAAATAAAAGACTGTAACGTGCTCTGTTCGAATGTGAGAGGGCTTAACGCGGTTGCTAACTGAGCGAGTTACGAGGACGAAGAGGGGCTGGTGCACCGATGCCACCTTGTTGGAGAATAGATGCAGAAGAAAAGGGTCGTCGTCTTAGTAGGTGATGAGCACCACCGGAGAACCACAAACACATGCCAAGGTTATCTTACCAATTAAGGAGATCCATGTTGCTATGTGGAAATTAGGAGGCCCAACTGGCCTGGGCGAGAGGGGGTGCTCAATTCTATATTTTTTATTTAGGGATGAGTGCATATGCACCCATTCGCCCATTACGCTCTTACCTTTGCCACGCCATATGCATGATTTACCTCACCAAAATTCATTTACAACACTCTTCCATCCATCACGAACTATGCCACAACTACATGGTCTACCTAAGTGAGCAACCAACAAGTTGCAGACTCGTATATTCTAACCCGGCTCTGGATTGTAGGAGGTGTTTATCTTTATTCGCTCACCCTGTACTGCGGGGCTCATGTTCAAGCGAGTGAGGGCACCTTTTGTACTACAAAAGATTTTGATAGTCATATTGCCTCAAGAAGCGCGCGACAAAACTTTCCCATAAAAGATATTTTAAGCATGATTCATCTTTTTTGTAATTTTACTTTGGAATTTTAATAATATGAATGATCAAACTATATAATGTCAACATTGACGAGTATTTTTGTATACTACGCTCTCCAAGTAACAGATTTTGGTCCACCACGTACGCCAGTCCATCCTGAGCAAGAGGACAAGAGTATATATTACGTGATGGTCAACCACGCGTAGTGGTGACTGAGCACGCCCCTGACACACTCACTAGCTAGGATCTGATTGCATTGGGTTGGGTACCCATAACCCCTATGGAGTATACACGAGGGGAAAAGAAAAACAAACAAACAAAAGAGGAGGTGGGCACGTGAAACGTGCTGCCTCGAGTTTCCCTCAGCCCGATCCTGCTGGGCGCGGCCGGCGGGAAGGCACGACGACCATCCATTCACATCCCTTTGCCGCGTCCGTACACTCCTGAATCTTTTTCTCGCACGTACGTACGTGAGTGAGGTCGTGAGCTTTAAACCGACATTCCCACATCTCGATCGACAGATCGAGCTCCGGCGAGGTTGAGAGCAGAGAGCACACGTATCTGAAGCAAGCTCTCGATCCAAATCCAGCGCAAAATCAGAGCCAGAGCAGCTAGCTTGCAGCTGTGCGCATGCCGACGAACCGGGGCCAAGCAGCTCTCAAACCTCGTCAGCGGCGGACGGCACGGTGGGCGGCGCAGGGCTCGGCGGGTTGCGGAAGGAGGTGACCACGTGCAGTACCACGACGTCCACGTCATGTGGGAGATGCTCCGCCACCGATAGCGGCAGCAGCAGCAGCGACAGCGGGAAGGCCTCGACCTCGAAGCCAATGAAGAAGAGGAAGAAGAGGAGGCCCGTCGCGTGGAGCCGGCTGATCTACTACTGCTGCGGCGCGCTCTGAACCTCACCCGCTCTGCTCGTCGTCGTCGGAGACGAACTGAAATGACTGACGGATGGGCCTGAGCTCCTCCACTACGGACGAGTCGGTGATGCTCTCGGTTCAGGCCCGCCACCGTCGTTTATATATGGGCCTAGCAATGTGGGCCGAGCAAAGATGTGGCCCGTGCCCTTTTGAACAAGCGACGGGCGGCTGGTGCTCTGCCCATTTCATTATAGTGGAAAGCAATTCAGGTGTACAGGATCAGACCTAAGTGGATCTGAGAAATATGAGCAATCCACATTATACTACTCCCTCTGCTCCTTTATATAAGCATTTCAAGCGTTCAAACTCAACAAACAACAATAGAAGGAAATGCCATCTATACCCCCATTTTACATTGCCCACCAACTCTCCACCCACCCACCCACCCTATTTAATTTTGTCTTATCTCTAGAAATGCTTATATTGTGACAAAATTTTGAACTCTAGGAATGTTTATATAAAGGAACGGAGGGAGTATTCAGTTTTGATTTCTTGCTCGCGTTTCCTTCTTAGGCTCTGTTTGTAAACAGTAACAAGCGAATGAAAACAAAAGCAATGCCAACATTCGTTTCACTTAACAACCCCTTCCGCGCACATTCTCTACTCTCCTACTCGATATCTTCGGATCTCCTGTTTATAATAAACATGAGCAAGCAAAAGATAACAAAACAATTGAGTTGATAACCAGCAGCCAAAAAGATTACAAGTGTACTAATTCGGAAGTTGTGGCTCATCGCTATACTTCTTCAGGCACAAGAGGTCTCAGACTGTAGCTGGCAACAACAGGCCTGTGATGCTGACGTACTACTAAACTTTTCCCTGACAATGTAAAAATAATAATATCAGCCAGGAGAACGCGTTTTTGTTGACGGTTTTGAAGCCGAAGCTGAAAAGTGGTTGTCGTGCACAGCAGTGAGAGTAGTGAGGCGGCACAGTCGGCTGATGATGATCCGTATTGCAGCCGTGTCCATTGCGTTCCTGTACATGTAGAAAGTTGCTACTGTATAATCTATAACTCCTATACGAGTTCCCCACTAGAGAGGTCTTTGGGAGTTCCCCACTAGAGAGGTCTTTGGGAGTTCTCAGCCACCTCAATATCCGTTTCTAGCCTCGGACCCGTCCGTCCGTTTCCCCCGCGCTGCGTGCCGCCATTACTGTCCGGCGAAACTGATGCCCCAGCCGAAGCGGATCGAGACTTTTCCGTCGCCATCCCAATCGTCTTCGCCGCTTCCCTTCCACCTTCATACGCCTCTGGGGCTATGGTGGTGTTTTATTTAAGCGAGGCTCGCCACTCACCCAAGCCGGGCGCCCTCATTCCACCGGCGGCGCGCGCCACGGAACCACGAGCTCGCCGCGCCAGCGCCTCGCGCCACTGCTCGCCGTCGCCGTGCTCAGCGTACGCGCATCATCACGCAGCGGCGAGTCGACCTCGCGCCTTAGCCGCGATCGCCGTCGCGATGACGTTCCACGTCCTGACCGTGCTCCACGGCGCCTCCGCCACGCGGCCGATGGCAGGCCGCGGCATCATCCCGGGATGGCGGCGTCGTCCGCAGTGCTTGTGCCGGGCTGGGCATCACCGGTGGCGCGGCGGCGTCGGCGTTAGAGGCGGAAGTGGCTGCCGTTTGGGCGTGCACCACCACCGCCGGTGTACGGCGTCGGGCGCATAGACCGGTGCCGTGGGTCGGGGCCGGCGACTTGGGCTGCGCAGGCGCCGTGGAGGGCGGCGAGGGGGAGGAGGAGGTCGTGCGGGACCGGGAACGGCGCCACCGGCCGTCGTCCGAGCGCGACGGGACGACCACCACCATGCGAGGAGTCACTGTCTACTTTGCCACGCCACGTCTTGGCCAGGCAGCAAGGCCTTCAGCCGGTGTTGAACCTCTGCAGTCCGCCGATCACCTCTACCCTTCTCTGCTTCCTCCCTCCCTTTGTTTCTCTCTCTCCGCGTTAACGGACACAAAGGACCGTGAAGCAGGGAAGGGATAAGCCTGGCCACGTCGCTTGGTCCAATAAAGGCATGCCACGTCACTACGGTGGGACCCGACTGAAAGTTAATCAAATCACCTCCTCACGCTGGTCCTATCCTATGAACTTGGACTTGGTTCACGTACGCCCAAGGATTCAGCTCATCCATATCCATCAACAGCGCCGTGGAGGTACAATCGAGATGCTCGCCAAAAATGGCCCCACCAGCCCTGGCCCACATGTCAGCTATAAAAGTATTGCTAGGTAACGATCGGAAGCAGATATTTATTGGCAATCAATTTAATGTTGTATGATTTAGTATTACTAAGAAATAATTGGGTACTATTATTTCAACTATCGTAATAAGCTCATATATCCCTATCAGTCAGACATGATATCATGAAAATTTCCCTTATGATCATTGCATTTTCTTAATTCTCGCAGCAACGCCGCGGTGAGGTTCCCTAATTATATAAAATCGCACGGAGTTTGCATTTACTGTCCTTTCCGGCATAATCCCAAAAGCTAGCCCTCGCGTAGCTTTTCATTATGAAATCAGCATGTACACCTACTGGTGGATGATCCAGCACCAGCAAGATTAATTAATTATTAATTAGGCGGCAAGAGCCAAAAAGACGTTGCAGACTCATCAGCAATTCATCCATACTAAACTACCGATAACTGAATCTGACACAACCACCATGCGCAAATTAGCACAGGTGTCCTAATTAGCGCACTTTGGCATGTCACTTAATTCTAGCGGCTCAAATTAGCGGCTGATAATTAAGCACCCTTGCTCTAGCTTGCTTTCTCGTACCATATGACGAAAAGTTCAGAGTGTGATCACCTGCTGTCTGCTTTAATTTATGGATCGGAGTAGCAGATCAAAACTAAACAACACTTAATAAAGCACTGCAGAGACCGTGCACACGCACAACGCGGCAAACACACACAAGCAGAGCACATGGTTATGCTCATAAAATTTGCACTTAATTACTACTACTCCATACAGCAGGTGTCCATGGCTAAACAGCAGGCTCTATCTGCAACACTGACGTCGATCACACGGACCTATAGCTATAGCTAGCTAATGTGGCGTCTTGAATAAAGAATGTTTCCATGGCACCTGAAAATTAGTGGCTAGGAGGACGAGTTCGATCTGTTGGTTCCAAAAGAAAACAAAGAATAAAAAAGTGCCCGGCGATGATTCCAGCATTCATTCCATGTATGTGGCTAGATCGAGTGTGAATTGTGATTGATCGGAGCTATAGGCAGCAGCAGCAACTGCTTTAAGCATCTCGTTTCAGTATGTAGTGATGCCTGATGGCAGACATATGATGATGAGAAGGATGCAACTAACTGCAGATCTGCAATGCAGCAAACCGGCCGGTGATGTCACTATATATACTACTGAAAATAACCGGCAAGGATGGAAGTTGACACGCACGCACATTGTATTCTTATTTTGTGTGTGTCGATCTACAGGGTGGTGATGGCATTGGCAACGGCATATCTATCGCCAAGTATGTACTCCGGTAACTAGTGAAAGGTTGCAGGAATAAAGAGCCACCGGTAACTAGTGATGCAACGACGTCCTTCTCAGGAAGCTAGATCATCCGAGCCACTCGCTCGCTCGTTTCAGCATCTCTCGGTTCTGTAGTGTGCTGTCTGAAAACTCTTGTGAGCTATCTAGCCCAATCCTGTAGACTGACGCTGTTACTGTTACCCGCTTATATTCTTTTACCGCGTCACCATGATCTAAGTACCCTCCTAGTACTAGCAGGTAAGGAACAACATATGCTGCGTGTCATACACATACACGGGGTACGGTGTTGAATATTCTAATTGTTTCTCCTCACGTGTGTGTGGTGTGCCTCATCATTTTGGTAACGTATAGACCGCGATCAATGATCAGGGCGAAAATCTAACACAATCAAATCCCCGGCGACACGCTGGTTTTGGACGGATCGGACCTAATTTAGTTTGGTCCCTCCATCCATCGATCATCCAAGCTGTGCAAAAACAAAGATCACTGTGTAAAACCAAAGAAATAAGACACTTTCATTGGAGACGTTTTAAAAACGTCCTCCGGAAGACTACCAAAAGCGTCGGTGGCTAACGCGTCTCCTATCGCCAGAAAGGAGACACGTTTTTCTACACGCGTCTCCTTCGCCGACCTCTATAGGAGCGGTTTGAGAAATCTGGCGTCTCCTTTGTGGTTAGACAAAGGAGACGCGTTCTAATTAAAAGCGTCTCTAATTTAGTAAAGAGCATCGGAGACCCGTGATTCACAAAAGCCGTCTCTATTTTGTTAAGTAAAGGAGATGCGTGTTCTCAAAAGCCGTCTCCAATGAACTAGAGAGCATCGGAGCGCGTCCTTTGTAAAACGCGACTCCTTTATAGCTCGAGAAAAGGAGCATCCTTATAAAACGTCTCGGTTAAGTAGACATCATCGGAGGCGCTTTTCTATTACACGCGTCTCCTTTGTCTAACCACAAAGGAGACGCATTACATAAACGTCTCCTTTTATGGAACCAACAACACTTGGCCAGCTTCCCAAGTCGACCACGGTCACACACATGCTACGATGCTGCTTCTGATTAGCTCCGATCGCCGTCGCGCCATCATCGTCGTCCTCCCGGCGTGCGCTGCAGCGCGGCGGCCGCGGCGGCGGCGTGGAGGAGCTCTCAGCAGCGCGGCGAACCATGGCGCGTGGAGGAGCTAGGCGGCGGAGCTCGTTGCGCGTGGAGGAGCTCCGCCGCGAAGGCACCGCTTGACATCTCGCCGGTGCTCACGCACCGCACGGCGGCAGCAGCGTGTAAGCGGCGGCGGCGGCGATGAAACCACCGGCTTCATCATCGGCGTCTAGCAGCGCATGGCGCGGCGCGGCGGCGCAGCGCCGAGGCGGCTCGGCGGGTGGAGGAGTTCCCAGGAGGATCGGGCGGCGGCCGGCCGCGTCGGCAGCGAGGAGGTTCTGGCGGTGCTTCCCCTTGCGAAAAGCGCTCGAGCGGCGAGGAGGAGGTCTGCTTCCCCATGCGAAAAGGAGAATTCTTCAGGTTTGGGTGATGCGACCCTATAGTTTGGTTGATGCTTCGCTTCTACCGAGATTTCTGAGGCTTGTGTCTACAGCACCAGCGCTCTACCTCCTGTCTGGAAGAAGAGGAAGAAGCTAAGGATGAAGAAGAAAGGAGGAGCTAGAGGTGGAAGAAGAGGAAGAAGCTAAGCCCCTCCGTCGGCCATATTCCTTGGTAATTTTCTATCTTGATGAGATCATGTGTGTGGCATTTAGGATTATAAGTTTGGATTTTTACCATTTTCTTGCATGTAGATTGTTGATTTGTTGAAGGTCCTCTTGCATTGCACGACAATTCCATCCAAGGTGTTGATTGTTGAAGGTCCCTCTTGCATTGAACGCGCAATTCGATCCAAGACAATAGAAGGGATGCACTTGTTGTTGCTTTTGTAGTGAGAATGAAACTATTCAACATCTCTTTTGATTGTCCAATGGTTAGACTTATGTGGAGTGCAATTAGTATTACTTTTGGCATTACAAAACCTGCAAATACATCTCATCTTTTGATCCTTGACTTAGAAGTTTTTCGCATAAGCAAAGGAACCAAGTGCTCATCGGTGTTGCCGCTTTTGTTAGGCTTTATGACTTAGTAGGAATGATGTTGTGTTCCACAAATCAAAATCAAAATCTATTTTGCAGGTGATGTATAGGGAACCTTCTGGATCCGGAGTTGGTCCATCTTATCTAGAGAGGAGGATGGGTGCATTTTGAAGGAGGGGTCGGTGTCGTTGGTTGGAGACAATGACGTTGGAATTCTTCAACAAAAGAGAATTAAGAATTACTCCTCTGATAACCAGTTTAGACGTCGTCCACGTCGGACGGCAAATGCAACTTAGAAGTCGTCAATCGCGTGGAGAAGGCGTTCTGGACGCCACTGCCCTGAGTAATTACGGTCGCGTGGAGGGCGCATCGATCGTTTCCTGGCTTAAACGCCACACTTCGTTTCCCCGTCAAACGCCGCCCGTTATTTTTGCGTCGCACGCCTGGCTTTCCTTTTCTCGCGCACCGCTCGCCCTTCGGCGCGTCGCGAAACGAACGGCGGAAAAAACACCACGACGTCAAAACACGCCACGACGTCAATCTAACGCGCCCACGTAACAAAAATGAAAAAACACGGTGCTATGGTAAAGAACAAAAGGCCGAGTACAACACGGCACGTCCCCGTGCGTTCCACATCCGGCACTGCATGCAGCCCATGCAAAATCCCTCGCCCGGCAAAAGATTTTGCAGCGGCAGAGACTCGATCCGCCGACGTGCAACCTAGAACGCGCTGCACTAGATAGTCGGTTGGGAATAGATTGGTGATTACAATCCACTCGCCACCGTATTTATTAAGGGCAAGAGAAAAATTACCCCTAATTAATGACTTATTGGTAGGCGAAATCAGGAAATCAAGAGCAAACCAAACCCCTAGATTTGTTGTTTTGGAGCTTTTCCCAAGCTCCTTTTGGGCAAAGCGCCAATAGAAGGTTGCTGCGAAGAAGAAGCTGCCGCATACTTATAGAAGCAGTCTTGGCGGGCGACATAAGCCACTCGCCGGCACTAATGGTTCTATCTGTCTTGGCGGTGGCCTATGTGGACCGCCAAGACTGTGCCTCTCTGGCTGGTGGGCAACATAAGCCACCCCAGCACAAATGATATCATCTTTGCTAGAGGATGGCTTTTCTCGCCACCAGCCTGTTACATCACGCGGCGGTCGCAACGCCCCTATACACCATGATGGCGGGTGCCAATTGCACCCGCACGCAGCTAATTTCCATGTGTCGGCCAAATCGTTTCTGGCCTAGTGGATGCCGCCTCCACTAAGAAGCTTCTCCACCAAGGAAGGGGGTCTCCACGCCCCCCGCACAAAGTGTCCTCGTCACTCCACACCAAGCTGGGGGGTCGAAGACGTATGCCAGTGAGCCACTTAGGCCCTAAGGCTTTCGGTGCACCATGTACAACTTCATCCACTCAAGAATTACCTCGCAAAGTAGGCACACCTTGCACTCATTCAGCTCTAAGCTAAGCCTAGCACTAAGCGCGCGCACACACACAAAGCATGTGCAAGTCTTTGAATGAGCAATTTAGCACTTGGATGGCTTGGATATGATTTTCTAAGTGTCTTGCACTCCTTTGCACTTCCACACAATCCAGCAACCTCAAATGACGGGGTGGAAGGGTATAAATAGCCCAAGGCGTCCAAAGAGACGTTGACTAAAGGCTGTAGAAACTTGTACCATCAGATGAACCGATGCTAGCCTTTTTATAGGCGTCGGTTCATCAGTCTCCACATCACTTAGTTGCATCCGGGACACAAATCATCAGCGCATACACCGATGGCTTCTCACTGACCGTCGGTTCATCCGATACTCGACTTCGTGAACTATCGTTGCTTTTGACACATTCATCCGATGCATACACCGACGCTCCTCTGGTGACCGTCGGTTCATCCGGTGCTGAAGACTCCGCAACTAGCTACTCTCATCTTGATTCTTCAATCCAGGATAGACCGACGGTATCCACACGGACCGTTGGTTCATCCGACGTTACTAACTTTGCTTCTCCTCCAGGAATTCATCCAGTGTAACTAAAAAACATACCGTTGGTTCATCCGACGGTCTGTGTAAACCGAGCCTTCTTCACACAGTGTACCAGTTCATCCGGCCATTGCACCGACGCGTCGGTTCATGCGGCGGTGCTCTTTTCTTCCCTTTTCTTTATCGGTTTAGACCCTCAAAATATGTACTATCTTCTCATTTTGGTATATGGTATTTTTGTATCCATGAGACCCAGAAATGCCTACAAAGACATGCTCAACAATATCGTTAGTCCCATTGGTTATGTTATGAATCACCAAAATCAAACTCGAACAAATGGCATATGAGATCATGTTTGGTACAGGCTAGAAAAAATGAATTGATAGTCAACACAGGTCATCTTTTTTTTACTCAAAAGAACCTAACCCAAACCTAATCCGACGAATGATAATGATAGATAACCTTTTTTTCCCGAAAGAGCAAGCTTATAGTAATAGGTAACATAGAGAAGAAAGAAGTACATTAATAGTATACATTTCTTTTAACAAATGCGCAAGAATTCTTTATCTTTATATTAGATGAAAAATCTAGCAAAATGGGGATAATAAGAATTCCTTTTAATAAAAAATTCTCAGTCGTGATAAAAAAGAAAACTATTGAATTTTTATTTGCCTCACAATTGATGGAAACGTTTGATGTTGTACATGTGTATGTACATCTACACAAACTACGATATTTTTAGTATGTGGAAAGCTAGCTAGGTATATATGCATATGTTGGCATATACTCTCTCTATTATCTTTTGGTAGGGTTATTTCTAAATCTGAAAAGTTCTCTTTTGATAGTCTTTATCTAACTACCCATCCTTTTAATGACTTTCTCGAATTCAATGCGCGACCCTTCACTCTTCCACACAAGTTTGGCTACATGGGACAAATGTGAATATTAATGAATCGCAAGTTTGGTTACATGGGAGAAATGTGAATACTAATGAATCGTTTGTTTACGAGAAATAACTAATCGAGTGTTAAAATGAATGATAAGTTGAGTTATATATCCTTGGTTATTGTGTCAAGATGAAATATGACTTTCTTGAGTTTCCACAGGTTGTAGGAGTAGACAGTAGTTAGTAGGTGGCAGTTAGGATTGTGTATAAATAGCACCTAGCAATGCAATACAAATCAGTTCAGTTTGCAACATTTCAGAGTGTACTCTGCTGCTGCAACGTGTGTGTGCTGTTGTGCTCACATCTTCTTCTCCTACCTCTAACCAAATTGTTGTTCTAGAGGCTGATCTAAGTGTTGTAGGTGTTGTGTTGTGCCAACGGTGGGGAGCTCCGGGGAGGCTGCGTCTGGTGGTGGCAGCGAAGAGATTGGGAGCTCTAGAGAGGCCGCGTCAGGGAGCTCGATCGTCATCGATGTGGCGGGGAGACAGAAGGAGGCCCGAGGCGGAGGGCGTGAGGAGGGAGGAGGCGGCGCGGTAGAACCCTTTCTTGTACCTGCTACGCGGTAGAACCCCTTCTTATACCCACCTCGCTCCCTCCGTCCACGACGGCGATGGCCTCTTTGAGCCCGCCAGGCGGCGCCGTAAGCGAGCAACACACTCCTCCTCCCTCCCAAGCTCCACCCGCCCTTCTCCCCACCCCGCCGTCGCGGATCTTGGAGTGCAGCAGCAAAGGACTAGTGGCGGTGGATCTTGGCGCGACCACCGGCTCCACAGGCGGGCGAGGCATGGCGCGAGGTCCCTGACTCCCAATAGGTCTGCTCCCTCCCAATCGATGGGAGGCCACGGATCTTGACATGCCAGCGGAGGGCGGTGGTAGTGAATTACTCTGAGGCGTCGGTAGCAGCCCCTCGTTCACAAGCGACGGAGGAGAACTGTACGAAGGCCGAAAACGAAGGTGATGGCTCACGATTGCTGCCGGTGAGTAGTGCTTGCCTCAGCCGATGTCCCGCCAGCGTCGGCGGTCGGCGGGCCAGAGGGGAGCAGTGAGGATTGTGGCGGGCGGTAGCGCGGAGCGAGGGCGCGAATATAAAGAGTCCTCCAGCGTGGCCCTCATCGACATCCAGCGGCGTCCATGGCGGATCCTGCATCAACCAAGCGGCGGCGGAGGTAGAACCGCAGCGAGCTGGAAACCTAGAAAGCCCCAATAACACGCCCTTGAAGCGGGCCGCGCCGGCAGTTCAACCGCACCTGGTAAAGCCCTGCGCCGTCGTGAAGAGTCGCAGCTTCAGCAATGGCGGTGAAAGTCGGCGGCCTGCGGCGGTGGGAGTTGAAGGGGAGGCGTGGCGCAGCAACAAGCCTCGCCCGTTAGTCTTACAGCGGCGGTAGAGTGTGCTCATGGTGGAGGCGCGTGGCAGAGGCGGGGAGGCAGCGGACTCGCGCGAGTTGAGGTGATTGGAAAATTTTAGTCCCGTTTAGTGCTTCACCCTACTAGAGAATTTTAGTCAAGTAACTAGTTTTAGTCCTTTTAGTTGCACCGTTTGGAACTTTAGTCCTCAAAGTGACTAAATTTAGTCGACTAATTTTAGTCACCCCCATCCAAACACTGAAACATACTTGAAAAATGTCCTCTTTACTTCAAATTTAAGTCGACAGTAGTGTTTATTGCACGAGTAGTGCAAAACAATACAAAACAGTAAGCAGGAAAAGGAACCAAAGAAGATTTGGACACCAGAGGACAGGAGGAAAAGAACAACAAAAGAAAAAAAGCAAAAGGAGAGGAAATGGATTGACATTCGCAGGCCGTTGGTCGTTGGATCCTGACGCGGCAAGGTAAAGCCCGCCTGGGTACGGAGCCCACTGTCAGTTGACTTTGGGCTCGATCGTCCGCTTGTGACGAAGCCGCGACGAGACAGACGATCGCCCGCGGTGCCGTGCCCAGTAGGGATGATTCGTATCGGATACGCATATATACGAATTCAGATGTCACTATTTACCACTTTTTATTTCGAATTCGGATACAAATACGAATATTATCGAATACGAATACAAAGCGGATATTTGAATTCGGATTCGCATTGAATACTTACTCGATTTATAGCATAGAGTCATAATGAGTATCAATTTGCCGATGGTTTTATAATTGATCAATTCATGTTACAAGTAGAGAGTAAACTATGATCATTATACATAATAGATATCTTATTGCAAATAACATATTAACTAATAAATAAATTAATATATCACAATAAATATAACTAAGTAATTTTTGTAGAGAAGTAATTAATATATCACAATAAATACAGGTCGCAGCCAAGGGCAGTACAAGTAGCAGTTCACAAAAGCGAGTCGAAGTTGTTCGATGCATAAACGAAATGGAGCTCGGCGTAGGTGCTCGTCGAGGGTCAGTCCTCCCCAACCGCCGGGTGAAGGTCAGCGACCGCCTCCCCAAAGATGCTCCGTAAGAGCGTGCCAAGAGGTTGGCCCCATCGTCGTCGAGGTCGAAGATCGCCGTCGGCCACACACAACTAGCGGGGCCCGAACATGGTTGAGATTAATTTTGTACCACCGGTTTTTAGTGTGGTATGAGTGGTATTCATAGGTGGTATGGGTAGTATATGGGTATTATCGTAAATATACAAAATAATATTATTATAATATATGAAATCGAGTCTTTTTATGTAATCTTGGCAGCGAGGAATTTTTTCCAAATAATGTACATTGAGCAAATTACCATTTTACCCATAGCAAAAACTAAAAACGATAATACTACCGTACAACCGTTGGGTGGTATTGTGTACCGTAAAAACCTCATTATCTCAACTCGGTGACGACCTATTCTTTTACCTGCACATGGTTACTTCTAAATTTAAGTTTACATGACAAACTCCTCCTAGATGAATTTGACGGTATAAACTTCTATCTAGTTATAATGAGGATATGTTCACCGGTAGAATCGAGGCTTTTGTACACCCCTTTAGTTCTGTTCAACTTTGGAGCCGGGACTAAAGGACTTTCGACGTGACCCTAAATAGGTGCGAGGCGCCTTTAGTCCAACCGAGTGATTGACGTCTATTTCCGGCAATGATTGACGTTGGTCTTTAGTCTCGGGTGGTATTACCAACGAGACTAAAGGGTGCCCTTTGGTCTCGGTTCGTAACTCCACCCGCTGCTAATGCTTAGTCAGGTGGTGTCACCACCGAGACTAAAGGGTTCCTTTTAGTCTTGGTTGGTGACACCACTCGGGACTAAAGGTGCGCCTATATATCGACTTCATCTTCCTCTTCCTCTTGCACGAGTCATTCTTCACCTAGAAAATTAATTAGTGTTTATTCTCGTTTATTCTAGAAATAGATAGAAATTATTGTATATTCTTAGAAAATCGTGTCTATTCATAGAAAAATAATTAGTGTTTATTCTTGTTTATTCTAAAATATATAGAAATTATTGTATATTCTCATAAATTCATGTCTATTCATAAAAATAATTAGTGTTTATTCTTGTTTATTGTAAAAATATATAGAAATTATTGTATATTCTCAAATTCGTGTCTATTCATAGATAATTAATTAGTATTTATTCTTGTTTATTCTATAAATATATAGAAATTATTGTATATTCTCATATATTTGTGTCGACTCATAAATAAACCTATTAATGATACATCATTTCTAACCGCTTCTATATTTAATTATTGGGTATAATATATTAACATATTTTCACATTACAGATGGATATGGTTAAGGACGAGGTCATTCAAAAGGATCATCTTTTGGCGATTCAAGAAAGTCTCATTGGATTCGTCTTGGACGGATGATTAATCCAGCGAAAACATTATTATGATGGATCTAAAAATTATTGTGCTGCACTTTCACTGGGGTAGAGACTAGAAATTTGAAGTGAGCGATATTTGATGTATATATACTATTTATTTTGATATATAATATTGTGTGTAAGTATATATTAATTTATAAATGTATATTCGTAGATATGTAAGTCTAAGAAGTATGTATAGTAGACATGTATAGATATATACATACTTAGTGCATATCGTAGATTATATGTGATACAATAATTGGAATAGACACGATAACACAATAATTCAAACTAAAAATAAAAAGAATCGAGACCCTTTAGTCACGATTTGGGGTGGGCGTGTGGCGCCCTTTAGTCTCGGTTCGCTCACCGGGACTAAAGGGAGCCTTTGTCTCTCATCAATCATTAGTCGGTTAAACTTGAGAGACCTAAGGCTTCTACCAACCGGACTAAGAGCTCTCACCCTACAAGTAGTTCATCATGTGGTATGAGATTATTTTGTTTCCTGCCATTAATTTGTTCTGACAACGAACGAAGATTAGATTTGAAAACACTAGTAGGAAGCAAAATATAACAAAACAATTGACAACCATCACCAAAAAGATTATAGTGTTACCAATTCGGAAGTTGTGACTCATCGCCGTACTTGTTCAGGCACATGTAGCAGGCAACAGGCCTGCTGTGATGCTGACGTACTACTAAACTTTTTCCTGACAATGTTAAAAAATAATATCAGCCAGAAGAACGCGTTTTTGTTGACGGTTTTGACGCTGAAAGTAGTGGTTGTCGTGCACAGCAGTGAGAGTAGTGAGGCCTACATACAGGCAGCTGCTGATGATCCGTATTAAATTCCAGGCCATGTCCATTCCGTTCCGGTACATGTAGAAAGTTGCTATTTATAATTATATAAAAATTGCACGTTTTATTAGCCCATCCAAACGGAGGATCGAGTTTGCAATTACTATCCTTTGGATAATCCCAAACGCTAGCCCTCGCGTAGCTTTTCATAATTAATTAAATCATTTACACCCACTAGATTAGTGGATGATCCAACACCAGCAAGATTAATTAGGCACAAGGAGCCAAAGACGCTGCAGACTCACTCGATCATCAGCAATAGTACTACTGAACAACCGAACTGAATCTGACACAACCATGCACCATGCGCTAATCAGCACAGGTGTCCTAATTAGCGCACTTTGTCATGTCACTTAATTGAAGCGGCTCAAATTAGTGGCTGATAAGCACCCTTGCTCTAGCTTGCTTTTTCGTATATGACGAAAAGTTCAGTGTGTGATCACCTTCTGTCTGCTTTAACTTAATTTATGGATCGAGTCAGATCACAACTGCAAAACACACACAAGCAGAGCACATGTTGAGGACCGCGCGTAGCGCGGGTGGCAGGAGCCGGTGGCTTGCTCCGTGCCGGCCAGCGTTCGAGACTCGGTCTCGACGTTGCTCCCTCACCTGGAGCAGTAGCTCCTAAATAAATTCTGCAGCCTCTCACGCCTGGAATCACAAAGGGAGTGCGACGTGCCGCTACGGAACCGTGTGAAGTTCCGGTGATCTCCAGAAGGACGCGATGGTATATCTGTGTGTAGTTGTAGGTCAGTTTGTACGCGTATGGGTGTGAGTGTGGTGTGCGTGTGTTGAGTAGGAGTGAGTATACGTGTATGAACAGATGCTACAGCTGTACCCAGATGAGAGGCGTCAAAAAAAAAAAAAAAGCATGATCATAAAATCTGCACTTAATTACTATACAGCGGGTGTCCATGGCTAATCAGCAGCTAGCCTCTATCTGCAACTAACACTGATGACGTCGATCACACGGACCTTAATTAGCTAGCTAATGTGGTGTCTTGAATAGAAGCATCTTTACATGGCACCTGATGCATGCAGATCAGAGCCTGTAACTTAGTGGCTAGGAGGACGAGTTCGATCTGAAGGGTTGGTTCCAAAAGAACAGAAAGAATATATAAAAAAGAAGAAGTGCCCGTCGATATGATTCCAGCATCCATTCCATGTACTAGAACAATTCGCGCGATGCGCCTCTATCGAACAACAATCGAGATTGAAGACAAGTAAATATAAGAGCAACACTCCTTGTTACAATTCAAATGACGAATGCATAACCACCTATTATACTTGTCAACTCAGGAACATGAATTTTCATTACATGTGATAAAATGGCATTCATGTTCGTGTAGTTGTCCAAAAAACATATATACTTACAAATATATCATTCCAAGGCTTTTATCTAACATGCAAAATTTATTCCAAGAAGTGAGAATTATTCTAATCTCAGCACATACATTGTATATATTAAACCTAGTAAGAAACAATATGCACTATAGTCTATAGCCTTCCTTCTTCAGAATTAGTCGTATCAAGATCGCCAATGAGCAACACACACCTATAAGGATACAATTAGGAGCATAAAGAATCCCTCATTGATAATAGGCACAGAAGGATTGACAATGCATTTCATATCATCACTACTTTACATTTGTTTAAGGTTACAAACAGAGGAACTGGTATTGCGAGTTTTCTTGATCGGTGATTTCAACGGCGAAGCTATTTACGCACAAAGAGACCAAAATAGTTGACTTGCATTGGATTGTTAGGAAATGTCCTCAATAACCATCTTGTTGCAAGCTTTATTTCTATAAAGCCCACACAAAACCTGCAAATAAGGAAAAACCAAAGCATTTAAGGAGCTTAAATTTCCCAAGCAACCAGACTTCTTTGCATGTCACCAGAAACGGGAAGTGGGAACCCGTCCCAATTAAAAAACATCTCGAGATGCGCCATTTAACATTCAGAAAATTGTCTTATGCCCCATTCAAAAAAATGCCCCCCCCCATCTTTTGATATAAAAAACTGCCATTCAACACTCACACACAAAGCAAACGGCATCGACCGCAATTCACATAGCGATACATGGATACATGTGCAATTCATACATATGTCAAACAAAGCGTAACTCTAGAATCTTGAAACAATCCATGTATTGTATTCTATTTCTTTGGCCAATGGTAAACTTTTTCATCTACAGTTTGTAAAAAATAAAACAAAGCCAAGCAACTGCATCTCCCTTTTTTTTTCCACACTTATTGCATACTCCTATGGTTGTTATCCAAACAATATAATGGGCGAGAGATAGTCAAAATCTATACCAATTTTTTGTCCGTGCAATGATTATGGCAAAAGAAACATTTCAGGAAATAGTTATCCTCTCATATATGCAAAGTGTCATCCGACCAAACATGCACACCAATATGGCAAAAGTATTTTTTTTCTACATAGAAAGGTGCAGTGTGCTATAAAGGTCATCACACACATCAGCTAGAATGAATTGGGAAGAGCAAGCTTCACATTTCCAATTTGCAAAGCATGGTAAGCGTAACTATGGACAATGAACATTTTCTGAAATTTTAGTACTCGACTTGATAATACAAAGCAGTTTAGTCGTTGGCCCCAACAATATTTATGATGGAAAACGTCATATATTTTTGGAGCAAATATGCTAGATGCAGACATATTTACCTCAAAGCTAGATGACTTTTTGGAGGAAACTGAACAAATGGAAATACATAAAGCAAGTTACAACTACGTTGCATACCTGTTGTTGTGAATTACCAATGGTGCCACCGACAAAAAAGAGAGGTTGGCAAACGCAACACAGATAGGATCAAGCTCATCCAGGAGTGTCCTCTGCACACGAACACAATCATAAAGCATTAGGAATCGAGACAAATCAGCCAGCGCATCACAAAAGTAGGCACAACCAGTCCATTAGCATCCAATTGCAGCGCTGGGAAGCTGAAGGTGCAGTGAGAAGAGGAACTCACCATCTTGAACTGGGTGCGGTTGACAGCAAGGTCTCACCAGATCTCAGATTCTCAGGTCACCGACGCCATGACTGGCTACCCACCTCTGCAAGAACAGAAAACAAATCACTGATCAAGGCAAGGTATATCAACTCTGATGCAGAAGAAAGGAATGCAAATACAACAAAGGGTTGAGTTCACAGTTACCCAAGCTTTAGTTTAGGAAGGAGAAAGAACTGCAGGAGGGCGGAAGACGCCCCGTCGTGCGGCATTTCGATGGCGGAGCCGAGGTGGCCCCGAGCTCGTGGGCCTGTGGCCCGGCAGTTCGTCGCGTTGGGAGCCGGAAGGAGAGAGAAGATGAGCTCGTCACCGTCAATGCACAGGAGCTCGTGCCGCCGTCGCCGGAAGATGGTAGGCGAACCACGAGGGCTGCGGCTCCTTGCGCCAGATCTGGTCGCTGCCGCCGGAGAAGAGCCGCCTCTGCTCCCGCAGAGGAAGAGCCGCGGGCCCCAGCTCCTCCGCCGCCCTGAGGCTGTGCTCGGCTATCTGTTCTTGGATCAAGCTCCTCGCCCGAGAGGGAGGCGGGAGCTCTAGATCAAGGAGCTCCTCCGCCGCCACGAGGCGAGGCCACGGCACGCGTGCTTGCCGTTGCCGCCGGAGCTCCATGAACGCCGCCGCCTCGCCCGGATCCGCCACGGAGAAGCCGTCGTGCTGCGTCGTCGTCGATTCGCGGCCTCCGGAGAGGGAGGCATCACAGCCGGAGCTCCGCCTACCCCCATCGCCACATGACGCCACCGGAGGCATCCGCTTGGTCGGGAGAGGAGGCGGGCGGGGAGGAGGCAGGCGAGAGAGGACAGGGAGGAAAGGGCAGTGAGATTAGGGTCGGCGCCGGGTGGGTGGGTGGGGTATTAGGCAAGGTGGTAGGGTGGTGGGAGGGTTTTAAAAGCGTCAACCGGGTGCTTGTAAAAAACGACACCAACATCGAATTTTTGCTTCTTGGCGTAGAAATAAAGTTTAGTCGAGGGCTTTAGTGAAAATGTTTTGAACGCCCGTTCTGTGCGGTTTGGACTTCTGTGCCGTTCGCGATTTCTAGCAAACCGGAGGTTTTATCGCAAAACCGAACGCATGCGCTGCGCGACACGGAGGCCGTGAAGCGGAACGCGAGAGCGCGAAAGAGGGTAGCTTTTCATTTCTCCGATGTGGCGAGAAGTTGAGATGTCTGAAGGTGAGAAGTTGAGAGCATCTCGTTTCGATCAGTGATGGACAGACATATGATGATGAGAAGGATGCAACACTGCAATGCATGCAGCAAACCGGCCGGTGATGTCACTATATATACTACTGAATAACCGGACGGCAAGGATGGAAGTTGACACGCACATTGTATTATTCTTCCTTTTGTTGTGTGTCGATCTGATCTATATGGTGGTGATGGCATTGGCAACGGCATATCTATCGCCAAGTATGTATGTAGGTAACCAGTGACGGTTGCAGGACGGAATAAAGAGCTCGTTCTTTTATTTTCTGCTCCCTTTTATCCTAAAGACAAGGAAAAGGGCGTGAAGAATTGAAGGGATAACAATATATAATTGAGCTAGGGATCTTTACTATCTGATGCAACAGCCTTCTCTCTTTTTTTAACGAACGGGCACCAGAGTATGCTTATTTTATTGATAAGAGGAAATTTACGGCTGAGACCCAACAAATATTAAAAATTACAAAATTGCGGATGCCGAGTATTTACACTCTCGCCAGGATGGATTTACAAAATTGCGGATGCAACAGCGGCCTTCTCAGTACATGGGGTGGTGTTGCATATTCTAATTGTTTTTCCTCTCACGTGTGGTGTGCCACATCATTTTTCCTTTTTCTTTTGGCTACTATCTGTATGGACGTATGGTAACGTAGACCGCGACCAATTATCAGGGCAAAATCCAATCAATACAATCCCATGCGACCTAACTTAATTTGGTCCCTCCATCTCGATCATCCAAGCTGTGCAAAAGACAAGGATGGATGGACATTATTAGCCGTATTGATATGCGATCATGCATGCATATGATCAGAGTTGGTATATAGATATACTATATAAAATACAGAATACAAACCACCAAAAAAATGTTAGACAAGAAATATACATACAGCCAAGAAAAGAAAGAGGAAGGAACACAAAATTTAAAAAAGGAAGGAAAAGAAGTCGGCCGGCATACACACGCATGTGAAACGTGCTGCCTCGTCTTGCGAGCTACGTACTCCACTACGACCTTCAAATTAGCCGGATAGCGATAATTAATCAAGCCATCATCAGCTAGACAATAATCAGGCACTGAATACATTTTTATAAAAATGAAAAAATCAGGGAATGGAAGTGAGTTGGCGCCAGTTTCAACAACAACCACAACTCGAGTCCTCCGTTGATTTGACTGTCAATTTTGTTAACGGTGTGTAGATGTACCTGTTGCTGCTGAAAATTAAACTGAAGCCGTCGGTTGTGTCAAAAATAAACTGTCAACATCAGCTTGCGCTCTGTTCTTATCTGGCACACCACATATATTAGTATGCTCTATTTTTCTATGTTTGCAAAACAACTGTTATCTGACCAAAATCGATAACTACGTGCCTACACGCTAATTTCTCTTCTTCCTTCCTTCATCAAAGTTATTGTCGAATTGTTGCTACCTCAAGGACTAAGTTATTCGAACACCATCAGTTTGAGAACTCGGACTTCATCACCCCCGGCCCACGTGTCAGTGAGTCAGTGAGATGTAAAATGCAGGTGGCGATCCGACAACTAATATAGATTTGTGGTTGTAAACCGATCGATGAGAATGCCCAAGCAAATCTTCAGGTAAGATTCTTACGGATGGTTGGTTATAACAAGTATCGTGGTACAATTCAATTTGGATGGTCTTTGTCACGCCCCATTGCTGATATGTCGTTTTCATGGATTAAGGGGCGGTGTGAAAATAAATGTGAAATCTTTTTTTTTACTCGTCAGCATCACAAGTGATGTGATGGGATTAGTGCATGCAATGAGCATCGTCCACTCAACCTTAATGTAACATTGTCACACAAAGACTGCAACATACTTGAAAAAATGTCATCTTTACTTCAAATTTAAGTCGACAGTAACGTTTATTGCACGAGTAGTGAAAGAAAAAGAACAAAACGGTAAGCAGAAAAAGGAACCAAAAGAAGATTTGGACATTAGATGGCAGGAGGAAAAGAACAACAAAAGAAAAAAGAAGCAAAAGGGAGAGGAAATGGATTCACATTCACAGGCCGTTGGTGGTCGTTGGATCCTGACGCGGCAACCGGCAAGGTAAAGCCCGCCTGGATGGCGGAGCCCACTTCCGCTTGTGACGAAGCCGCGGCGCCGTGCCCATCCACGTGCGCGGTCGCCGGCGGCCGCCGCGTCCACATCGGGGGCGGGCGGCAGCGGACGCCGTCGGGTCAGCTTCCCTGTCCGGTCCGACACGCTCACGCGCATCTCGCCATTTCCATTTCATCGCCTATAAATAAAGGTAAACCCAGAGATCCAACGACTCCATCCTCTCTCTCCTCCCTTCTCTCCCAGAGACAACCAGACAGCTCCGGCGAGGTCGGCCGAGCAGGGAACGGAGGTCGAGTGGAACAGTCCAGGACACACCAGGGAGCAGAGCAGAGCAGAGAGCAGCAGCGGAGCACGACGATGTCGTGCCTGGGCCGCGCGGCGGTGCCGGTGAAGCGGGTGTGGCGGGGCCTCAGCGCGCGGCTCCGGCTCCGGCGAGCAACCGGTAAGTCGTCGTCATCGAGCAGCTACTACACGACCATGGACCGGGGTCTGCATCCGACGGCGAGGCTGACGGTGCGGACGCTGCTGCTGCTGCAGGTCTGGGCCGGCTGCGGAAGGAGGTGCGCACGTGCGAGTACAGCGACGTGCACGTCATGTGGGAGATGCTCAGCAGCAGCAAGAGTGTCAGGGTTGGGCGAGCAGAAGCTGGCCGGCCGACGCATTCGCCGGCGGCGGGAAGGGCTCGAGGCGGGGCAGTAGGGTCGGGAGGAAGGCGCCGTCGCCTGGAGCCGCCTGGCATCCTACTGCTGCGCGCTCTGATCTGCCTCTGATCTGCTCTTGTCGGATTCAGAGCATCAGACAGGGACGAGGATCCTCTCATCCTCTGCTTCTTGTTGATTGGAAGACCATTTGATGAATGATGAGTCCATCAATCAAACCAAGCGCCGCCATTGGAGAGGAAGCCAAGCAATTCTGCCATTGGATTTCGTTCCATCTTCCGGATCGGTCAGAGCTCAGAGCTGTGTACATACATAGGCTTTCTGTAATTGATTTTGGTCCGTGCCTGCTGCTAGCTACTGTAAACGAGTGTGTATGTAAAAGTAAAACCCAATTTTGTCCGTGTCGTCCCTGCTGATTTTGGTGTCACCACTTCGATCATACGACCTGCGTTGTTGTTATGTACAAGTTGAATGAAGTAGTCTTGCGTAAATAAGATATGGTGGTCGATCACAAATTCATCAGAAGCAATGATATCTGTGAGACTACATCAAGTCCTTCCTTGATCGACATTTCTTTCATTCAGAGTGTGTTTTTTCAGAGCAGAATTCAGAGTCGTCGCTCCAATTGACGTGCTCTTGTGTTGTTGAAGCTGTGCAAAGGAGGCTGAACTCTGATGAGGTTAGATCATGGACACCTCTCAGATGTTAGGATTTAGGAAAATCTCATCCGGGTCACATCAGACGTTGAAACCCGTATTATCCTAATCAAGCATTGGCAAACAGAGCGTCGGAGGCGTTTTCTGATGGGACGACGCTGAGCCAAGTCTTTTTATTTCTTGTTTGTGAAAAAATAAAATAAAACCGGCCTACAATTTTCTGAACATACACGCAACATCTTTGGTCAGGAACCAGTGCGGGCGATGGATTGCCGACTGATGAGAAATTCAACGCGGCTGCACGATGCTGCAGTAGTCGGAGTACATCTAGTATATGTTTTCTTTTGAAGGAGCGTCATCAGTATATGATCTATCTGTTTGTTCTCGAAACTACAGGATGCTCATTCATAAGGGGAGGAGGAAGAGGGTTATCGTAAAATTTCACTGAAAGTAACCTACCTCTGAGCTTTGCCGTGAGCCAAAAGTCGAGCTCACGGCAAAATACCTTTTGTCAATGGTCAAGAGGCAAACTCACGGCAAAAAATCCGGCTCACGACAGCGGAAGGCTTTGTCAGTGAGCCACGAGGCGTCATTGCCGCCTCCTCCTCCTCCTCCCGACGTCGCTCACCGCAGACGGTGGCCAACTCCCTCTCCCTCTCTCGGCTCCTCCTCCTCCCGGACCTCCCTTCGCTCTCCCTCACGGGAATAGTTTGACCGGTGAGGAGGCGTGCGGGCGAGGAGTGACGGCCTGGTAGTAGGTGCGCCGAGGCACGGTCTCCTCCTCTACGGCGACGACCACCTCTTCCTCTCGCGCAGCGACCTCATTCTCGTGATCCGGCGGCCGCGACCTCGACCTCACATCCGGCCACGCAACAACCTCCTCTCTCCTGCCGGCGACCTCGACCTCCTCTCCTCCGGTGGGTCGGCCTCTTCTCCGGCGCCTTGGCCTCCTCCCTATGGGGCTCCTCTTCTCGAGATCCGGAGGTGGGGACGTGCGTGCGTGGTGGCGGCGGAGGTGTGGTGGTGGTGTGGCTCCTCAGATCCAGCCGTCCTCGATCCAGGAGGTGGCGGGGGACGCGACGGAAGGTGCGGCAATGGCGACTGCCTAGCGATGGCATGCGCGCGACCGGCGACCACCATGGCGATAGGGGCGGTGGCCGATCGGTGGGCTCGTGGTGCCCGCCGGATGGTTTGTTATTGTGTTTCAAAATTCTTTGCCGAGAGCCATCCTTGCCCTACGACACAAGTTTGCCATGAGCAATAGGGTCGGCTCCGGTAAAGTCCGTCTTGTTGTCTCCTTGTTTGCCGAGAGCCGCTCACGACAAACAGTTCACCGAGAGTGAACCGACCTTTGCCGTGAGGAATTGGCTCACGACAAAGCCAGAAGTCCCATTTGTCGTCTCCTTGTTTGCCGTGAGGGCTTTGCCGAGAGCCGCCATGGCAAACAGTCAGCCGAGTGAACCGCCTTTGCCGTGAGGAACTAGCTCAAGGCAAAGCCGATGTTTCCTATATTGCTCCCTCCCTCTGCTTTTGGATAAGCATCTTGTGGTTCCGATTGAAAGTTTCCAATTTCACATAGTGAAGAATTTACACCGATATGTTCCCTAGTTGCACAGCAAAGTCCCTTTGCCGTCTCCTTGTTTGTCGTGAGGGCTTTGCCAAGAGCCGCTCACGGCAAATAGTTCACCGGTGAACCGCCTTTGTCGTGAGGAATCGGCTCACGGCAAAGCCGACGTTCTGTAGTGCTCCCTCCCGTGCCGAGTGGGGTAAGACCGCCACAGGTTTTCATTAAGAAGAAGGAACCTTCATGGCAACTTCGAACCCGGTTTCACCGGTAAGATTTTTAAAACCAAATCCATTGTTGGGGATCCGAATCGATTGCGAAAAGTTTTCTAGCTTCCTTTTAACAAAAGCCATCAGCGGTTCCAGAAGGGGTTTTCGCAATAGCGAAACCTGTGGAGCGATTCTCCAAATGAGTCTTTTCTGCTAAGGGTTTCGTCGGCACCTTTTCGTCTCGTCAATCGAGCAGCGTCGGAGGGGGTTTTTCAATCCGGGTCTTCATCTTTATGTTTTCCACGGACTAAAGCATGCGGGTGAATCCTTAATTTAGAAAAGGGCCTTAGACAGTCTTTCGCTTAGGCATCGTGGTTTCTAATGTCTCATTTTGTTGTTTCTTCGTCCAGTTTCAGAACGGCATAAGCGCAGACGAAAGGTCGCCCAAGAAAAGGCCTTCGACAACGCAGCGTGTTTTCATCTCGGGACGCGGCGTGATCATGGCACGGAATAATTAGGAGCGTGGACTACGAAGGCCGGGATGTGAAATCCCTAGTTAGGTTTTGTACATTCGAATGATTCTTTTTCGCTCGATTAAAGCAAAACACATAACTACTAGGGCCGCGCTCGGGCCGATCCTTGTTTTCTTTTTCAAGTTGTTTTGTGACGATAATGTTGTTGTTACGTGACGCTTGCTTGCTTTCGTCATTGGTTCCTCACCAATAGAACTGGAATGATTCATCGTGACGAAATAGGTTCGTTGTTCGGTGACCATCCTGTGAGTTTCGTCATTATTTTGTCACACCAGTTTAAAGGTAAAACCGAATGCATAGATCACGTATGCGCCAGGATCAAGTTACACACACGCAATGACATTGTGAATACCAAAATCGATTGCCACACGAATAAAGAGTTATTACATGACCAAAGTCTTAAGCGAAACATAGATAACGAGTTCTCGCGGATAAAGATGTCTCCACATGCGGTGGCCAAGACACGCACACCTAGAACTCTGAAGTCACCGGGTAGTCTTCAAATCTCTCCGGTCCCGAGCAAAGAATCCGAGTATTGTAGATACAAGAAAATAGACAAAGCGTGAGCACGTGCGTACTCGACAAGGGAAAACAACATAACATGCATGGCCATATGGTGTTTGGCTAGGGTTCAAGCAGTTTAGCATTTTAGTTGGTCAAGTTTTATTAGCAGCATATTTACTAAAGAGTGTAAGTTTATACCAACCCACAATTAATAAAACATAAGCATCATAAATAAAGATAGAACAACGATTTAACATTTAAGTTCCATAACTTAGTCATGTGAGGGTCGAGCCGCTCTTGACCGTGAACACGGCTAACTAGTTAGTTTTACACTCTGCAGAGGTTGTACACTTTCACCACAAGCGCGTAAAAGCTCGAAGAACTTTGAACCCAACCATGCGGTGTTTGCAAGGCACCATACCACACTACCGAGGTGTGGTTGCATAGGGACGCTACATGGCCTTTACAAAGGTTCCCTAGCAAGTTATGACCCACAAGGTCCGGATCGATTAGCAAGGTATAAAGTCCCCTAGCGGTCGATACCCCACCATAAAAGAATAACTCACCCCACCGCTAGAGCAGTCGAGTCTATACCCCGATCACGATCCTTGTCCTTATCGTAAGATCACCCCAAGCTAAAGTTCCTAATTACTAAGCCAAGACCATTGCGTTAGTTCTTGTGGTTGTCTTTGTTTTCTGGGTGGTTCTCCATGTTCCGATTAACATAGCAAAAGTGGTCTTGCAATTAAAATTATCACAAAGGAACATAGAACATACAAGTATCCAAGTTGATTAATACCATCCTAGTTAAGCATGCTAAGCCATAGCTACCATCAAGTTTAATTCAATAACCCTTGGGTTACGTGCAAAGGTCATAAAGACTAGGCAAGATCCTTAGTAGGTTCCGACAAAGTTAATGCAAGCAAAGTAAATACAATGAATTGAATGCATGTTATATAGGACAAGTGGGTATGCATCAAGGAGACTTGCCTTCAACAAGACTCTGCGCTCAAACTCGCGTCTTGATCTTCAAAGCCTTGACGCTTCACTCTCGCTCCACAACACTCACATACAAGCATACAACAAGAATAAATGAGAAACAATCATCAAACAGTACTAACAGAATAAAAGCGAGGCATAAAACTAATCTATGCTTGAGGGCGATCGCGTGGACATAAAGAACGCTAAAAGCGAAGCTAAACGACCAAGATATGCACTAACGAAGGTACAGGACTAATCAGAAAGAAAACTAAAGATTACGGGCTTAAACGTAACGAAAGGACCTAATCGTAAAGAAACTCACTCTCGCGGAGGACCTATTTGTAAAAAGGAAAAGCTCGGGGTTTCTGCAAAAGACGAGGTCATGCCGGTTTGACCGTATTGACTCGTTGGATCTAATCGCCCGTTGGATCTTGATCCAACGGCCGACGCGCGGCCGCGCAAGCGGTGGCGGTCGATTGATCGGGCGTCGATCTTGATCGGCAGGACGAGACGCGCCGGCCGGCGGCGGCGCGACGGCGGTGAACTCACCGTGCGGCACGGATCGAGCTAGGGGCTCGGTTTGCTGCGGTCACACCGGGATGAAGCGCGAGGCGGCGAACTCATCTAGGCGGCGCGGGCGCGGCTAGACGCGGCGGAGCGGCGCGCGCACGGCGAGGCGGAGTGCGCGGCGGCGCCCTCCGGCGAGCCCTCCTCGGCGACTCGATGCAGGGGCGACAACAAGCGGCGCAGGAGCTTCTCACCTCCTTGCGCAGCCCGGACCGGGCTTGACGGCGGAGCGGCAACGGAGAGAACACGGTGGCGTTCTAGGTTCCGGCGGGCTCGGGCGGGGGTGCTCGGGGCGGCTAGGGTTTTGGCTATCTTGCCCGGCCGAGTGAGGTGGCGCGACCTTAAATAGGCTAGGGCTCGGCCTTGGCGTGCGGGCCAAGGCGTGGGCGGCGCGGGGACGCGGGTGCGGCCGGGACTCGAGCTCGAGTCCGCCGGGACGAGCGGGGAGGGATGACAGTGGGGTCACCGCTCAGCTGGCGCGGAGAGGAGCGGTGGGCTGGCGGCGTTATTTGGGCCGGTGGGCCGAAAGCTGCGGTGTTGGGCTGCAGCGAGGAGCAAGCTGCGCGCAAGCGAACCAGCCGAAGAGAAGGAGGCGGCGGACTTTGGTCGGCTCAAGCCGGCTGAAATGAAAGGAAGGAGGGTTAGGGTAGAGGTTTAACTATTTAGAAAAGGCACAAAACAAATGAATTCAAATTAGAATTTGAATTCAAACAATCAAAGACAATGCACCAGCATGAATGCAACAATAAATTCCTATAGTTCATTTATTTTATTTTAGAAAATCTTAAATGCCTAAAAGAAATTAAATGCAACCCTATGATCCTTAGGAGCATAAATAAAGGTTTCTAACAAATTTTATTCAAAGCTCAAATTTGTAAAATTAGGTGTTACAAATCCTACCCCCTTAAGAAGAATCTCGTCCTCGAGATTCGGATAGATTGGAAAAAGATCCGAAATTCGCTTTCAATTCATCCTCTCTTTCCCATGTGGCCTCATCCTCTGCGTGGTTACTCCTTTGTACTTTGCACATCTTAATCACACTATTCCTAGTGACTCGTGTCATAGTATCCAAAATCCGAATAGGGTGTTCAACAATGGTGAGATCCTCCTTAATGTTTAGCTCATCCATAGGTAGACTCCTTGTCATGAGGATTGAAACCCTTTTTCAAGAGAGATGTGGAACACATCATGTACATCTGCTAACCGATTTGGCAACTCCAACTGTAAGCTACTTCTCCCACTCTCTAGGATCTTGAAAGGTCCAATAAATCGAGGTGACAACTTCCCTTTGACCTTGAATCGGCAAACCTCGATTGGTGATACCTTTAGATACACATAGTCTCCCTCACGAAGACTACGTCTCTCCTTTTCCCGTCTGCATAACTCTTTTGTCTAGACTGAGCGATCCTCAAGTTTTCTCTGATAACCTGAACTTGCTTTTCTGCCTCTCTAATGATATCAGCCCCAAACAACTGCCTTTCGCCTGTCTCACTCCAGTACAACGGAGTTCTACACTTTCTCCCATACAAAGCCTCAAATGGTGCCATCTTGAGACTAGCACAGTAGCTGTTGTTATAAGAGAACTCATGCACGGCAAGCTCTTATCCCAACTACCACCATGCTTAAGCGCACATGCTCTTAGCATGTCCTCTAGGATCGATTGGTCCTCTCATGCATCCATCATGCTGCGGGTGATAGGGGTGAAGTTCAACTTTGTATCCATAGACTCGTGTAGCTTCTCCCGAGCGAGATGTGAGCTGGGTACCTCATGCGACACTATCTTCTTTGGCACACCATGCAAACACACAATCCTAGACATGTACAACTCTGCCAACTTAGCTCCTGTATAAGTGGTCTTCTACCGAATGAAATGAGCAACCTTGGTTAAGCGATCCACAATGACCCATATCGAATCATAACCATCCCGGGTTCGAGGTAAACCCACAATGAAATCCATACCAATCTCTTCCCACTTCCACTCAGGTACCTTCAAAGGTTGAAGCAATCCAGCTGGCCTCTGGTGTTCAGCCTTAACCCGATGATGTAAGTGTCGCACAAAGCCACGTGTGCGGCCACATCCTCTTCATACCGTACCACCAATATCTCTGCTTGAGATCACGGTACATCTTGTGCTGGATGGATAGAGTAGGCGAATCGTGAGCTTCTCTCAAGATAGTCTCTCTGAGATCTCCCGTTCCTGGCACACATATCCGGTTTTTAAACCATACAGTTCCCTGATCATCCTCTGTGAAATCTGGGTCTTCTCCCTGTTTCATACTTTCCTTTATTCTCTGGATCCCAACATCTTCTAGCTGCCCTTTTCGTATCTCCTGCTCGAGTATAGACTGCACTTCCAAAGTCACTCCCTCTGTATGCAACGATCTCGGTTGAGTCTCTCAAACTCTTTTACCAACTCATAGGCTGGAAAACCATAGCCATGTTAGCATGACCCTTCCGACTCAAGCATCGGCGACCAAATTCGCTTACCGGTGGTAGTGAATTTCGGATCATAGTCCTTGATCAACTCTAGCCAGCGGCTGTCTGAATTGAGATCCTTACGAGTGAAGATGTACTTCAAGCTCTTGTGATCGGTGTAGATCGGCACTTAGTTCCCATAACATAGTGCCTCCAAATCTTCAATGTGAACCCCGCTAACTCAAGATCGTGAGTAGGATAGTTCAGCTCATGCTTCCTTAGCTGTCGAGATCGTGGCTATAACGTGACCTTCACTGCATAAGCACACAACCCGGACCACAGCCGAGATGCATCACAATAGATATCAAAGCTCTTACCAGATCCGCATCACTAGGATGGTGCTGTGGTCAACCGCTTCTTCAACTCTTCAAAACTAGCACGACATGCCTTTGGTCCACTTGAACTCTCTGTCCTTCTCTAGCGGTGAGGTGAGAGGCTTTACTATCTTGGAGAACCCTTCGATGAATCGGCGATAGTAACCAGCGAGTCCCCGAAAACTCGATCTCGAGACAGTGCGAGGAGGTTCCCATTTAACACATCACCTTGCTTGGATCTACCGCAATCCCTCCGTTGGTGATGATATGACCCGAAAAGCCACTTCCTTAAGCGAACTCACACTTGCTGAACCGCATACAACTCATGCTCTCTCGACCGCAACAACACAGCCTCAAATGCTCCTCATGCTCTTCTTCATTCTTGGAGTAGATCAAGATATCATCAATAAACACCACAACAAACTTGTCTAGATACTCCATAAAGATCTTGTTCATCAGATACATGAAGTAGGCAGGTGCATTGGTCAACCCAAAGGACATAACCGTATACTCATAAAGTCCATACCTCGTGGTGAGCTTGTCTTAGGAATATCTGAAGGTCTGATCTTCATCTGGTGATAACCGGATCGTAGGTCAATCTTAGAGAACACCTTGGCTCCTCTCATCTGATCAAACAAGTCCTCAATGCGGGGCAGAGGATACTTGTTCTTGATAGTAACATCATTAAGAGACCTGTAATCAACACACATCCTCTGTGTACCATCCTTCTTTCCCACAAAGATAACCGGTGCTCCCCAAGGTGATGAACTAGCACGTATGAACCCTTTACCCATTAACTCTTTAATCGTGCTTTAAGCTCTTATGGGATCACTAGACATTCTATATGGACGTTTAGAGATAGGAGCGATGCAGGGCAATAGATCAATAACGAACTCAACGTCTCGGTCAGGGGGCATACCTGGTAACTCCTCAGGAAACACATCGGTAGTCGACACTCTCTTATGTCTTCTAAGGCCGTTCCATTGAGCTGATTCACTGTGCTGGCTATTGATGGTGGTGGATCTGCTGCAAACTCGATCCTTTCCCTACCTGGACTAGTGAAGAAGGACCTCTTAGCACCTTTGAATCACCGCATCACGCGGTCAACCATCCCATTCGATGTATCATCATCAATCCCTCTTGATTCCGGTATTATAAGATTAGCGAAATCTACGCCTAGAATCTTGAGGTGACATTGTCACACTTATATGATGCTTTCAATTCCCCACGGTGAACTAACTAGCATATGGCGAGACATGGGACTAATGGGTATGCTATGTTGAGCTCTGAGAGATGTAATGAAAGAATGGATGCTCGAGAATCAAATAAAAGCGAGGCGGGAGTGGAGTTAACTAGGAACATCTGAGCACTACTGGGGTTCTCTGGGCGACTTGACATCAACGTGCATAACCTTGCCACGTGCATAGCTCTGCTGTCCCTTGTTAACTGCAGTGCAGTTCCCATTCCTCATCTGCGCATCTGCTGATTACGCCTTTGGGGTGTTTGGAGGATTCCTCTTGGGGCACGCATTGGCATAGTGACCAAGCTCTCCACTTGAAGCAAGTGGTGGTTGAAGGATTGGGGCGCCCGGACCTCACGGTGTACCAAGCTGGAGCTCTCTGTGACTCTGCTGGAAGGCGGGCGTGGTGTCGAGGCGAGCAGCTGGCTAGCAGGCGGGCTGTTGGGCTCATGCGAGCGTTGGGACTGCTGCCCAAAGTTTCCACAGGCCCTCAAAGCGGGCAGGGTGTTCTGCGTGGGTTAAGCGTGGCGAAACACTCCCAGGTGTCCCGAGCTGGTGGCCTTCCTCTTGACTCTCCAAGCTCCTTGCGCTTGTGCTCCAAGCGGATAGCATTGTCCACCAGATTCTTTGGGCATTAGGGGAAAGTGTGAGACATCAATTTGATGCTTGGCGATCCGGCCAACCCATCCGAGGAACAGCTCACGCTTCTTCACATCTTAGCAACTTCCTCGATCGCGTGGCGAGACAACTCAATGAACTTGTCTACGTACTCGACCAGCGACATTCCCTCACTGCTTGAGGAAAGGAACTCCTTCTTCTTGATCTTCATGACCCCTGAAGGTATGTGGTGGCTCCGGAAGTTCAGTGGTGAACTCGTCAGGGTGATAGTGTGCAGGGCGGCGTGAGCGACATATCGCATCCCACCAAGCGGATCACGGACCCACAGAAATCGTCTGCACGCTCCCTGGGACCTTCTCTCTGTCATCAGCCTTTGGCAGGTGGTGACAACCTTGTCTTGACCAATCCTTAGCTTCAAGTGGATCAGCAGCATGAGTGAACACGGGGTGGTGACTCATGAACTCCGGTGCTTGTTGCGGCGCCGCTGCTGCACGGTGGGTTGTTGGTTTGAGCTTGCAGATTCGCCACGCAGTGTTGGGTCGAGGTTGGAGGAGTTGAGTGCGTCTCGATGAATTGCTGCATGGCGGGATCCATCTGCGCTTGCCGGGGTGCCCTGCCTTGTCGATTCACTGCTGGTTGATCGACTCCGGATCCTGACCTGGTTTTCACCATCGAGTGTTAGGGACTTCACTTTAGGTGATTGTGCCAAGAGTTAAACCCAGAAAGATAAGATAACAAAGATATTCAGCTTTAGACAGATTCTGTTGGTTCCAAACAATCAGGTATAACTCTCAGCGTGGATAACCAAAATTATGAACCTTTAACCAGTACTAGGTAATGAAATTACGGAACTTCTCCAACTGGAATCACCTCAATCGGAGTTCTGTAACTCTGGTTATCAATTAAACAAGTCAGATAGGTCAGCAGTGTTTAACAGATTTCCAATGTTTCAGGCATATCTCTCTGACTATACATCCTAAAATTCTGAATTTTGTACAGAAAATCAGTCACGAAATTTCTGAACTTCTTCAATTGGATTTACTGCAATTGGGGTTCTGTAGCCGAGATAAAATTAAAACAGTGCAGCTGACTCAGAGCTGCGTGAACAGATTTGAAGCTTTTGTATTAAGGGTAAGCTTTAAAGGAACACAAAGATTATGATAGATAAATTGATTGAGATAGAAGGTTGACCCCACAAACTTACTACTAAACCAATGTCGTTGTGGTCATCACTCCACAACACATTGCACTCAAACAAAATCCAGCTCAAACATTTAACACAAAACCAAGCATTCAACCACACTCCTAAACTAAGCACACTTTAACCGATCGTCTACTAGCGATTACAAAAGACCCTATTCTTAACTTAAGCCTAAGGACTATCTTCTTCGGCATGGCATCCGTGTGGGCGTCGGGGAGTCGTGGCGTGGCCTCTTGGGTGACGGAGAGGTACATGCTTCTGCAGCGTCATGAACCAGGCGCTCTGCATTGCGTGCAGCTTCAAGGCACGCATACGCAACTCCGGTGAAGATCTGCTGTTGTGCAGCGTCTGAGTGTTGTTGGTGTCATCCAACGCGTATTAACAGCAGCTAGCAGTCCCGGACGTTGTTCGACGTTCCTTCATATCTTTGGAGCTGGGCGATGTAGGTTTTGGCTTCCCACTTGCTCCGAAGGTGTGTACTGCGGTGGGTATCCTCCAACCTGTCACGCTCTTTGTGGGAGCACATAGAGTGCCCTCCGAGCTGCTTGCGATGCCGGCGTCCATAGTGGTCTGTGAGCCACATCATGATGCTTGGAGATCTCCTTCACTCCACGGAATGGAGCATACTCCTCCGGGATAGCAGCAACCTCCCGGTGGGGCTCGAACCATGGGTGAGTCCACACTCACGGTGGTAGCGAGGGCCTTATCATAGCCAAGCAGTACCATAGCTCGCGGTGGTCAGCCATGGGAATGCCCACTCCATCAACCACACGTAGTGGTACACCTCCCGGATCACTTCCTCACCGCTTCATCTTCTGCTGGGCCTTGTTGTTCATTGCTCTTGCACTCCTCGAGTTCACCTCCTCTGGATCCTCCTCATCATCGACACAATGATGAGGCGGGGCTCCATCTCGATCTCTTCATCCGTGTCTCCGTCATGGAAGTCGTTGTACTCTTCTGCAGCATACTGGTGGGTAGCACCGCGTGTGAAGTCTTCAAGCGGCGAACCATCCGTAAGTGCGGTGTAGAGTGGAATAGATGGTAAGACAAGAGGGTGAGAGCTAAAAGCAAGCACAAGGTAAAGAATCAAGATTAACTCAAGGATGAGACAAAAGCAAGAGTATAAGATTATTAGAAACAAAGCAAGCATGTGATGAGAAAGGCTTCTATGATTATAAAATCCTTAAATTCGACCATTTCTATCTAGGCTAACGTCCCACAGTCAACACGGCTCTGGTACCACTTTGCCACACCCAGTTTTAAAGGTAAACCGAATGCATAGATCACGTGTGCGCCAGGATCAAGTTACACACACGCAATGACATTATGAATACCAAAATCGATTGCCACACAAGAGTTATTACATGACCAAAGTCTTAAACGAAACATAGATAACGAGTTCTCGCGGCGGATAAAGATGTCTCCACAGGCGGTGATCAAGACACGCACACCTAGAACTCACGAAGTCACCGGTAGTCTTCAAATCTCTCCCGAGCAGCAATCCGAGTATTGTAGATACAAGAAAATAGACAAGCGTGAGCACGTGCGTGCACTCGGCAAGGGGAAAACAACATAACATGCATGGCCATATGGTGTTTGGCTAGGGTTCAAGCAGTTTAGCATTTTAGTTGGTCAAGTTTTATTAGCGACATATTTACTAAAGAGTGTAAGTTTATACCAACCCACAATTAATAAAACATAAGCATCATAAATAAAGATAGAACAACGATTTAACATTTAAGTTCCATAACTTAGTCATGTGAGGTCCAGGCCACTCTTGGACCGTGAGCACGGCTAACTAGTTAGTTTTACACTCTGCGGAGGTTGTACACTTTCACCACAAGCAGCCAGTAAAAGCTCAAGAACTTTGAACCCAACCATGCGGTGTTTGCAAGGCACCATACCACACTACGAGGTGTGGTTGCATAGGGACGCCACATGGCCTTTACAAAGGTTCCCTAGCAAGTTATGACCCACAAGGTCCCGGATCGATTAGCAAGGTATAAAGTCCCTAGCGGTCGATACCCTACCATAAAAGAATAACTCACCCACCCCCCTAGAGCGAGTCTATACCCATGATCACCGATCCTTGTCCTTATCGTAAGATCACCCCAAGCTAAAGTTCCTAATTACTAAGCCAAGACCATTGCCCGTTAGTTCTTGTGGTTGTACTGTTTTCCTGGGTGGTTCTCCATGTTCCGATTAACATAGCAAAAGTGGTCTTGCAATTAAAATTATCACAAAGGAACATCGAACATACAAGTATCCAAGTTGATTAATACCATCCCAGTTAAGCATGCTAAGCCATAGCTACCATCAAGTTTAATTCAATAACCCGGTTACAAGGCAAAGGTCATAAAGACTAGGCAAGATCCTTAGTAGGTTCCCGTCAAAGTTAATGCAAGCAAAAGTAAATACAATGAATTGAATGCATGTTATATAGGACAAGTGGGTATGCATCAAGGGAGACTTGCCTTCAACAAGACTCTGCTGCTCAAACTCGCGCTCTTGATCTTCAAAGCCTTGAACGCTTCACTCTCTACGCTCCACAACATTCACATACAAGCATACAACAAGAATAAATGAGAAACAATCATCAAACAGTACTAACAGAATAAAACAGAGGCATAAAACTAATCTACGCTTCGAGACGATCGCGTGGACATAAAGAACGCTAAAACGGAGCTAAAACGACCAAGATATGCACACTAACGAAGGTGCGGGGACTAATCAGAAAGAAAACTAAAGATCGGGCTTAAACGTAACGAAAGGACCTAATCAGTAAAGAAACTCACCATCGCTGGAGGACCTATTTGTAAAGGAAAAGCTCAGGGGTTTTCTGCAAAGACGGGCCGCGCCGGTTTGACCGGTATTGACTCGGTTGATCTAATCCAGCCCGTTGGATCTTGATCCAACGGCCGACGGCTAGCCGCCGCGCAACCGGTGGCGGTCATATTGATCGTGATCGCCGATCTTGATCCGACGCGGCGACGATGCGAACGCCCGGCGGCGCGAACTCGCCGGCGCGCGCGGATCGAGCTAGGGGGCACGGTTTCGTGCGGGTCACACCGGATGAAGCGCGCGAGGGCGAACTCATCTAGGCGGGCGGTCGGCTAGGACGCGGCGAGACGGCAGCGGCACGGCGAGGCGGAGCGGTGGCGCCACCGCGCGAGCCTCCTCGGCGACTGATGCACGGGACGACAACAAGCGGCACCGGAGCTTCTCACCTCCTTGCGCAGCTCGGGACGGTCGACCATGAGCGGCAAGCGGCGGCGAGAACACAGCGGCGGCGTTCTAGGGTTCCCAGCTGGGGGTGCCTGGGGCGGCTAGGGTTTTGGCTAGCTCGGCCAGAGGTGTGGTGGCGCTTAAATAGGCTGGGGCTCGGCCTTGGCATGCGGGCCAAGACGTGATGCGCAGCGACGCGGCGGCAGCGGCCGGACTCGAGCCGAGTCCGCTGGACGAGCGAGGGGGATGACAGCGGGTCACCCATCGGCCGCGCGGAGAGGGAGCGGTGGCGTGGCGGCGTTGGGCCGGCCGGGCCGAGCTGCGGTGTTGACAGACAAGCAAGCGCGGCGCAAACGAACCAGCCGAAGAGAAGGAGGGCGCAGACTTTTGGCCGGGCTCAAGCCGAATCTGAAAGGAAGGAGGGTTAGGGTAGAGGTTTAACTATTTAGAAAAGGCACAAAACAAATGAATTCAAATTAGAATTTGAATTCAAACAATCAAAGACAATGCACCAAAGATGAATGCAACAATAAATTCCTATAGTTCATTTATTTTATTTTAGAAAATCTTAAATGCCTAAAAGAAATTAAATGCAACCCTATGATCCTTAGGAGCATAAATAAAGGTTTCTAACAAATTTTATTCAAAGCTCAAATTTGTAAAATTAGGGTGTTACATATTTTGAGTGGCTTGGCACCGTCCTCGTTTTCTGTGGACGAAGTTATAAAATTCACGGAGACCACTTCCATGACGAATAAACGGAACGTCACTACCAAATCGTCATAGATATTAACATTTCTACTAGTGAATCGGAGAGGCGTGGATTACGTGACAACCCCATCCGAGATAATTCCGGCTATCGCCTAAACCACTCCATTTGGTCATTAAGCGATAATAAAGAATCATCCCATTGAGTGTTGCCGGTTTACGCCCGTAAATCACTTGAAACACACAGAGAGGATCGAACGATGCATTAAAACTCCACGAAGGAGAGTCCAGAGTGCCTTACAAATTAACATCAAATTTCGTAGGGTCCATTATTACAAACCATGGTTCTTGACATGAAAGTAAATGGTTCGTAGTTTATTAAAACGGAAGGTAACTAAGCGGTTCGATAAACATCATAGGAGGCCCGTCCATGATGCAATCACTCGTCATCATCCACCCATTCCAGCTCCCCGGTGGAATCTCTCCAGCCACACATCACATGCATTACGGAACAACATTTAAAAGCAAGTGAGTATACTAATACTCAAGGCTTACCTCCAAAAATAAAAGACTTTACCTCTAAGCATGCAAGGCTTTTGGCTAGTGGGTTTGTTTGCCAAAAAGCTACTAAGTAGTGAATCCTTACTTTCACATTTTAGCTCAAGTTCTAGTAGAAGTAATCATTACTAGATAAGCAACTATTGCAATCATGAGTTGTACAATACAATTAATCAAGTAACAATATTCACAAAGTTCCATCATAAAGGGATATCATGGCGATGGATTAAGTAGTCTCAGATAACGGTGAGAGGCCGACAATCGATTGATTTAAACCTTGCAAGGTAGACCTAAACACACGGGAGGTGCCCTCACTAAGAGTGCTCCAACCAGGCGGTTCCGTCATTCCTCGGATTGGGATCAGATGTTACAGTCTTAAGTACAAGGTTTACTGGGCTACGCCACCAAGGTCACCCAGCCTCACGCATGTACTCGGTGGTGAGCCCGGGGCCGCAACCCTAAGATTAGTAGCGCAAAGTTCCCGCATCGCCTCATTTAGGTACTAGGCTTTTGCCCATTTCCGACAAGTGCTTAGTACGCTCAAACACTTAACCAACGGCCACTGGACCGGAGCCCAAATCCCATGCTCTTACCACATGAGCAATCCATTTATAAATATGGTGATTCCATAAAGGAGATCCTATTCTCGCGAGTGACGAACATCACTCGACTTGTACCGGATCCTTAGAGCATAGCAACTAGCGACCTAGCATGCTAGTAAAAGATCATAGGTACTTAGGATCATGCAACTAGGGTTTCAATTCAACTCCTGAACGTAAATGCACATAGATAAGCAATGATAAATTCGGAAGCTTAAAAGAAACACATAGGTTAATGTTTAAACCGGGCTTGCCTTCACAAGACAAGCAAATAAACAAACCTCCGAACTTTGGTCCGGTCTTGATCTACTGGACACGTAGTGCACGCTCTCCTCGCTCCCTCGTCCTCGTCACGAGCGAGCGATAGCTACCGTCGGGAACTTCTACGGAGGATGCAATGCAAGTAGTTAGGGTGTAATTAATTTAATTTAATCAAAAACAGCAACAAACAGTCCACAAGAAACATATGGTTGACCATATTCACCTTGACAACAATATTCATCACTTTTCCTTTTAAAGATTATTATGAAGGCTTATTTATTCTTCTCTTTATGGTGATTGTGCACACATCTAAAGTAAATAATTAATTTAATTGCACCAACAGCAAGGAGGGGTTTCCAATTCTGAACTTATTTTCACAACACATCCTTAGGGTTCAAAAAGATAAAAAGGTGATTTTCCTATTTACATTTATTATTAAGCTTATGATGGCTTCTCACTTTTATTCATCAAACTACTTTATAAAAAGCCAAAGTTGGTACCCACTGATCTCACTGATCTACTTCAAAGCTAAAGAACAGCAAGCACACAATTTGGAGCTATGAAAATAAATACACCAAGAATAACATTTCTAGCTATCACAAATGAGATAAAAGCACACAAAAATAAATACATCACTTCTGGAGCCAATCTTTCTCCTACACCATCTCTGGTCTAAAACAAGGCTAGGAAACCAACAAACACATCAATAGCTATTTTAGATCTTGAACTAAGCATTTATGATTAAAAACAAGCATAAATATGGAATAATTATTTCTAACAGTCCAAAAATCATGATTAAATCAGTAAAGGTGCATCTAGGAATTTCATGACTATTCCCAGAAGTTGAGCTCAAAAATCTATTTACTTTTTGCTACAAAAATCATTAAGCTAGAAAAGGCATTAATACAAGATAAATCATAAATAAAGATTTACTCAGTAACTTTGTGCCAATTTTTGCACAGGGCCTACACATGCTAGTACTCACAACATATCCAAAAATCAGCTCATGAACATGTGCAGGTTTTGCAGTACAGCAGATCTAGGTAAAATGGATTTCAATTTTTCATGCAAAAAAATATAACTAAAAAGTATATACAACCTTTACAAAAGATGTATTTCTAGCCACAAGGAGTACAGCAAAATTGGTTTTGCATTTTTAGGATTTTTCTACGATTTTATATGAATTTCCCAATTCACTGGACTAAAGCACAAAGAAACTAAGATAAGATCCTTACGAACAGGTCCTTACTTCACAGAAACACCCCTGGAAAGATTTCAGAGCAAGCAATGTAGTCCTCGGCGCGCGGTGACGCGACGGCGGAATTCGGCGACCTCGCCGGGCTTTGGCCGGGAGCGGTCGGGGTGACCACAAGTGCACAAGCGGTCGATTCGTGGCGGATTTGGCACGGAAAGATCGGCCATGTCATGGCGAGGCGTGGCGGATGCAGCGGGAGTGGCGATTCGGCGAGCTCGCTGGGAGTGCGAACGACACGGCGTGGGAGCTTCAAGGTGCCTTAGGTGAAGCACCTAGGTGGTTGGACAATGGGGAAAATTAGGCGGCAAGGCTCGTGGCGCCAGCCATGGCGGCCACTGGAGCTCGCTCGGCGAACTTGTGGGTGACCGGGCAACACGCGTGTGGGGCTCCAGTGGTGCTTGAGGAGGAGGTGGAGCACTCTAGGGTGGCGGTGTTGGTGGAAGTGAAGCTCACCGTGCGCCTTCAATGGCGGCCAGCGGCCGCAGTGACCGGCCGGCATTGCGCGTGGCGAGCTCGGCTCTTAAATAGGCGCGTGTGCCTTGGGAGGAAGTCACGACGTTGCCTACAGGTGGCGCGCATGGGCGGTGGCATGGCGTGCACGCGGCCGTCTGGCGGGCGTGAGTGGGCGGGCGGCGTGGTTTGCCAAGCGTGGCGCAGCTGACGCGTGGAGCAAGGAGAGGGGCTGGATGGCGGTGCGGCGTGGGCGGCCCATCGCGCACGACCGGGGACGTTGGCGGCCTCGGCGGCGGGCCCAGCGGGCCGCGCGCACGACGCGCGTCGGCGGCCGACGCGCTCGAGCGCCAACAGCTTTGCTTAGCCTGTTTTGACCGAGTTAAACTCCAGATTTTGCAACATAAGTGCTCCAAGGTGTGAATAGGAAAGTTGTAGATCAGCTGACCCTCTACAACTTTTAAAAAGGCCGATGGGTGTTTTGATCAACAGATTGGGCACAAAAGGCATGCCAACTTGGCGCTTTTCATGGCCCGATGAATAGTGCTGAATCGTTGACCAAGGTTTTCACCCATTTATGCTTCAAATCTCAAATGCCACTCAATATAAAAGTTGTGTCCCTTGACAAACTGCACAACTTTTATATTGGGAGAATTTGAAGTGTTTAGGTGAATTTTGGAGAACGCGGCAAAAGTCCTGGAGTCAACATAGATGTCAAAGGGTTTGGGTGGGGGTTTGACTGGATTTGACCAAACCTTGACCATTAGTTGACCAAGGTGTGTCATTAGGGGTTGTGGGTTAGGTTTTCGGTGATGGCCGGGTTGACCATCGTTTGACCAAGGTCAACTGGTTTGGGGTTAATGAACCGGAGGAAAAACTCAAGGCGTCCATGTAAGGCCGGGATGCGAAATCCCTAGTTAGGTTTTGTACATTCGAATGATTCTTTTCATATAAGGTCATTTTCGAATGTAAAAGTCCGTCCGTCTCTATAAAATGAGGCCGAGACACTCATAAAGGGATCGACTTTTGAGAATTATATTGATAAAGTTCACCTTTCCACCTTTCGAGCTTTGTTCGTTTGAGTCGTTTCATCATTGTTCATAATAGGCTTCGCTATACGACAACATCCATAATTTGCTCAAATGAGGAATCAAATTTGGATCTCTGGTTTGACCATACCTCAGCCTCATCCCATCTAACCAAGTAGACTAGAGCAGGTTTGTTACGTGTACCAAGCAACAAATATAAGTAAACCTCACAATGCAATCTTCATTATTAATTTAGGAGCTTCGAGAATTAATTCATCCTGCTGCTTTGCGTACGTCAGTTGTGCTGCTATCAGGTCGATGTATGTAACCATGAAGGATATGATATGGATCATTGATAAACTTTGAAACTCCATCATTTCCTCAAATCCTCGCCTCAACAAAATTAATATATAAAACTCTTTATGAAACTCTATTGAGATTGACGTTACAGTGATTATAATGTGTACTTCTTGAGGTCTAAGCCATCACTGTGCTAATATGCATCGTCAGAGGCTAATTTCAGTGGTAGTGTCATGGGCACACTTACCAGTCTGCCGCATCAGCTTTTCAGATGATGACTCTATCACTCTCAATGCACACAGGTTCATAGCACAGTTTCATAGATAGAATGCAACATTTAAATCTTGCATGTCATCACCATGACCTGCGATTTCTCTCCTTTATTAGTTTGGTACTATGTCATAAAAATACTTATGTGGCAGTCTATTAATTATTGATGATCCTGCCGCTGAAACTATCTTTATGGCAAAACCTCATGTGATTCATGCATGATTTTGCTCTGGAATTATAACGTTTTATAGTACGCACACGTACGGCGCACCGCATTGTTACCACATGCCAATAAATGAGTAATACAAAGTAGGAGTCTACTTGTGATGACTTACCACCCTATATATAAAAAATAAATTAAATCGGTGCCCAGACTAAAGCTACTGTGTAATGGCGGCCTTGTTTATATAACAAGGCAGTGCAGTGCTATTCCTTGGTGTATTCTAGATCGCGATCATCGAAAACTCTACAATCTTTCACCAATAATATGACTACCGACTTAGGTTTGGCATGAGATAATTTTTATTGAACACTTAACTCAACACGAAAATTACACATAAAAACATAAGTTTGACCCAACACAATCGAACCGGACTCGACTTGACTATGTGACGGATCGAGCGCGAGCTAGAAAAATGAATTGATAGTCGTCAGCACGGGCCAACCTTTTACTCGAAAGAACCTAACCCAAACCTGATCCGAGAAGAATGAAGTAGATTGATATACATTTTCTTTTAACAAATGTGCAAGAATTCTTTATCTTTAGATGAAAAATCTAGCAAAATGGGAATAATAAGAATTCCGCTTAATAAAATATTGCTTAGTCGTGATAAAAAAAGAAAACTATTGGATTTTTATTTGCCGCACAATTGATGGAAACATTTGATGTTGTACATGTGTATGCACATCTACACAAACTGTGATATTTTTAGTATGTGCAAATCTAGCTAGGTATATATGCATATGTTGGCATATAGTCCCTATATTCTCTTTTGGTAGGGTTATTTTTAAATCTGAAAAGTTCTCTTTGATAGTCTTTATCCAACTACCCATCCTTTTAATGACTTTTCTCGAATTTAATGTGCGACCCTTCATTCTTCCGCACAAGTTTGGCTACATGGGAGAAATGTGAATAATAATGAATCAAATTTGGCTACATAGGATAAATGTGAATATTAATGAATAGCTTGTTTACGAGAAATAATAAATTGTATGTTAAAATGAATGATAAATAGAATTATATATATCCTTGGTCATTATGTCAAGATGAAATAAGACTACCTTGGGTGTCCACAAGTTGCGGTAGTAGAGTACTTGGTAGCTAGGATTGTGTATAAGTACCACCTCAATGTCATGCAAATCAGTTCATTTGCAACATTTCAGAATGTGGTAACGTGTGTTGTTGTGCCCGTCTTCTTCTTCTATCTCTAAGCAAATTTGTGTTTTAAGTATTCTAGAGGATGACTTCAATGTTATAGGTGTTGTGTGTGATAGTGGGGATTACCAGGAAGGCTTACGAAACTTGCGTTGTGGGGAGCTCTAGGAGGTTACGTCTGGCGGCCGCGGCGAGAGATCCGGAGCTCCAGAGAGGCTGCGTCAGGCAGCGGCATTGGCCACAACGAGGAGGACGCTGTCTGCATTGGGGTTGCGACAGGGAGAAGGGTTGAGACGTGAGAAGAGGAGAGGTTGGGACCTCCGGATCCGACGAAGGCGAAGAGAAGAGAGCAGTGTAATTATTAGATATTGGGGTCCATATCTACAAAATAAATAAAATTAGTCATAACAAAACATAGTGACTTAGTGTAATCAGCTTTAAATTTTATCAGTGGAGCAAAAGTTTTGATAGCCATCAGGTCTGCGGTAGCAGGGCGTGTTGCAACGGGCGACGCGATCCAAATTGGGTATCCCGTAGTGCTAGCAAGTGTGCTCAACGTCACCGTAGGTATGCTCCTCGAAGGTGAGCGTGGCTACCCAAAAGGCAATTCGTCCACGGTAGAGTGTGGCGACGCCGAGAAGGAGACCCGAATGTGGGAGCTTTTGTAAGGAATCGGATGCTCGTAGTTTAAGAGGGAGGGTGAATTAAGTAACTTAAAATCTTAATCTATGACTTCACTACTTTTGCATAAAGTAAACTAGATCAAATCTATCTAGATGTGCAATCTAAGGTTGATCTAGTGTGAAACCCTCATCCCAAAACAAGTTTTGCAACCTATAGCCAATCCTAGCATGATACTACTCTAGGAAAGTAAAGGCGAGCAAGGATTGCAAGAGAGTAATGTGGAACGTAAGGAGGCATGAGAGGAAGCAAACTCTTGACACGCGATTTATCTCGTGGTATCGGTGAGCACTTAGCCACCCCTAGTCCACGTTGTTGAAGCACTCACACAAGAGTATTGCTTGGTCACCAAGTCTCTCCCAAGAACACCACTTGACTCGCCACAAAGGCTCGCCACTAAGGCACTCGTCAAGCTCCCTTGGTCACCTTGATGCCGCCTCCACTAAGGAGCTTCTCACTAAGGAGCTTCTCCACTAAGGAAGGGGTCTCCACGTCTCCCACACAAAGTGTCCTCGCCACTCCACACCAAGCCGAGGGTCGAAGACGATTTGCGGTGAGCCACTTAGGCACCAAGGCTTCCCACACCTTGTACAACTTGATTCACTCAAGAACACCTCACAAGGTAGGCACACCTTGCACTCACTCAGCTCTAAGCTAAGTCTAGCACTAAGCACACACAAAGCATGTGCAAGTCTATGGATGAGCAATTTAGCACTTGTATGGTTTGGATATGATCTTGTACGTGTCTCACACTCTGCACTTCCACACAATCCAGCAACCTCAAATGGGTGAGTGGAGGGGTATAAATAGCCCAACACATCAACATAGCCGTTGCTCTAACGGCAAGATGTACCGTCGGATGATCCGCGGTGTCATTTTACGTAGCATCGGATCATCCTGTGTTGCCGTATGCCCTTCCGTGTTTTGCTCGTATCTCTTTGCTCCGAGCTCCGTTTTCGACGCGTACTCGTTGGAAAGCTTATGAAATTTTCCACAAGATTCTGAAAAATCCTGAGCATTTGAGCAGTTTTTGAGCGTCGGATGAATGAAGTTGCACCGATGGTACCGAGGTTCATCCCCGTCACCCTACGCCGCTGCCCTTGATTTTTGGTCATAACTCTTTGCTCCGAACTCTGTTTTGGGCGATCTTGTACTTGTTGAAAAGCTTATGAACTTTTCCACAAGATGCTGAAAACATCCTGAGCATTTGAGCTGTTTTTGAGTGTCGGGTGAACCGATGGTAGCGTCGGTTCATCCGTGCTAAGCTTCTCCTCGCGAATACCTCTCTATATATGTTTACCGAAAATCATAGGATGAACCGACGCAATCGTCCGATGGTACCACCGTATCATCCGGTGCTTATACACTTGTTTTCTTCTCGGGAGTTTATCCGGTGCTCACAAAAAATAGGGCGCGGATCATCCGGTGCTCTATTTTACACCTTATTTTGAGCATAACTTTTCACTCCATTCGATTTTGATGATCTTGGACTCTATGGAAAGCTTGTGAAATAATCTTTATGATTCTGTAGCATTCCTTCCACTTGATTAATCCAAGAATAATTATTCATGGGACAAGTCCAATTCATTCCTCTCTTTGTCCTCGTATCCTTCTTTTGTGATGCTTTGTATTGTGTGTGTTGCATCCATGAGATCTAAAATAGCTATAATGACATGCTAGACAATATTATTAGTCCCATGATTGTGTTGCACATGAATCACCAAAATCATACTTGAACAAATGGGTATGGCGGCCATGTTCGCCAGCTTCGGAAGGAATCTCGGTGTCGGTGAGGAGGAGTCCGTGGTGTGGGAAACTTGAGGAAGCCACAATTTTGAAATTATGTTGTGAAGAAATTTGTATGTTTTCATGGCCAACAACATACACGAAATGTTTATTGTACATCATTGTCCATTTGGGTTCCAAAGTCTTTAATGTATTTATACATGAAAATCTTGCAGAATAGAATTCAAAGTTGGATACCTATTAATGTTTTAAAGGTTCTCAACATTTTTTTAGTGTACGGGTGAAAGCTGACAGTGATACTTTCAATTTTGGAACCCAATTTTAAATGTGTAAATTCACTTCATCTTGATCAACAACTGTTGTGAATTGTGAACCAAAGTTCATGTATTCCATTTTGCATTTTGTTGGACACATCCTACATAGAAATGTTTTCACGTAAGAATTTAAAGTAGGGTAACTGATATTATTTTCATGTTGAGATCTCTATGCCGAGGCTCGCGCCGAGCTTCATTTTTGGACATCTTTCCGTTAGGGATGTATATGTGAACATCTTTCGTGGAAGGGTCAAAAGAAAAAAAGTTGGTCGACATCACAACAATAGCAGTGCCAAACAAGTTGGTGACAAGGAAATAGGAAGCAAACAACATTTCAAGCACAAATCAAGAGACTCAGCAAAGACAACAGACGGTCTAAATAAGCAGGAGAGTAAAGAAAAAGGACTTGAACAAACAGGAAAAAGCTTATACACCCTGCATCATTGACCTCAACACGACAAAAAGCTTACACCTCTTGGAACAAACAGTGCCTTATATTTTCTTTTTATGTCAAATTAAGACTCCTGAATCCTCAACTCATTTTCCACTTTAATATTTGAGGTGTGAAAACCTATACTGCCTTCATTTAGATTTCTTTTGAATTTTACTCCCTGGGCTTTGTTGCTTTGTTTCTGGGAACATGGGTATCCTACAAGCTCTGAATGTTCTCTGGTTCCATTCCATGATGACTTTGCTCTGTATTTTTGTTTCCACGAAACTCTCGATGCTTTATTTCTCATCATGAGAGCAGAGTAATGAATCAGTATTTCTGTCCATGAAACTTAGATTTTTTCTTTCGGATCTTCTGTTCCTAAATAGTAGGAAGCAAAAACAACTGACAATATATATGCCAAAAAGAATACTGATTCATTGCTGTACTTCTTCAGACACAAGAGGTCACAGATTGTAGCTGGCAACAGGGCTTGCGATAATGACTCGTGTATTATATTACTATAAGAGCACGGACGAAACCAAACAACTGCATGCTTCTCCGCCTCTCATATCATTCATTCGTACAAGCCATGCAGATCAGATCCAAGCGGAGGGTTCCCAATTACTGCCCTTTGGATAATCCCAAAAGCCCTCTCGGCTCTCGCTTGTCATAATGAAATCATTTACACCGCCTAGTTGATGATCCAACACCAGCAAGATTAATTAGGCAAAATGGACAAACATGCTGCAGATCGACTCGATCATCAGCAATAACCGAACTGGATCTGACACAACCACCATGCGCCAACTAATTAGCACAAGTGTCGATAGCTAAACATGCCTCGACGGAGGAATGAGATCCTCTGCAGTTGAGTCACTGACTCTCGTGGGTCTCAATGTAGCCGGGCTCACGTCATTTACCCCACTGCAGACTGCAGAGGTTGAAAAACGGACCTAACTAGCGTTCTTTAATTTGTCATGCCACTTAATTGAATCGGCTCAAATTAGTGGCTAAATAATAAGCACCCTTGCTCTAGCTTTAATTTCGTATATACTACATGGCGAAATAAAGTTGAGATAGTGTGATCAACGTAACTGATGTCACGCATGATTGGAGACCGCGCTGCTTTATTTGAGTGCATCATACTACCCGTACATATTAAAGAACACTTTTAAGCACAGCCCGGCCGTGCGCACAACGGAAAAACAAACGAACATGATTATGATAAGATTTGCACCTAGAGGTGTCCATGGCTAAACATGCCCCTATCGACGACCTCCAAAGACACTGAGACGTCGATCACGGACCTATCTTTTGTTCGAAAACAATCACGAACCTATCTATGTGGTGTGTTGAATCTTTTCCATGGCACCTGATGCATGCAGGCAACGCCTGAAAAATACTCCTCTCGTTCTAAATTATAGATCGTTTTGACTTTATTAGATTCATAGATGTTATTGTAAATATAGATATACACTATGTCTAGATGGATAATAATGCCTAATGCCTATGAATCTAAAAATTCAAAATAACCTATAATTTGGAAACCGTACACATGTGTTGTGTGCCGTCTGAAAACGTACTTTTTATGAGCCCAAGATCCACTTTTAGGAATCGACCTTTGGTCATGGGTCTCCAAGTCAACTAGTACCGTGTATTTTACACCTAATACTAATGTGTGTATTAGTACCGAGTGGGAAGTAAGGAACCCACACGGCCCCTGTGACCCCTCTATTACGTGTGAAAGCGACATCCCTGGTACAAAAGTGTAACACCGTCATCCGCCGCCTCCGTCTCACCCCGTGTCTCGCCTCCCTTTCGCTATCGCTCTCACTCATCTCCTCTCTATCTCCCTCTCAGTCTCCCCTATCTATATAATCTCACATCTCCTCTCCTTCTTCTTTCCGGGATCTCAATCTCGGCGGTGGAGGGCCGGGGTTGCCCGCGGCGGGAGGGCCAACCCCCGTCGGCGTGAGGGAGGGACAGGTTCCCAGTGGTGGGAGGTGGGTCGCGGTTGGAGGGTGGCCTGAGACAGGCCTTGGCGCTGGGGCAGCTGACGTGCAGGTCCCCACGGCGGCGGCGCTGCCGGGCATAGCCTGCCTCGGTGATGGGCGTCGTAGGGGCACGAGCATGTGACCTTCTTGTGAATCGATGTGTACTGTGATGTGCTTGTTCTTCCTGTGATTCGATTTGTGATGTGGTTGTTCTTCCTGTGAATCTATGATGTGTGCTTCATTCTTGGGATGTGTTTGTTCTGATTTTTATTTAGTCTTCTAAAATGTGAGATTGCAATTCTTGTAACGTGAAATTTGTGGTTGAATCTATGGTTCATGGATGATATGTGGAAAAGGAAGAAAAACAACAGAAAAGAAAAGAAAGAGAAGAGGACGGACGGGAAAAATAAACGGAAGGGAGACGGAGACGATAGAAAGGCATTAGTATCGGTTATTTTACCCGATACCAAAGGAGGTTGAGACCCAGTACTGAATGTCCTTCCACTGGTAGTGAGAAAAAAAATAGCAAAGAAAAGAAGTGAGCATACACGCATGTCAATCGTGCTGCCTCGTCTTGCAAGCTGTTACTGTCTTTCTAAGCAAATTAATTAGCAGGATAACGATAATCAAGCAATCAGTTAGACCATAAATCAGGCTGCATAGTATTTTTTAAAAATAAATCAAGAATGCTTCAGGAATGGAAGTGAGTTGGCGCCGGTCCCAACAACCACAACTCGATCGAGTCCTCCGTTGATTACTTGATTTGGACCTGACAACGGCGTAGAGTAGTGTGTTGCATGCTGCTGAAAATTAAACTGCAGCCGTCGGTTCTGTGTAAAAAAACTGTCAACATCAGCTTGCACTCTGTTCTTATCTGGCACTTACAATACAAGAACGACTCCATGTCAGACCACACCACAACTGTTATCCGACAAAATCGACAACTACGTGATGCCTACATATACACGCTAATTGTTTCTTCTTCTTTCCTTCTTCAAAGTTTGCATCGGTTGTCGGCGGGATGCTCGCCGCCGGTTGTTGCATCGAGAGTGTGGCCTGCAGCAGCGGCAGCACCTCTCCTCAGCGGTGGCTCGCTGCCCGCGGCGGCAGCCATGGCCTAGGCTGCGGCAGCGGCACCACTGGTCGAGCTGAGCCTCCCAGCGATGGTATGGCCGAATGTGTGGCCCGTGGCAGCGCACTTGCGGCCTCTGCAGTGCCGGCACCCTTGGTCGTGTTGTTGCAGCACGCGTGCATGGAATGTCGTGCCTTGGTGGAGGCAGTGGCGAAGCTAGCGGCAGCGCCAGGAGGGCTCCTGCTGCCTTCTTCCTCCTCCAGCCCACCTTTCCTCTTCATCTTCTATCTGCAGCCTAGGGGCCTGGGGCTCCATGGGCGCGCGGTGGTTGGGGGCTCAGCCCCACGCCGCCCGGTGGCTTCGCCACTGGGTGGAGGTGATGGCGAAAGCTTGGGGCGAGACGTCTGCGGGCGCGCTCCCTTCTGGGCGTCCATTTACACCTCCCACCCTTTCATTCGGGTTCTTGTCAGCAGCGTCTTCGATGAACATTCCTCTCTCGTGCGGTGGTGGTGTGGAGGCGGTATCGGCGTAAGCCTTGCCCGGCTATCTTTGCCGGTCCGGCGATGACGACACATGTGGGTGCCGTTCTACTCCTTGAGGCGTTGTTGTGTCCCCCCATGGTCATCTCTCGGGTGAAAACCCGATCGCTCAATGGACAAGAGATGGCGGCATCCTAGACGCGTTGTGACCTCATTGGAGGCATTGTTTTGGGGATCCTGTGGGCACTATGAGTGTTCTCCTTTCATGGGCTCATCAACATATTTGGCCTATGGTATTGGCCTTGTTGTTAGATTTCCAATGGCGGGCCTTGTGACTCCTTTGCTTCGTCATCGGACTCCTTGTTGACATAGCAATCAATCAAATGCCGCGTGCGTCCATGCTTACTAGCCATCCCTTCTGTGGATTCCTCCCACAAAAGGCGTGGGATGGTGGTTCATGGAGACCGATGTGCTCAAGGTGTCTTTGTCGACTTCAAGGAGGTCGATGTTTTCGACTCATGATGATCAATGTGCTTCCCTCACTCTTAGTCCCCATCCTTGCGGCCCTTTAGTCCTTCAAGTTCCTCCTTGTTGGAAGGTGGAGGATGACAACAGTGGTGTAGCTACGAGGGTGTGGTGGCGGTGCAATTGCCATTGTGGTGAAGGCAAGCATGATGTTTGGTAGTGATATTTTAAATACCATTGGTGGTCATCTTCAACTTGCTCAAGATTAGGGTTAATCTAGAGTTTGTTGTTTCTTTAGCTCTTCGTACTATATCGCATCTCTTTGTTTCGAGCCCACCGTGTGTTTTGAGCATCTTTGTTGCAATATGTCGCACCACAAACTTTGTAACCATTAATGGGCCGGGTTTCGGCCCGACCCTATATATCAATGCATTGGTGGGATGCTCTCCCCCTTGACCGTAAAAAACATGAGTTTGAGAACTTGCACTTCATCAGCCCCACATGTTGAAACGGATGTAAAATGCGGTGGCGATTAGGACTAAGTACATAGATCTAACGTATAGGTTCATGATTGTGCAAATACATTGGTACGTCAGATCTCATAGTTAGATGTCCCATGCGTACCACGTCGGATTTTGATAATGTGGAGGAGAGAGAGCAAGGAGGAAGAAAAGAGGTCGTTGCCTCATGAAACAACCACCTCATGGGACAACCCATGACCTTTGTATGAGTTATTGTTGTCATGCAACTCATTAATATTCCTCTTTTATATGCAAATATTAAGGAAGTATATAGTTCTACCGCAACTTATTGTACATGTTGTTTGTTGAGTAGACCCAAGGTTGGTTACGTGTCGGGCAAGTACATTAATGTCGTTTGATAGGGTCTCATGTATTAAAAAATACCGAAAAGCATGTAACATACCGAGAAAAGTCGTCTTTACTTCAAATTTAGGTCGACAATGTTTCACTGCACAAGGAGTAAAAACAGAGGGAGAAAAACGGTAACAAAAGAAATAGAAAGGAGATTTGGACACTAGAGAACAGCAGGAAAAGAACAAAAGCACAGGAAATGGGTTCACATTCACAGGCCGTTGGATCCTGACGCGGCAAGGATGATGCCTCAGTCCGCCGTGCCCATCCACGTGCGCGATCGCCGGCGCCGCCGCGTCCACATCGATCTGCTTCCCTGTCTGTCCTGTCCATCACGCGCATCTCGCCATTTCCATCTCATCACCTATAAATAAAGCTGAACCCAATTGCCAACACTGCAGGTAGGCTGCTGCTGAGACAGAGCTCCAACGACTCCATCGTCTCCCAGCGGTCAGCACTCAGCAGAGAGGAGGTAATCAGCTAGCTCGAGCAGAGGAGGTCAGCACAAGCACGTAGCAACGCATAGGAGCTGCAGCCCCATCCAGCAGATCAGCAGCAGAGGAACACGAGGAAGATGTCGTGCCTGGGCGCGGCGGTTCCGGTGAAGCGGGTGTGGCGGGGCCTCAGCGCGCGGCTCCGTCTCCGGCGAGCCACCGGTAAGTCGTCGAGCTGCCACTACACGTCCATGGACCAGGGTCATCAGCATCCGACGGCGAGGCTGACGGTGCGGACGCTGCTGCAGGTCTGGGGCGGCTGCGGAAGGAGGTGCGCACGTGCGAGTACAGCGACGTGCACGTCATGTGGGAGATGCTCAGCAGCAGCAAGAGTGTCATGGCCGGCGCCGGCGGCGGCAGGGCTCGAGGCGGCGCAGGGTCGGTAGGAAGGCCGCCGTCGCCTGGAGCCGCCTGGCATCCTACTGCTGCGCGCTCTGATTGATCTGCTCGTCGGATTCAGAGTTTCAGACAGAGGATGGGCCCTCTGCTCCTTCTTCGTCGTCTGCCTTGTTAATTGGTACAACAACATTTGATGGATGATGAGTCAAACAATCAAATCAAGCGCAGCCATTGGAGACAGGGAGCAATTCTGCCATTGGATTTCGTTTCATATTCGTGATGCCTGAGCTGTGTACATAGAGAGCTGTGTAAACGAGTGTGTAAAAAGCCAATTTTGTCTGTGTCCTATCCTATCCCTGCTGATTGTGGTCTCACCACACTCCGAATTCAAGTTCGTAGTCTTGCGTTTGCGTAAATAAGAGATGCTGATCGATCGCGAATTCTGAATTCAGAGATCATGGACACCTGTTTGTCAATGCTTGACCGTCAGTATTAGGATTTAGGAAAAATAATCTCATCCGGGTCGCATCAGACGTTGAAACCCGTATTATCCTAACCAAGCATTGACAAACAGAGTGAGAGGATCGGGAGGCCTTTTCTGATGGAATGACGCTGAACCAAGTTTTTCTACTTTTTTTTGTGAATAAAATAAAATAAAATCGGCCTACAATACTCCGATCATACACGAAACATGTATCTTTGGTCAGAAACCAGTGCATGCGATGCGAGATGGATTGCCGACCGTGCAAATATTCAACGCGGCTGAGGATGGACAGGGACTTGTGCACGATCTATCTGTTTGTTCTTGTCTTCATATATTTTGTGATATGCAATAATCTGATCGGGAATTGACCAGACTGACGTGAGTGAGCTGCTAACCGACCGTCCCTGACGCATCGATTTCATCTCTGACCAACAACAACAAGGTACTCCTTACATTCCAAAAAAAAAATAAAGAAATACAACTACAACTAATTTTAAATTCCATCAAAGTTAATTATACAGAATAGTACTAACATTTATTCATGGTATACTAAAATAACACCCATAGTTTAATCATGTAATACATTTTCGTACTATAAGTAGTCTCGCTATTTGAAGACGTGAGTCTAGCTATTTGAAGACGTGAGTGTTAGCATGTTTAATAAATTCGATTAACTTGAAGCGTCAGCTTCATGTTTGCCGACAATTTTTTTTTTTGACGTTGGTTGTACAGTAAGTCAGTAAGCAATGCAGATCGACCAGGAAACCTCACAATGCAATGCAAGATTACCAATTGGAAGCTTAATTCGAGAATTGATTCATCCTGCTGCAAGCCGTACGTCAGATGTGTTGCTATCAGTATCAGGTCGATGCATGTATGTAATTATCGATCATCAAGTATGTGATGATATGGATCAATCTGAAAACGGGCGGCGGAGACGAGATGGCCGGCCGCGGTCGCCGTGTGCCGTCGGCACCCGGCAGCCGTCGCCGCCGGTCCACGCCGCCATTCACGGCAGTCCGAATGCGATGGAGACTGATACTAACTCTGGGCCAACGCGAGGAGAAAGAACACGGCCTGCGTGAGATTTCACTACCAGCAGGCCCAACGATGACGGCCCGCACTTGGGAACAATTGGGCCGGCCCATCAGTCACGTACAAGTACAGGGCAGATCCTTTATATCTTCTGGAAGATAGAATCAAAGCGAACTATAAACCCATAACAGTACACAACAGCCCATATAACACCAAACCCTACCTCTTCTTCCTCCTCCTCCTCTCCCGCGCCTGCCACCCGTGCGCGCGCCAGGTGCTCCGCCCCTGCTCATGTGCCGCCTCGCGGCCTCCCGCCTGCTCGTCTTGGGCCCGACTGCGGTGCCGCGGACCGGCCCGCCTGGTGCCCTAGGTGCCAGCCGCCGCTCCGCCCCTGCTGTCCCCTCGCCGCGGCCTCACACTCGTCTTGGGTCGGCCCGACCTGCGGCCGTTCGGACCGCGGCTCCGGTGCCTCACAGCCGCGGCCTCCCTGCCCGGCTGCCGGCTGCAGGCGCCTCGGGCTCGCCTCCCGTCCGGACCTCGACGGGAAAATGTTGTTTTCCAACATTTGGAAGAAGGCTAAAAGCAGAAAATTGTTGTTCCAACATTTTAAAAATGTTGACAAAACATAGTTAACGAAACCAACATTTCTTAAAATGTTGGAACATTTCTGAAAAATGTTGGAAGAAGCCTTAAAATGTTGATTAAAAATGTTGGTCCGAAAATGTTGGAACATTTTGTAAAATGTTGATGAAAATTACTAGAAATATTGAAGAAAAAATGTTATAACATTTTGAAAAATGTTGAAATATTTTAATTTAATAGTCGTGAAGCGGGCTGGTGGAAAAATAAAAACATCATTTAGATGGGCTTTAGTGAGCTGGAAATTCGCAGCTTATCTACCTTCCGGAAGGCATATAGGAGCCCCCGATTTACCCTTACACTAGTAAAAAATTAAATCGGTACCATGGACTGAATTAATAATTAATTAAGCTGCTGTAATGGCGCGTCGTATATATCAATCCAGTGCAGTGCTTTCATTGGTGCATTGCATTCATCGATCAATATTTACGTATACGGAGTACGTGGGTCCCAGGGTCCTGCATGCAGGTCCTTGAGATAACGTACACGATCGTATACGTTGATCGCGTCCCTTCCTTGCCTCGCTCCTTAATTATTGGTACCGTACGTACGTCGTACTGATCCGATGATCTTGTATGTAGATACTCTCTATCATCTCCACTGTTGAGCAGTACTGTGATAACGTCTTTGGTCACACACATTATTACATCTCTTTTCGGCAGATCTTCTGCAGCTGAAAAAGTACCGTACATTGATTTATACGATAGATTTGTTCCGACAGAAAAAGTACGGTTCAACAAATAGAAATAAGACAAACTGAATATGTATATGTGCATGTTGCATGTATATGGATGATTCTGAAGGATGCGGTTCAACTAAAAAACTAGGCGGGGTGAGAAGACCCACCGGTTTTCATTAAGAAGAAGGAAACTTCTCGCGACCTAGAAAATCCTCGAACCTCGGGCGAGATTTTTTGAAATAAATCCTGGTGAGAAACCTCGCCGGTTGGGAATCGAACGCCAGGCCGACGGTGCGCACAGCTGCACACCGACCATCCGAGCTACGTCTCAATGATGCGGTTCAACTGATTTGCTTATACCGTACGAGTTATTCTTACTATAGTAGAACCATGTATGTTAAGTAAGATGGTTCCATTCCAGATGAGTTGGCACCTAACCAAACAAAATGATCACTATTATTTTAAGTTATTTTTGTTACATGAATCAATCAAATAGTACAAAGCAACCAAAGACACCTTGGACTACGTGATGCCTACGCATAGCTAGCTACCTGGATCGGTAAGCAAGTACGGTATAAAGATCGATGTTGTACTCGTATTCTTGGACTGCAACTGTATCTCCCGTCGACGGTACGAGATTCAGAGGGTCGACGTACGTCGTATACCTACCAAATCCAAGGACGATCGATCGAGAAGTCCTTGCCACGGTGAAGGCACGAAACAACCAACCACACTACTGGTCTCAAATAATGCTGATTTTATTAGTGCCAACGGAAGATGGTAATTGACTAGTTACATTCTACTATACATGTGTGATATTCAAACCACATTGAAGCCAAGGAGTTCCAAGATGACGGCGATGAGACTATGAGAGTGAGCATAACGAAAGATGCTAATTAATTACATATTCCTACATCAAGTGTGCAGTGGCGAAGTCAGTAATTGAGGCAAGAAGGGCTTCCACTCCTTTTTCTTCCTCCAGCATCCCATCTCCTCTTCTTCCTCCGCCCACCGCTACCTCCGCTGCAAGTGTATTATGCTTGTATGATATACATTAACACAATTTTATGCTAGTGTTTCAGAAGCATTGTTTCCTAGCACATGTACATTTATACATTTGCATGATGATTAAAATAGCTTATATTTCATAAATTAGATGGATCAATTTTCAACGTTATTTATTTATTTATTTATTTAATACATAGAAGAAAAAGGTCAAAATGGAAGGGTGGCTTATCCTGGCACACATTCCAAGTTGTGAAAAAAGGGTTTGTCTCCCGTCAATCGCTTGAAATTTCCGTCGGTCACCCATTCCATCCGTTGGATGTGGATCCAACGACCAGAACCAATCGTCCAACCCCTTCTCTCCTTATCTATTTATATATTCCTGGCGCACCTTCTTCCTCCGAGCGAGCTATGCGCCCTTGCTGACCCGCCTTCATTACGCCTCGTGGCCCTCCACCACCGGCCTTCTAACTCGTTGGGTCGGCGCCCGCCGCGGTCACACCAACCACGGTCCGACCATGCCGGTGGCGGCGCTACCACCTGCCTCGCCTCGCGCGATCCACACCGCCACCACTGCCGGTCCTCGCCCCCCTCGTCTTCTAGGTCCTGCGACCAATGGAACCTAACCCTCACGCCGAAACATAGATCCATATGGCGCGCCTCCACCGCCACCGCTCCGCCCACCCTCCGCCCGGCCTACTCAACGAGAGAGAGAGAGAGAGAGAGATGCCGTCGTGTGGGAGAGATAGGAAGAAGGGTGGGAGGACCTACCTTGTCGGGCCTCCGTCCTCAGTGCAGTGCCTGATCTCGAGCCAATGTCGCCACCGGCGTCCTCGAGGAGAAAAACGAGAGAGAGAGAGAGAGAGATGCGGCGGGACTTTGCAAAATATCAGTCACAGGAGGAGTAAAACTTGTGAAAAACCCGAAAGAGTACACACCTGTTTGGATACTCTAACTCATAGAGTTAGAGTTAGTTTTAACTCTAGCTCTAACTCTAGACTAACTCTAGCTATATCGGTGTTTGGATGTGAGGTTAGATTGACAACAAATACACTTTTCCAATTAAATTTGTCTCAACTAAATCATCTTTCCGCAGGATTTCTTTGTGGGCATGCTTCCTCTCTAGCTCCTCCCTCCTCACATCCACGGCCCCTCCTTTGCGGCTCGCCTCACCGTCGAGCAGGGGCTGTCGCGTCTGGAGGAGAAGCAGAGCCCTACACCTCCTCGAGAAGCCACCTCGTTGCGCCTCCTCGGCGACTACGGCACCACCGCGCTCCGCTAGCCGCCGCATGCAACGACACCCGGCGATCCGGCTCCACCGGCTCACCAGAGCGTAAAGGCGGCGGCGAGGAAGACGAACAAGCCCGCGGCGGCCGGCGGGCTCCTCGGATCCTGCTCTTCAAGATCCTTTGCGGCGAGAGGCGGTGGCGACCCTTGAAGCCGCCCGTAGCCGGCCCTATTCTTTTCCCCACTCTATCCGGCAGCGTGGCCGGGGCTTTGCGAGAGCGGCCCATTACTTCTCCTGGTGATACTCCCACCCCACTGCGTGCTTGCCCGCTGCCGCCGCCACCACCGGCGATGTCGGCGTAGCCGAGGATGGCGTCAACGAGCCTCCGCCGCGGAGGTGGGCGATGGCGGGGCGCGGCGGCGACGAGCACGGCGCCCTCCCCACGGCATGCTCCACGGCGGCGGCAACCTCCCCAGCGGATCTCGCCACCGCGCCCGAGCAGGCGGCGACCTCCCAGCGGATCTCGCCACCGCGCTCGAGCGGAGGTGGCGGCGGCGAAACTCCCGCTGCTGCTCACCGGCGGATCTCGGCACGGCGCTGGGCGGCTAGGCGGCAGTAGTAGGGAAGGCGGTGGTGGATTGCGACTAGGCCGGACCCGGGACGCGATGACGCATACGATCACGAGAGGAAGGGATCCGGTGCGGGAGAAAATTGCTTTTCGGTGAGCTCCACAAGACTAGCCCCAATAAGCACCTCTTGGGTGGGATAATTTTTGGATGAGTTAGATGCAACTAGCTCAATCTAACCCTCCTGTTTGGATGCTTTAGGGTTAGTTGGTGCCAAACTAGCTCAAACTAGCTCTATCCAAACAGGGTCACTGATATGCGCGGGCAGCAGAGCATAAATAGTAACTTCAGTTCATCTTCACCTATACTCGCTATCGACGCCTGTTGGTTTCATTTGCTTCTAACTCGCGCGCGCGCGCGCTTTGCCGCGTTCCATCGGCAATGGTGGACGCCACCGTCGCCACGGCTCCGCTCGACTTAGCCAGCCGCCGTCGCCGCCCCGCTGGCCTATACAACTCCGACTATGCCGGCTGTGTAGCCGCCGCGCTCTCCGATGCCAATGCTGGCGCCGCCGCCGTTGCCGTCGCCGCGGTGACCAAAGCCCAAGGCAAAGACCGTCGCCTCCCGCTACCTCACCCTCCAAACCCACCAACTCCTCCTCCTCCGCGGCGTCACCTGCAGCGAGGACGCCAGCCTCCGCCGTGCGGCCGCGTCCTGTCCAGCTCAACGACGTCGCCACCGATGCCGCGGCGAGCGCCACCACGACGACACGGACGCTCGCGGTCGCGTTCCAGAGCCCGACCTACTCCTTGGAATCCAGCAGGGCGAGGTCGTCCGCCTCGCCCGCCGCGGCGCCGGCGGCCACGCCGGAGAAGAAGAGGTCCGGTACTACCTCAGGCACAGCTGCGCGGGCCAAGGTGTCCGACGCGAGCCAGAACACGTACCGGTGGCCGGCGTCGGCGATGGCTCCGCCGTGCGGGCATGACGGCCGCAGCAGCGCGCTCGCTAAGAGCGCAGAGTACTCTGCTTCGAGCAGGACCAAGGTGAGCGCCGCCGCCGTGCGGTCGGCGGCGTTCCACGGGACGCCGCGGCGCGCGTCGGTGGACGGCGCGAACGAGTACCTGCTGGCTCTGAACTCCGACGACACGGACACCTCGTCGTCGTCCGGCGGGTCCGGGGACGGCAGCGGCTGCGCGCCCAGACGCAGCGTCTGCTCTGCGCCGCGCCCATCGCCGAGGAGCGCCATCATGAGCTCCTCCGCACGGTTCACGCGGGACGCCGTGGGGACGCGCTCCGAACGCTTCGCCTACCCGGCCATGCCGTCGCCGTCACGCACCTCTGCAGCATCTCCATCGCCGGCGCCAGTGAAGAAGAATAAGAAGTCATTGTTCAACGGCTTGCTGTCTTCGCCGTTCAGCAGGCCGACTCTCAAGCAGCCGTCGCCGAGCAAGCCGGTGGCGAGCTCGTTCAGGAGGACAGCGAGCCCGACTCCTGCTCGGCGTTCCACCGAGGTGCCTGCCTCTGCCGGGAACGTGCAGGGCAGGTCTTCCTCTGCCGGTTGCGGCTTCGACGGTGACACGAAGTTGAAACCATCAGGGGCGATCAAGGCCGAGGAGGAGCACCAGCTGAGGCTACTCTACACCCAGCATTTGCAATGGCGGCTTGTGAATGCGCAGGCTGGAACTACATTTTCTTTGCAGAGCACGGCTGCAGAGGTGAGTGACTGAGTGAGCTCTCTGTTCGTCTCGGACAAAACTTGAGACATGAAAGGCTGAAAATTATTCAGAGTTGTTCACTGACTTGCTGAAGAAGATTGTTACAGTTGCCCTTCAGTAATTCAGCTGATCATTCTCACGTTTATGACAGAAAACCTTGATTGGTGCATGGATTGCCATCCTGAGAATGCGCAAATCGGTCACCATCAGAAAGATGCAGCTTCAGTTGCTTCGGATCGACTGCAAACTCATGGCAGTTCTGAGAGGACAGGTAAGAAATTCCTGTTGATCTATTGGTTCCTTCAGACAGTCAGTTCTCCATTTGTTCCATGGCAATTACTTTCATTTCTGGTTATGCATCAAAGTAGAGTAATGCAATTTTTGGCAATTGGGCATGAGCAGAGCTGTCTGTTTCATGAATCTAAAGGACAGCAAGTAGTACACTAGGTCATTTGGAGACAGATTTCCTGACTGTCCAAATGATTAGCACATGGATCTTTATTACACCATTTGTGAAGTAGATAAATCAGCTCATTAGATCACTACTGATATGAACTTACGGAGGTGTACGGACTTGCAAATATGAATGGTCATGATTTGGCCATTAGGGCCATGAAGATACTTAGACTAGCTAAAATTCATTTTTTTTGTACACATTGCTAAAATCTGGTAAACTTACAAAATGCAGATGGAATACCTGGACGAATGGTCCTTTTGGAGGGATTATGCTCATTCTTTATCAGGAACAACACACGCCCTGAATGCTACTGTCCTGCGCCTTCCTCTATCCAATGGAGCAATGGTTAGTATATCATAAAGCAAATGATTTTTTACTACGTTGCTTCCAGTTAAATATCAAGAGTTCGTATTTGCAGGCAGATATTCGAGGAATAAAAAATGCTCTTTACAATGCAGTTGATGTCATGCATACTATAAGAAGCTCAGCAAGTACTCAACTGCCTAAGGTGCTGATTTTTATACATGAGTTCTCTTGCTAGATTTCTTGGAATCATAATAACATCTACACAATGCTACTGGTAGTGAAATAAGTGATGTGGCATAGCACTGAACCCTGTAGAGGCTACTGTTCCCGGTCTGAAAATCTTCTGCCATTTTCTGCAGTTAGTCCGGACGAATGCCTTGGTTTCCCAGCTCTCCAGAGTTTTTATTCAAGAACACATTCTGATAGCGCAGTGCAGAGACTTGCTGTCACACTAGCATCAATGCACGTAAGCGGTACATCCAGACTGATAAGATTTGGTTTTAGTCTGTCAGCATTGTTGATGTTCTCAACGCTCTTTAATGTTATGGAACAGGTGAAGTACAGCAGCCTACAAGGGCAAAGGATACAGCTAAACCAAACGAGGCTTCAGCATTTTCAGTAGTGTCTTCAGGCTTCTATCTCCAGTCTCCAACTGCAGAATGCATTGTGGTTGGTAAAAATGAAACTTTGCTAAGTGCAGCTGTAACAGTTATGAACGATGTATTGCAATTGTATCCCAACAGGGTAAGCACCTATATATCAAGAGATTTTTTACGATGCATTTGTAGTATTGGGAAGTATTGAGAAGTATTGGGTAGTATTGAGAAGTATCAAGCATTTTGATATTCCCACCATCTAAATAATTGAAAATTAATTAAACTAGTAAAGGTGCGTGCGACAACATGACGTGTTTAAAAAATTATTATTGAGTACTTGTTATTTTTCATGGAATATGTATCGTAGTACCATTTCTTTTTAACTAAAACTTATTAAGTACTCTCTGTCTCAAAATAATTGTTTACTTAAGTTTATCCTAAGTTAAACTATTTTAAGTTTAACCAACTTTACAACAAAGAGTATCAATATTTATAGGTATGCTATATTTCATAATGAACCTAATAAATTTGGTCAAACATAAGAGGTGGAATTTCACCCATCAAGAATCCAATGCATGAAACCTCACGCTTGGCGTAGTTAATCAAATTGGTTTATTTTTAGAATCATACCGTTTTCTTTACTTTTTAAAATGTAGCATGGTCCTAACGGTATGGTAAAATTACCATCTATTATCTTTTTTGTATTACCATCTATTATCTACTCATGTCATTTGTTCATTTTATCGACAAACTTTTTAGTTTTATTTACAAAATTACCTTTGTCAAAGGTTGGTCTCGGGCTGATGATGATGGGCGGCTGTAGCAAAAGTGATTGAGTGGACGAGACTCTAGCGTCGAGGAGGAGTAAAAAAATATGTAACTTAATATCTTTCTATTAATATTTCTTGTGATAAAAGATTCTGGCTAAAATTAACCTCATGTAGACGCATGAACTCGTGGTGTCAACAAAGCATGAGAATTCAGAGGAGCGCGAGATGCGAGATGTGAGAGGCGAGATGCAAGAGAGAAATTTTAGCCAACTCAAGAATTCTTTATCACGAAATGTTAATTTCAGGCATGATAAGCTTTTAAGTTTAACAACGATGGCAAGGCATCAACGTCGTTGGTCCTCGTTCTTAGCGGGAGGAACATCTTTACCATCTCTCGCCCCTCCTCCATGGTGTATGTCACACGATTTTATAAAAGAAAATCGAATGCACATCACATATATGCTAGGATATGTTTATACATATATGTGACATTTACAAGAGTGAATATCATAGCAATGTGATTACGAAACGATAAACATCAATACAAAATGACACGAGGTCTAAAAGAAAATTACATATCGAGTCTTGATGAATGGGACTCCATCTCCACAGTGTGACCAGGATACACCAGCCTAGAGCAGAGCGTTGATGTTGTCATCTTCAGAGCTCACACCATCTCTGGAGGGATAGCAGAGGGGACAAGGAGGGTGAGTACAACGAATTTTACTCCACAAGTGTGGGAAATAAATATGGCATGAGGCTTAAATAGGAGGGCTTTATATGGTTGACACGGCTTAAGTAACAATCCTATTTTTTATCATAAGTCCTTAGCACCTATTTACTACTCCCTCGTCCCTAAATGATTGTCTCTAGAAACCGTGTTTCCCTCACAAACACGCTTCCGGACGACCATCATTTAGAGGAGTAGTAGATGTGAAACCACCGTCAACTGAACCAACCCATCGGAAATCCATCCGATCGGGAGTAAACCACCATCAAACCAACTGGCCCAGGCACCACTAATCATGAAGTCCAAGCCGCTCTTGAGTGAGCATGGGCGATATATCGTTTACACTCTGCGGAGGTTGCACACTTTACCCACGAGTCGTGTTTCCTATTCGTCTCACACTTCCAAGGTGATCACCAAGGTCCCACTACAAGGTCTTTCAAAAGTCGTGACTTCCCACCGGTAAACACCACCAAGGATTCACCGCTAACGAGTCTATTTTCCTCCACTCTGAGCCCCTCTTGTGCCACTAAACCATCGGACAATGAAAACCGGTGGGACACTACTTAATTGAGGTCCGAGCCATGTAGCCGTCGTGGTTGGCAGTAAAGCCAGTTACTTGTCCATGAAAGCGGTTCTTAGAATCGAGGCAGAATCCAAAACCCGGAACCAAACCAAAATCATCATACCACTCTTTCCATCCTGCTCAAATTCCCCATGCCAACATATTATCGAGGTTGCCAACCTCATCAAGTTCATCTCGAGAAATTATTAAGATTAAATTTATTAACCCAACCCACAAGGCGTGAAGCTAAGCATGATACTACAAAACCCGACCCGAGCTTCATGGAAGATGTTGGAAAATCTAGTAAACCCTAACATGGGATTCATATTTGACTCAGCATGCAACTAATGGTCTATCTATTCTAATAAAATAAAACAAAGTAGGATCTTTGGGATGTGATCAAGAACACTTGCCTTTGAAGAAGAGTGCTCAAAAGTTTTGAACTCTTGAATCGGGAGATTACAAGCGACGACTTGCTTCCTAAGCACACAAACAATTGAAAACAACACACCATAAATACAAGGAACAGTACATAAAACAGTAGTAAAATATGATGAAAACTTTTTAACATTTAGTGCAGCGTTGCTATGAACACGAGCGCAAGAATAAAAGCAGACTATGGTTAGAGATATGAGCATTGCAAGCTTTAGGATCTATATGTAATTATTTAAGGTCGAAAAGGGCTTAAGAATTATAACAAGGGTCTGAACAGTGAATAAAATGAGGGTATGAATAATGGTTTTGTGTTAGAGTACAAGGTATAGGTTCATGATAAAATTATCAAGGCATTTAGGTGCTAGAGTGCAAGATTAACATGAGAAAGAATAAATGCGGTGATTACCAACAAATATAGTGGAATGCAAGAAGAGCCCGACTACTAGTGCGGTGATGATGTGGTGAATCTTGTCTTTGTGGACTCGGTCTACAAGCTCATGGACCAAAGGGTTTGATCTGCGATCCACAAGTGAACCAAGTCCATATGAAGGGTATATTAGGATCTAATAAGGCTAGTGGTTTTGGATCGGAAGGCCACGGACCATCTTCTTGCTCACCAACGGAACCACGACTCGACGCGCGCGGCGCCATGGACGTGCTCCCGAGCGGGAAGTTCACGAAATGCCGGATCGGCTGCGGTGCATGGAATTCGGCGAAGGCGGCGAAAGCGGAAAGCTAGCGATAGGGATCTCACCTAGGGCATCGTCGAGGCGGTTGCGTCCGATTCGGGCTGGGGACGGAGGGAACGACGAGGCGCTTGTGCTCCACCAAGGGCTCGGTGGCGCTGAAGAAAGATGGTGATACGGCGTGCCTTCCAGTGATCTTTGCGGCGTGGAAAATAGAGACGGTGAGAGGATGAAAGGAAGGGAAGGCAGTGCATCAACATCTTACGGCCGTGCGGCGATCTGGCGGGCGGTGGCTCTGGTTGGCGATGGGAGCATGCCGTCACGGTCCCTCGTCCACCACGGCGTCGTATCGAAAATTCGGGATAGCAGCGGGACAACTCGTGGGCAAACAAGTCACGTGGTAGGGCGGCGGAAGGAAACTTGGATGGTCCAGAATACGGCGTGGGTATGTGCGTGGTGGGTGAGAAAAATAATTCGTTTGGGCAGAAATGCTCTCCAAATTACGATTTTGGTATTTCATAGTCCTTCCACCCTATCCACTTCCAAAAACATATGATGGGTGGGTCCGATGTGAGGAGTAAGCAGGGATTTGGGTGAGAAAAGTTTTCAATTGTCTTCGCTCCTTATAGTATAGATTTTAAAAGGGCATTTTGTAATCTTGTATGTTTCTCTCTACCGTATCCTCTCCCTGTCTATCGTCCGGCCAACCCCGTCGTATCTCTGAGACACGCCGCCGACCCGGTGGCGATCCATCTCACGCGACGGCGGCCACGCACCCTCCCTCTCCCGCGCTGACCTCACTTCCGTCCCTCTCCCGCGCCGCCCGACCTCGCGCCCGTCCCTCTCACGGCCAGCATCACTGGCACGAGCATTGCTGCCCAATATACCTTCCTTGGTTAACCAGACTTTGCTAACAGTAATATCCATTGTATCTGTCTTGAAGATGAGGTAATTATACCCTTCCAATGTCACAGGATCATAACTGGTTGGTTTCGAGTAGTGCTCTTTCTTGATATGGTCCTCAAGTTTCAAGCTTTTATAATCTAAGAAACTACTTGCAATCATGCTTGTAGAGGTACTTAGTAAGCTTGGTGGCCACATCAACAAGGCAATGGAAAAAATACCCAAAACAAGGCCAATTTCTTCATATCCAACCTGATGAGGGGCAACCATGTTTAGCACATATAATGCTTGGCGGACGAGATGCCTCATGTATTGCTTGTTGTCATCAACATCATATAGGCCGTCATGGAGTATTGTGTCCCGTAGAAAGAAAAGAACCTCAAGGACCACCGGTGAAGGTGTAAGCCAGCCATAGAGAGTACTTGATGAACACATGGCTTGAGCGTGTCCCAGCCAAAACCACCTGGATGGCATACAGAAGAGTGCAAACAGCCAGAAGGGCTTCAACCTGGACGAAGAAGCCTTCTTTATTTCTTCTCCACTGGAGACAATGCCTTCCAAGTTCTTGGTCAGGTTCAACGACGATTGTCCAGCACATCTTGTGCGGACTTGTTGTCCATTACTTTCTTCTTGGTCGTAGAGAACTAGTTCAGGACTTCTCTGCTGCTTGCACTGTATTTGAGCTTCTGAAACTTAGTCGATCCCTTATAATGTCCGATCCATACCCAATACATAAGCTATAATGCAGATAAAAGAAAACATATCCTAATTTTGATGTTTACTTTGTATTTTCAAACACAAATTTCCCAATTCTCTCTAACAGTCGAAAGAAGAGCAAAACTAGATTACCTCATGCTATTTAACATCCATGCACAATCCATTTTGCAGACATATTGAGGCCTATTTTAAATATTTTAAATAAAAATTTTATAAATTGCTGCTGTTGCAAGTAATGATCAAAATGCTTTCTCCCGGTGCAAAATGTTATCCAGATAGTAGCGCGCCTACTAGGTAAATGTGGTTCCATCCAAAGAGTAGAAAGAAGAAAGGACATATATGATCACGGTTCTAGTTAATCAGAAGAAGATAAATAAAGTGTTGTTCTATCAGTCATGCAAACAAGCTCATAGCAGCACATACCCGTGCACGCACGTCTCCCAAATTGGTCGGATGAAGTGTTCGAGAGCTCCTAATTCCCTTAGCTTCCCAAAATGAAGGCACCTCGCCGGTGCCCAGTACATAGCAAGTGGTGCTGTGATGTCTGAAACTCTGAATTGATGAAGTGAACATGATGCCGGGCCTTAAATCGAGTATCCCTGCCTCCTATGCCCTATGCTCTCAAAGGATGACCACAAGACGACCCAACATCTGCTCCAATGCTGCTTTCTGATCTGTCCACGAATTTGCACAACTTTGCAAATAAAGAAGGATAGTACTACTACTACATGTACACATGATGCTCCAAAGGATGTTTACTAATAAGGCCTTTTCATTTTCAAATGGGCCTTTAGCGTTGTGTGTCTTTGACTGCACACCACCGCTGCAATTTGTAAACACAACACTTGTTTTCAAAAAGTCATCCCATTTTCATGTATTATTACCTGTGCAGCTGATGCATGATTCTTAAAAGGAAAAAATGCACCTGATACTAGGTGTTCAAACTAAGATACAAACACAACATGGCATGCCTACAACCCTGAACATATACATAGAGATTCACATGTGATTGTCCTCCTCCTGCAGGTCAATGCCAGCATGAAAGAGCAGAGCCCATAGATGGGTCACGAACTCGCCACCTTTTGCGAGGAATTCAACGTGCTTCTTGGCATTTCCTGATGGGGCGACGTACAACATCATCTCCGTCCAGAAGTCTGCCAATACCATCCAATGGGTGCCTGCTTCCATCTGCTCGAGCTCCTGCCCAGCCTCCCCGCCGGTGCCACCGTGGAAGCCCCACGAAGCCTCCAAGGCTGGAGGAGGAGGAAGATGTTGGAGAAGAGGAAAGAGAGATGTGGAGGTGGAAGAAGGCAACATCAGCCCCTAGGCTCCAGTTCTAACTTCGCCACTAAGCCAATACAACCCTGAACATATACATAGAGTCACACGTGATTGTCCTGCTCCTGCTCTAGGCCAAAGCCAGCATGAAAAGCAGAGTCCTTTTGCGATAAATTAGTCACTGACATTAGTGGGGATAATACATTGAAGAATAATTTGTACACGATCAGGGTCATTAGGAGGTTGTGCATATTAAAGGATAGATTAGTAGAATGCCAGACAACCATATATAGGAAGGTTACAGTGGAAAAAAGGTGAGCATCAGTTTCTAATTGACCACAAGTAGAGAAGTTGTGGTCACCAATATGGGTGGAGTACCTAGATGCCCTTTCGGCTGTAGCTAGAGCCCTTCTAATTAACCTCCAAGCAAAGTGGTAGATTGAAAAACCCACCGTCGTGTCATTAGCTATGGGTAGGCGGGTTTAGCCCCATTATCAGGCCTAACTCAGCAGGACGCGATCCTTCGGTTGCCGGTTGCCGGGGAAGTCCACATGTCGCGCGGAGACAACAAGTATGCACCGGATGCATTTTGCATCCGGGTTGCACCCAATTTTCCTCCCAAACTGAGGCCTTATAGAGTAGTGTGGAGGATCTACCAACACCAGGGTCCTTCCAACCACACACTTGCAGTAATATAAGAAGCAGCCATCATACCCACTCCGTACCATACCGTGGCGTAAGGCAGCGTTTACGCTGGCTTTGCCTTAGCATTGTCTTTACGATCTTTTGTCATAGCTCTTACCGCATGCCGCTGTAGCCAATTTTGCTATATTTTTTCCGCTACTTCACTTTACCGCAAACGATGCCAGTCTCAACAATAAAACACAATACTTGTTTCCAAAAAGTCATCCCATTTTCATGTATTATTACCTGTGCAACTGATGCATGATTCTTAAAAGGCAAAAAATGTGGACTCTTTTACGGTGGACCATACCACCAGGTGGTGGTATGCAATATATAGTTATTTTTGTAAGGGTAAATAGGTATTTTTTGCAAATTTATAATAAATTGCAACCTCGGGCCGAGAAAAATTTCATTTATGCCACTAAGAAAATTTGAAATGAAAATTTTTGAAAAAATTGTTTCTGAAATTTCAAATGAAAGTTTTCATTTTTGAACTTTGAATTTTTTTGGCTATACCACCACAGGGAAACGAAAAAAATTTGAAACAAATTTCGTTTTTGAAATTTGAAATGGAAATTTTCGTTTATATTTGAAAAAGTTTGGCCATACCACGAGAGGGAAATGAAAAATTTGAAACAAATTTTGTTTTTAAATTTGAAATGAAAATTTTCATTTTGAAATTTGAAAAAATTTGGCCATATCACCAGAGGATATGAAAAAATTGAAATGAAGAAATCATATATTTCGTTTATGCCACCGAGAAGAACTTCTAATAATACATCCTCATACCACCTATACCACCTATGTATACCACCTTATACCACAAGTGCAAGATGTGGTGGTATACAATTAATCTCAATCATCGAATCCTTTCATACTAGTCCCTTTGAAACAATGGTATATGCACTCTAGGAATCCGCTTAGTGTGTGTCCTTGACACACGGCAACCTAAATACACACGGCGGAAGCATCACCGTGTGTAAAGGCAAAATACCACGACCAATGCACGGCGGCGCCCGACGCGGTGAAGGCTTCGCCGCGTGTTTATCGAGCACGGGAAGGCTTCACATGCGTTTTTAGGGCACACGGCGAAAAAAGGACGACGCCCGACGGAGCGGCCGGGCGAGGTGAGCGGCGTTGGGGGCAAGGTCGCCGTGTGTTGAGACATCGCACGACGATCATTTTCAAGAAAATAAAAATAGAGCCAACACCCACCGCCGCTCGCTCCCCGACCACCACCACGGCCGTCGTCGCCGCCACCACCTCGGCGGCACCTTCGCCACCACGCCACTACTTCCGCCACCACCAGGCCGCCGCCCACCACCACCGCCACCAGACGCCGCCACTTCCACCTGCACCACTACCGGCGACACGCCGCCCACCACCGCCGCCGTTGCCACCAACACGCCACCACCACAATCACCACCATGCCGCCGCTGCCACCATGCCCACCGCCACCACCACACCGCTCCTCGGCCGCCCACCACGAAAGCAGAGAAGAGAGAGAGGCCGTGCCGTCTCACCGGTTGAGTAGGTGGAAGAGAGGCCATGACCGCTCCTCACCACCGCCCCCCTCCACGGTCAATGCTCCATTGGGTGAGGGGTGAGCGGAGGGAGGAGAGGAGCCGGAGGTGAGGAGAGGGCGCGGAGGCAAGCTCGCCGATCCATTGCGGTGGTCGTCGTCACCCGGGAGGAGAGAGGGAGGAGGAGAGGAGTGGGCGGCAGCTGAAGAAGGAGAGGGCACAGGGACCGGGCGGTGGATCAGTAAGGGAGGGAGGCGGGCGAGGAGGGAGGGAGGAGGGAGGAAGGGAGGCGGCCCGGATTGGGAAGAATTGGGGAGGGTGGGGTAGCTTTTATATTAGGGTTAGAAGTGGGAGGGGCGTCGGGCTGTTGGGTCGGCTGGCCCTAATCGCCTCCATGTGTGTTGAATTTTGCCCACGACAAATTTTTTCTTTCAAATAATCCATCAAATGCATTTAATTAGTTAAATATAGTAAATAAACATAAAAATTATCAAATTTTAACATGGAGTGCAACATATGGTATATGAAGAGTACAAAAACTTTCAAGTCAAACTCAAATTCTTCTCATTTTCACTCCAAACCTAACGCATCCTTCGAACTATATGAAACTTCTCCGAGATGTTTCCATTTGTAAGCATCGTGAGTGAAAAATGCAAACTCACTCAATTTTTTCATAGTCTCCACATATGATATGATGAGATATTGACAAATCTCATAATTTTAGGACTTAATTTGCATTTTTAGAATTTTAAAATCATTCGAGACACGATCGTGTTTCCTTATCAAGTTGTTCGGATTATCTTTTGATTTCATGGGTAAGACCTTAAATTGGGCTAAATAACATGAATATCATTTTTCACATATTTTTCTATTGTTTCAATCACTTGCAGTTCAAATTTGATTTGATTCAAAATTGCTTGAATTGTAATTATGTAGTTAAATATAACAAACAAATGCAAAAATGTTTCAAATTTTCACATAGATTACTAGATGTTCCATATGGAGTGGAGGTTGGTGGTTGGAACATGATTTTAACATAGATTTCTAGATTTTTGAGCTCCTTCGCCGTGTGCCATAACAAAACACACGCGAATAGGTATAATCGCCGTGTGTCCTCGTTTGACACACGACGAATATATAATATGTAGTCGCAGCAGTGTCCTCGTTTGACACACGGCGAAGAGTAACGCCCACGCGAACGCGTGACCCTTGTCGCCGTGTGTTGGAACCACGACACAGCGAAGAGTTGGTGCAGTGTCTCGGAGGCACACAGCGAACAAGTTGTTCGCCGTGTGTCACTAGGAACACACGGCGAATGTTGAAGTCGCCGTGTGCCGGGCACACGGCGGCGTATGGGTTTCCGGTAGTGATGGTGATATGGTCCACCATAAAAGACCTCAAAAATGCACTGATCCGATCAGGTGTTCAAACTAAGATACAAACACAACATGGCATGCCACAAACCAGCCAATACAACCCTGAACATATACATAGAGACTCACATGATTGTCGTCCCCGCTGCAGACCGATGCCGATGAAAGCGAGCCCACAATGGGTCACGAACTCGCCCTTTGCGAGGAATTCAACATGCTTGCTTGGCATCTCGGCGGAGCGTACATCATCATCTCCATCCGAAGTCTGCCAATACCTTCCAACGGTGGCTGTTTCCATCTGCTCGAGCTCCCGCCCGCCTCACGCCGCCTCGAATATTTTCTCTTTGATCCGGTCTGCGGCTCGACATTGGCAACCTTCTCATGGCATCGTACTTGTCCTTCTATCCTCTCGGTGCTCCCATTGCTTCAATCGCATCGCATCAAACACACGTGTTGTATCGTAGTGGTTACCGGGAGAAGCTTTGGCTGCACTACCAAGTATGCATATCATGACAGTTTGTGGCGACATCAAGATGGACTGCTGGTGGATTGTGTTGACACCGTTTTTGGAAAAACAGGTCAAAAGGATAAGAAAGGAACAACCGATGAGGAAACAAGGCAATCCATGATTGAGAGAGAAGGATGGTCAACAGGACTCGCCGATGGTCAAGAGAGCTCAAATCTATCGATAGACCCAGTCAAATTGATCGGTGATGATCAAGCGGAGGATCGATGGAAAGAAAGAAGGCGGAAATCAAGAGGATACACCAAAAGGAAAGTACGGTGGAGGTGGGTCAATCCACGATTGGCAAGTCGAGTCGATTTAGGAGAGTTTGACTCTGTGAGAGTCTTTTTCTATTTTAGTAGTGTTCATTTTCTTTAGAAGCAAAGTAAACGTGTAATCGGCTAGGAGTAGTTGTCCTCGGGACATAAATAGCGACCGCGTGGTCGGGAAAAAGTGTACACACCAATATCAAACAAACCGCCTCCCGCAAACCCTTTACAATTTATAGCATCTACTTTACAAGATCTACTTTTTGACTTCGCCATTCTGCGTTTCTCTTTTTCTACGTCCTTCAAGTTCGTCTGCATCGATCGATCTCCGGCAAGCTTGTGAGTACCGTTCGAATAACCCTAGGCTTTAACCTCCCGCGCATCACGAGGTTTCGTCTAGTGATTTATTCACCTCTTACCGATATTAGCTAGATCTGCAAGTTTTTGTACCAATTCTTGTAGTTTTAGCTATTATCACCAATTATTCCATCATCTAGATCCCGACTTCTAACATTACAACCGATTGCTCGAGTGTCTTGGCGTCACGATGGGCCGATTCCACCGATCTCTTATTCACACGCGCCTCGGCCGCTCTCGAGTACGATCCGCCACTCGTGTCGGCCGATTACTGGTACACGTGTCGCTAAAAGGCCATCGGTTCTCTAGCCGATCCCTAATATTTTCCATTGTCAATCAACAGTCGATTGGTGGCACGCTTCGCTCTGCCAAAGTCACGTGTCACGGCGAGGTGACGCCCCTATTTTGCGTCAACACACTTTTTGCACAGTGGGACTCGAAAAATCAACAATGACGAAGAACACTAAGAGTGGTACTTTCGAGGTTGATCCAAGCAATGCTCAACCAATCACCGAGGATCGGATGCAAACAAAATAGAGTTCAAGCTCACATGAAGCATTATGAAGAGCTATGTCCGGCATCATATGGTCAAACCAAGGGTGGAGTCTTCAAGAAGAATCCTTTGCCAACACCTAAGCAAGTTACCTTCGGCACCGATCCCGAAGGGCTTGAAGATATGATGAACAAAGCGATGCATCGAGACAATGATTGATCAAGCCAAGGTTCTTGCCAATACCATCCGTAATTGTCATCAAACGCTCAAGAAAGGAGCGAAGGAGGATACGGGACTGCGTGCTTCCAACCAAATCGAACTCCTCCGGTGTTCCAAAGAGACCAATCGGCTTCTCGCCGATTGATGATCCAACGAGGGGTTACACCGCTCCGTATCAATGCAATGCTCACGGTTCTTCATCGATTCGGCCGATTGATCGAAGTGTTGAGATACGACTAAAGATCCACATTACGGTGCACGTGGTCCAAACACATTCGACAATCCAAGAATCGGGGATCGAGACATTCTCGGTGAATCATCATCAGTATCCGCCATGAGAAATCGGACGGAAAGCTTGTAGGATGGGATTTGCCTCATGATCGCTTTTGAGACCGACATCTCAAATTTCTTTGAATCTCTGAGGAAGTTCCGAGAAGTACCCCATAATCTTATCAAGCTATGTTTGGAGGTACTCCGAGGACGTGCATATGACCAAGGAAGGAGTAGAGTTTGTCTACTTCAATTATGGGAGCAAGGCTTTTGAAAGAGTCAAGATTAGTCCAGCCAATGCTCATATGGTCATACCAATAGAAAGGAAGGCTCTGTTTCACCTCGAAATCGGCTCGATGCTAGGGATGCTAGGGATGCTACTTCTCCAATGCAAGATCACCATCAATGCAACCTGTCTTAACCCCGCTAATGCTCACACCGATCGTCACCTCAGCAGCCGATCAACCAAGGGTGACAGGACAGCCAATAGACACAGGTGGATCCTACAGTGTGCAAATGCTCCCGAACCAATTGGCTATCTCGGGCGCTTGAACTTGCATCACCAACCCCATCGGCTCCACACAGTACAAGTCAATCAAATACGCAAGGTTCTTCCGAGTAGGAACATCAATGGCACCAAATCCACAAGAACCTCGGAAGAACAGACCTCCGAGACTCCATCGGTGAGATGCAAGCAATTGGATGATTTACCGAGTTGAAATCTCACATGAAGCGAGTTGATTGACCACTTTTCAGAGATGCTGCAGAAGCAATATGGGATGAAACCTAAACAGCAATCCTGCATGTACAGAACACCGTATCCATCTGGTTATGATCAGATACCTTTCCTCCAAGATTCAACGTGCGGACTTCACAAATTTCTCGGTCAAGATGATACATCCACAATGGAGCATATCACTCGGTTTATCATCCAAAGGTGGGAAGCGAGGAATATTGATGCGCTCGGATACGATTATTCTCTTCATCTCTCTCGGGCCACATTCTCATGGTTTACCTCATTGCCAGCTAACTCCATCATCAAGTGGTCTGATCTAGAGCAGCAGTTCCACAATTATTTCTTCTCTCGGCATCCATAAGATGAAGATTGATCCGACTGCACTCAAGCAAAGGAATGATGAAACCGTTCTTGGATTCATTCGTAGATTGTGAAGTCGAAACAAGTGCTATATCGAACACGGGAGACAAGCAATGGTTGAGTTGGCATTCAAGGTCTATTGCCAACCTTGAGAAATATGCATCACATGACTTTGAGAGTCTCGGCCAGTCGGTCAGAATGAGTCAAGAGCCGCAAGATCTTATGAGCCTAGGAAGAATTTCCAAAGAAGGTGTCTTATGTGGATTACTCGACTCGGAAGATGAAGATAACATGATAGGGCTCGCAGAATGGGTCAAGGGCAAGGCGTGATCTGCCTTTGGTAAGAAGGAACCGAGAAAATTCGGCTTTGACATTACTAAGGCCAATAAGATATTTGATTTGTTGCTTGCAAGGGCGATCAAACTCTCCCAATTCCACACCATACCATCTAAGAGCTCAAGAGAATGAAGTATTGCAAGTGGCCCAATGCAACGTCTCATGACACCAACGATTGCAAGATCTTCGAGACAAGAGATCCAATCAGCTATTGAGCAATGGAAACTTAAGTTTGAAACCCACCAAAGCTGAAAAGCCGATGAAGATTGATCGGCACCCTTTCCCAACTAATACAGTTGAGGTGTCTAGCAAAGACACATCACGTGTTAAGTCGACGTCTCGAATCGGCTCAAAATAAAGGACTTGTTAATCCCAAAGTGCAAGCAACGCTGCCGATGTCAAAGGAAAAGGGTTGCTACTTGAAGAATAAGACTTGAAACTACGCCGCACTGTCACGTCCCAAATGCTAATCAAAAAGTTTCAGCAACGACAAGAGAAAGCAAGAGAGAAGAGAGTGGGCGCGGCGCAATGAAGGACATTGAGGTGTCCATTCTTCAAGTATTCTTTGGGAAGAAGGAATTGTAGCGAAAAATTGTCCGAATGCAACGGGTTTACAACAACAGCTCATCTAAGAGAGTTTGCTGACGATGAAGACTGCTTAGATCACCGAGAATACAGAATCAACGGATCCCAGTTCATCAACGGTTGGGGGCAGGCGTCTACAATCGGCGGGGGGCAAGGCCGCGTTCATGATCGGTTAGGAGGCCGAGTCAATGAAAAGTCAAATAATCGGTGGAAGAGATGGCCGATTCTCGGTCCCTAATGAAGATATTATGTGCCGAGCTCCAACGTCGGCGACGCATACAATCGGGATGAGGAGTCAAACCAATCATACAAGAAGCCTAATCCACAATGGTGTCCGGATGGTTTGACCAAGTCCCGAGAAGAGGAGAGTCGGCGTCTCGCCGGCTAGAAAGAAGAAGCGAGAGAGAGACAGAAGGTTCGGTCTAAAGTTTGGCGCCCCAAACCTAAGGCCGATAATGGGAAGGGTGACAAACCACAAGCTGATATAAACATGGTTGTCCTCCTACCAAAAGAGTTCATGGCTCCAGCTTGATTCGGACATGTCCGATGAAGAACTTGGCATGGCTCAATTAACACTAGAACCTACACAAGCCATCTTTGAGAAGCCAGATGATGAAAAGAGACAACACTTGAAGGCATTATTTCTCAAAGGTTTTGTCAATGGCAAACCGAACCGGGATGCTTGTGGATGGAGGAGCGCATCAATCGATGCCATACACCATGCGCAAGATTGGGAAGTCCGATGAAGATTTGACCCAAACCGACATGATGCTGGTGGACTTCGAAGGCAATGTCTCTCCGGCTCAAGGTGCAATCTGCGTGGAACTCACCATCGGCAGTAAGACCCTTCCAACCGCTTTCTTTGTCATTAAAGGGAGGGGATCTTATAATTTACTCTGGGTCGGGATTGGATACATGCCAATTGTTGCATACCATCTACAATGCATCATCCAATGGATCGAAGATTCAGTGGAGATGGTCAGGAGAAACCTCCTTGACGATGGCAGCTGAAGCACAAGGATGGACCTATGATCGAGTGAGCTGCATATCGAAAAGCATGGGATACCAAATATCTCAAAGTGTCCGATTTTGAATAAAGCCGGTTCAAGCGATATTTAATGGATCGGTTCATTGAAGATGAAGGAAGCTTGGGCACGGGTTTACATCGGCCGATGAATTGAGAAGATAGATCTTGGAGATGGAAGCAAACCAAGGCCGACCTACATAAGTGCCAAGCTAGATCAGAATACAAGAAAGAACGGATTGCATTATTAAAAGAATTCAAGGATTGCTTTGCACAGGAATATTATGAGATGCTGGTTTAGACCGATCCATCGTTGAACATCGGTTACCCATTAAGCAAGGATATCGACCCTTCCAACAACATCCTAGGCAATGCAACCCCAAGATTTACCCTAATATAAAAGTGAGATAACGAAATTATTCAAAGCTGGTTTTATTTGGCAATGTCGTATGCCGAATGGATTTCTAATATAGTCCTGTCTACAAGAAGAATGGCAAATGACGTGTGTGCATTGATTTGTGGGACTTGAACAAGGCAACGTCAATGGACGGTTATCCGATGCCGATGGCAAACACATTGGTCAATCGCCATGGGGCACAAAGTCATTAGCTTCATGGATGGTAATCTGGGAAATCATATTCATGGCCATAGAAGATATTGCAAAAGCGCTTTCGGATGTCACGGTCATGTCGGGTTGTATACGAATGGATTGTCATGACCTTTGGATTGAAGAACGCTTACGTATCAAAGAGCCATGAATTACATATTCCATGAGCTCATCGGCAAGAAAGTAGAAATCTACATTGATGACATAGTTGTCAAGTCAAAGGCTTACAAGGAACATCTAAGCAGTTACGGAAAACATTGGAATGCACAAGGAAGCATGGTTTAAAGATGAACCCCAACAAGTGTGCTTTTGGTGTTTGATGGCCAATTCTTGAGTTTCTTAATACATGAAAGAGGAATTGAAGTTGGGCAAAGTCAATCAGCGCAATTGATAAAATAGAGGCACCATCAAAGAAGGAGCTTGATCGTTGATCGGCAAGATCAATTTCATCGAAGGTTCATACCTAACATGTCGAAAGTATTCAGCATTCACACCTCTATTGAAGCTCAAGGCCGATCAGAAATTCGTATGGGGGGAAGAACAACAGAAGGCTTTAGATAACGTCAAGCAGTACTTGAAATCTCCTCCTGTCCTAATGCCCCCTCAAGATAAAAGCCGTTCAAATTATATTTATCGGCTAATGAGCGGGCTATCGGGTGCCCTTGTACAAGAGTTGAAGGAAAAGAGCGAGTCATATACTTCATAAGCAGAAGGCTCTTGGATGCAGAAACTAGATATTCAGCAGTGGAAAGATTGTGCTTGTGCTTATATTTCTCATGCACAAAATTGAGACCTTATTAACTACTGAATACACCGTGGTTTGCAAAGATAATGTAGTCAAATATATGCTTGTCATTACCAATCTTGAAGGCGAGGATCGAAAAGTGGATCTTAGCTTTGTCGAGTTTGACTTGACCTATCAATCGGCCAAAGCAATTAAAGGGCACGTAATGGCGTTCATTGTGGAGGACTATGTTCTTTGATGGATCATCATGTGGAGTAGGAGCAGGAATTGGGATCGTCCTCATCTCACCTCAAGGAGCAAATTATGAGTTTTCCATCCCAATTGAGAAAACTTCAACAAATAATCAAGTCAAAATACCGGTGTTAAAGGGGATAAAGCTCGAAGTTAATCTTTGAAGTGATTGAGATATTTGGAGATTCTCAGCTCGTGATAAATCAATTGGCAGGAGAATATGAATGCAAAGATGACATATTAAGGATTTATCATGAAGAATGTCTTCAGCTACTTCGAGAGTTCAAGATAGTAAAACTTGAACATATCCCTAAGTGTCACAACAGTGAAGCTAATCGGCTGGCTCAAGGAGCGTCAGGTTATCGGCCGATTCTAACTGTGGAGTTACCAGCCGAGGATTGGAGGAAGGAGATAGTGGATTATCTGAAAGATCCATCCAAGAAGGTTGATAAACAATTAAGGTACATGGCCATTAAATACGTTCTATTAGAAGATGAGTTGTACTATCGTACCATCGATGGGGTTCTACTCAAATGTATTGGTGAAGAGGAGGCTAAAACCTTAATGGGGGAAATTCATGAGGGAGTCTGTGGAGCCCATCAATCGGCATTTAAGATGAAGTGGATGATCAGAAATAATAACTATTATTGGCCGACGATATTGGAAGATTGCTTCAAATACTACAAAGGATGCCAAGAGTGTCAGAAGTTTGGAAGCATTCAAGAGTTCCGATCGAATGAACCCAATAATGAAGCCATGGGTCAGTTCGGTTAGGCGATTGATCCGATTGGGCAAATACATCCACCATCAAGCAAAGGTCATAAATTGCATAGTGGCTACAGATTACTTCACAAAGTGGGTTGAAGCCATCCCAATCAAGACTGTCACATCAGGCAATATGATTGATTTCGTTAAAGAACATATTGTCTATCGGTTTGGTATACCTCAGACCATCACGACCGATCAAGGGAGTCAATTCACTTCAGGGGAATTTGAGGAATACGCAAACTCTCTGGGGATCAAGCTGTTGAACTCATCTCCTACTATGCTCAAGCAAGCAGACGAGGCGAGCGCAAACAAGGGCATCATCAAGTTAATCAAGCGCAAGATCGATGAAAATCCCAAGCGGTGGCATACAATCCTTAATGAAGCACTGTGGGCGTACAGGATGGCATGCCATGGGGCAACAAAGTGTCACCATATCAAGCGGTGTACGGTCATGATCTTGTATTGCCTTGGGAATTAAAAACCGGATCCAGAAGGACTTCTTTACAAGATCAGTTATCAGCCGATGATTATTCAGCCATGATGAAAGAAGAACTGGAAGACCTTGCTGGTAATCGGCTGAGAGCTTTGGAGAATATCGAAAAGAATAAAAGGAGAATAGCCGATGGTATGATAAAAAGTCAAAGTTAAAGAATTGCGAAGGGATCTGGTTTGAAACTTATATTACCAATCGGCTCTAGAGATCCAAAATACGGAAAGTGGTCACCAACTTGGGAAGGGCCATATCGTGTCGAGCAAGTGCGGGCAATGCATATATCTTAGAAACGTTGGAAGGAGAGAAGTTTGCCAGAGCGCTAAATGGGAAGTATTTGAAGAAATACTATCCAAGCATATGGGTAGACGCTTAGTCAAATCAGAGCCTGAAAACGGCTGATTAAAGACTCAAGTTATCTAGATTGCAAGTGTAATCGTCTTTAGTATGGGATAGCCGATCGAAACATGTTCGGTTTCGAGGTTATGGCGATGTACAAATCACCTTAGAACAAAAAATTATATATATATATATTATTTCTCTCATCTTCGATTACAATGGTGACGTTACAATATAGATCTGAAGAATACATTGAGAAGACAAATTTGGATGATTCATTACGGGTCGGTTACATTCATCATCCTTTGGACGGGGTGATGAAGAAAGAGAAAAACAAAAAAGAAAGTGTAAATTTGACGAAGATGAATCACCAGATTCGGTAACTCTCCCCGTCAAGATTGCTGGGAAAGAAGACATAGGGTTGTTCTTCTTTCCATAGCATGACGACCTCCAGCCCTCCTCCACCGGTGATGCACCCAAGGCGCATCACAAGGGTTCTTCTAGGCTGTTGGACCTCCACGGCTTCACAAAAGGAGACTAGAGAGGAAGTATGCCTAGGCTATTTCACAAGAATTCTTCTAACCATCATGAGTCGGGAGAAGAAAAAACCAAAGAGTAAGAGCCTAAAAGCTCACTGGATCTATATCTCGAGCCATGGATGAAGGAGAAGTGCGTTCTCCATAAGGGCGTGAGGGCGGTTATTTATAGCCGAGGCAGGAAGAGATAAAGATGAAGGAACCGGAAAAGAGGAAGATGATGGATCCGGTAAAAAAGGAAACAGACGACCCGTGAATGGTTCGGTTTCCAAAGAATGACCGATTCAGAGGAATCACTCCCAAAATAAGGATGACACGCATACATCATGAGCGGTTAGGAGATTTCTCTAAACACGTCCACAAACTGCGAGCATGGTTCAAATCTTACGACATCGTGACAGAGATGACAAGCTCACTAATGACACCAGAAATTCCATTTCAAGCGAGTCATCAATGACCAGCGGTGATCATTAACACTCACGGAGTTTTCGAAGAAGATATGCCTCTCATGCGCCTAAAAATTAGAAGAGCCAATGCCTACATCGGAAGATCCATGAAAGAACCCTGGATAGGAGGGTGAGTCTTATAGAGAGGAGAACACAAAGAGTGTCACATGATGAGCATCACGGGAGGTGTCGATGATGATCATTGCATTGAAAGGATAGGACACTATCGATGGCAATGGAGGCGTCAGTATCAACCATGTGAAGAGATTTGGCTATCTTTGAATTAAGAAAGATATCAGTTCGAGAAAATTTGAACAAAAGACTATTTACTCGGCGGGGCATGTGTTGACACCATTTTTTGGAAAAACAGGTCAAAAGGATAAGAAAGGAGCATGAGGAAACAAGGCAATCGGCCGATTGAAGAGAGAGAATGATGGTCACAGGACTCGCGATGGTCAAGAGAGCTCAAATCTATCGATAGACCGGTAGGTCAAATTGATCGGTGATGATCAAGCGGAGGATCGGCGATGGAAAGAAAGAAGGCGGAAATCAGAGGATACGCCAAAGGAAAAGCGGTGGAGGTGGGTCAATCCACGATTGGCAATGGTCAGTCGATTTTAGGAGAGTTTGACTCTGAGAGTCTTTTTCTATTTTTAGTAGTGTTCGTTTTCTTTAGAAGCAAGTAAATAGTGCCGTAATCGGCTAGGAGTCGGGTTGTCCTCAGGACATAAATAGCGACCCTGCGTGGTCGGGAAAAAGTGTACACACCAATATCAAACAAACCGCCTCCGCAAACCGTTTACAATTCTGACATCTACTTTACAACATCTACTTTTTGGCGACTTCGCCATTGCATTTTTTCTCTTTTCTACAATGTCCTTCAAGTTCGTCGGGCTGCATCGATCGATCTCCGGCAAGCTTGTGAGTACCGTTTTACCGAATAACCCTAGGCTTTAACCTCCGGGCGCATCGCTGAGGTTTCGTCTAGTTCTTTATTCACCCCTTACCGATATTAGCTAGATCTGTAAGTTTTTGTACCAATTCTTATAGTTTTAGCTATTATCACCAATTATTCCACTCGATCTAGATCTTGTCGGCTTTTAACATTACAGCCGATTCACTTGTTCGAGTGCTTGGCGTCACGATCGGCCGATTCAGCCGATCTCTTATCCACACCGCGCCTCGGTCGCTCTCGAGCCGGCCGATCCCGCTTCTCGTTATCGGCCGATTGGCTGGTACACGTGTCGCTAAAGGCCATCGGTTCTGTAGCCGATCCCTAATATTTTTCCGTTGTCAATCAACATCAGATTGGTACGCGCCTCTTCTGAGACGGGAGTCACGTGTGTCGCGGTGACATCCTATTTTCGCGTCAACAGATTGGCCCCTGACACTTCCCATCTCGCAGTAACATGTTGCAATATGCCAAGTCAGAATATGATAGACCTGATTAGTGCTTCCTTTACTTGTGGGCTTAAGCCGACAGGTTCCCCAGGCTTGCGTACGCTCAGCGCGCGACGACGGTCTCTAAGTGGATGACTAATGGCTGCGAAGTCTAGAAGGTAGACAAAGCTTAAAGATGTCAGTGCACTCTGCTGAAAGGAAATCAGAGAGTTGGTTGCACTAGGAGTGGTGTTAACTGATTCAAGTAACGAGTACTGCCCAAGCTTGTGTTGCCAGTAGGACGATCCTCCATACGTGGACACCAATCCTTGCAAGGATCTCTTTAAACTTGATGCAGAGAAATCGTATGCAACTACAACCTCGTGTTCGATGCTTCTTCTGATCTGACACTCTGGCAAACAAAGGATACTCTGCCCCAAATGCTCGTCCAGAAAGACAGCTGCTGTACAACTTCAAGAAACACGATGCATCCAAGTAGCACTAGAGTGATGAGGAAATCAATCTTTAGTGTTGAGGTGCTGAAGAGGAAGCATAAATCAAAGCATCATTTGTCGAAATCCTCACGCCCTTGATGGCTGTCAGATATGCTGATACAAACATTACGCTGGCTGAAGCCAAGGACCAAAATGTGGCAGCCCATGATCCATAGTAAAGGACAGCATGCTTGGTGAAGAAAAATCATACATAAAAGCTAGCTCAATATCAATCACGCTGAAAACTCTTTGATAGTTGAGGGAACCGTCGTTCTTGCGGAGCAGCCCCATGAAGATGAAATCGTGTGCCTGCTGCTGCATAGGTTCGCGACACACAAACCCATAGAAGCGCCTCCTCAGCAGGTGACAGAGAGAAAATGAAAGGCAGGAATCCTTCAGCTCGAGGGTTAGTGCCTTATCTTTTGACAGGAATACCCGTTCGATGTCAATGATATCAGAAGCTTTTGCGAACTCGGCCGCATATGCCGTGTCAGCTTCCAGCTTTGAGTCCCGGAGAGGCCAGTCCACTAGGTAATGGTAACCTTCCATGCTTACTGGATCGTAGGATCCGCTGCCCTGTAGTTGTGCTCCTGATCCATGTAGTCGGCGACCATTTTGTTTAGGTTCCATGAGCACAATGCCAACTGCGACGCGCATACTCGATGGACAACTTTTAGGGAAGCAATGGCGAACAACAAAACGATAACAAATGCGAAAGTTAAGTAATTTTACATGAGACTATTCATGAGCTACATACGAAAAAGCGCAACGGAGTTATATTTAAAATTGACTTCGAGAAAGCCTATGACAAAGTTAAGTGGCCTTTCCTTCAACAAACACTGCGTATGAAAGGGTTCTCACCCAAGTGGTGTAGATGGATAGAAGGAATGGTTACTAGAGGTAGCGTTGGCATCAAAGTAAATGATGAGGTTGGCCGCTTCTTCCAAACAAAGAGGGGCCTACGTCAAGGGGACCCTATGTCACCAATTCTGTTCAATATTGTGGCTGATATGTTGTCCTTGCTAATTAAAAGAGCAAAGGACGATGGACAGATAACTGGCATACTACCACATCTAATAGATGATGGTTTATCAATCCTACAATATGCGGATGATACCATAATCTTTCTTGACCACGACCTGGAGCAAGCAAGAAATTTGAAACTTTTGCTTACTGTCTTCGAACAAATGTCTGGTCTCAAAATCAACTTCCACAAGAGTGAGATCTTCTGCTTTGGACAAGCTAAAGAGTTTGAAGATGATTATGTTGAACTCTTTGGTTGCGATGTGGGAGAGTACCCATTCAGATATCTAGGGATTCCTATGCATCACAGGCAACTCCTTAATGCGGAATGGAGTAAGGTAGAAGAACGCTTCCAAAAGAAGTTGAGCTGCTGGAAAGCTAAGCACTTGTCTTATGGAGGTAGATTAATACTCCTAAATTCTGTGCTTAGTAGCCTTCCCATGTTCATGATGTCCTTTTTTGAGATACCAAAAGGTGTACTCGAAAAACTAGATCAATATAGATCTCGCTTTCTTACGGCAAGGTGGTAAAGAAGAAAAATATCATCTTGCAAAATGGGATATCTTGTGTCGCCCTAAAGATCAAGGAGGACTAGGAATTATCAATCTACAACTCCAAAACAGATGTCTGTTAAGTAAGTGGATTGTTAACTTACTTAATACACAGGGCTTATGGCAAACTATGCTTAGAAACAAATATCTAAGTAACAAATCTCTAACACAAGTTAAAGCAAAACCAACTGATTCTCATTTTGGAGGTTTGATGAAGGTTAAAGATGAAGTGTTAGCTTGTGGGTCCTTTCAAATAATGGATGGGACACAAACAAGGTTTTGGGAAGATACATGGGCAGGCACTAAGTCTTTCAAAGAGATTTTCCCTGCTCTATATAATATTGCACATTATCCACACGCTACAGTGGCAAGTGTTATGTCGACTATACCGATCAACGTTTCCTTTAGAAGAGCGTTGACCCAGGAGAAGATCATAGATTGGCATAACCTTGTAACTATGATTTCCAACTTTAGGTTACAAGAAGGAAATGATAGGTTCAATTGGAACCTTCGTAAGGATGGAACCTTCTCAGTGCGCTCTATGTACCTTCACAGATTGGATAGTTTTGCGCCCTACCGTAACAAAGGATCTGGAAATTAAAGATTCCTCTAAAGATAAAAATTTTCCTTTGGTTACTTAATAAAAGAGTAATACTAACAAAGGATAATCTAGCGAGGAAGAACTGGAAGGGCAGTCAAAAGTGTTGTTTTGTAATAATAATGAGGACGATACAACATCTTTTCTTTGACTGTCCTCATGCCGAGGAGATTTGGCACCTAATCTTCTATACTACGGGTTATCCCGCCTAGATCGATATCACATATGCTTGGGAGATGGCTCTCTAACCAAAATAATAACATTAAAAGATGATTTTGGTGGGGTCTCTGCATTATGTTGGGCTATTTGGAGATGTCGAAATGATGTTGTATTTAACAAAACCAAGTATACTTCATTTATGCAAGCTCTTTTCAGAACTTATTGGCTGCGCTTTTGGTCGCAACTACAGCGTGTGATGACACAAAGGAGATGTTCCAGAAGGTGAGTTCAATGCTAGAGGTTATTGCCTTGGAACATGCCAATCATGGATGGAAACATAATAATAGATTGGCTTTTTGATCTCTTCGTTGTCTCTTGTCCCTTTGTGTTCAGCAATACAAGCTGAAAACTTGTTAAACTTGTAATAAGGTGGCCGTATACGTTTCGTAGAGGCCGGATTTAATCCATTATTAAAAACAAAACGATAACAAGGGCACGAAATGCTGATGAGGTGGTGAGGGCAAGGAGCACCACAAATAAAACGTCAGGGAGAAACCGATACACCAATCTGTTGGTTTGCAGGTGATCCACGAGGCTATAAGCTGTGATTGAGTCGGCAGAACCGAGGAGAACGTAGAGGATAAGGCCCAGATGGGGTACATGCTGCTCTTCACGGGGAAGACTGCATGGAACCAAGTGCCTATGATATCAGAGAGAGGAGAAGGTGTATGCACCTAAGACAGCAGTTTGGCTGAAGAAGTTTCTGCTTTTGCGGCGCCAGGATCCAAAGATTGCCAGGTACAAGAGGATGCCGGCAGTCAGCACTACGAGTCCCTCGATGCGGGTCATTGTGCCCTGGGGCTCTTCAGAAGCCCTTTGCATCATGTGACAAAGCTCTCAGCGTGGCGTTCACATCACCAATGTCAAGATGGTTCACTGTCTTCGATGCTAAGCAGTAATCTGCAACCTGCAACAAATTACATGTCTTTTGTAAGGCATAAAAGTCATCTTTCGACATTCAAAATCCACACGTATGGATGGGAAAACTGGTCTGACCGGATTGACTAAACCCGCCAGATTGGTTTGGATAAAATCCTCTAAATGCAAATTAAACTTCACCATTGTGTATTTTTCTCAACAAGGCAATGATCAAAATGCATATGTAGAACGTACGAGCTGGTTTCGCTATCTAAACTAAGTTAGGATTTGTATTTTGATACGGATTTGCAAGGGTTTCAACCTCTAATGGAGTAAGACCTTCCCTCTCTAAAAATATATATTCAATCGACATAAATCAATCTGTCTTTTATCTTTTACCTTTTCCTCTTTACTTACTTTTCCAACCCGTGTGTTTTCTTCTCTTGTCTCCATGGCATAAGGAGGTACCCTAGCTAAGATCTTGAGTCTAAGACTAAATATTAATAACGAGACAAAAATCAATTGATATAATTTTCATTTGCCTCATGAGCGGACACACCAGGCTGGGCCCCTGTCTGGGCTCCTCTTGCTGTAGTGTGTGGGCATGCAAATGCGTCTGTTTTGGTCAACCACTCAACCCAATATGAAAGAGTCCAAGCAACGGGTTGACCAAAAAGTAAGAACAAGATTATTACCCCCAAAACCAGTAGGTTTCACAAAAAAACATGATTCAACTACGCTACTACTGCATTTCTACTTCTAAACAAGTTGTGCTTGCAAACCTTGCTGGACGTACGGGCTATAGGTTCGAATCACCGAATGTTTCATGCATCTTCATCATAAATTCTTCGACGATTTGCAGGATCAAAATTTTAAAACCCCACGATATATGTTCCTAGAGGTTACTGTAGGCGCATAGTCTTGGCCACGAGAGCTGCATCCACGCCGTGGTCCACCGCGCGCCTTGAAGATGCATGATCACCGGCTCCTCGCACGCATGCCGCCGTCGATCGATGGCGCCTCGACGCTGAAATTAAAGCTGGCTGACCATCGGCATGCCGGGAAGGCGGGAACTGCATGCCGCCGCCCGTGCTGGAGCTCATATATCCTGCCATGGCCGGTACGATTGAGTCAGGAGATTGGGGATTGGTTTAGCCAACTGACCCAGAGCTTGATAGTTTGCCTTATCCCAATTCCTTGATTTTTTTAAAAAAAACTGAAAACTTTATTCTGAAAATATTGTTGCTAACACCTCAATAATTTGCAAAGACAAATATAATTGATCTTAATTAGATCAATAGGCCAGCCAGTGGCCTCCATGACCAAGCACGAAGCAACATACATATACACACATATTCTCCCATCATTTTCAAGTAGACATGAGTTTATTTGGTCATCGATACATACCGTATGGTTACCCATCTCCATGGAGGAACTGTACAAATGGTCTCTCCTTCCTCCTCCGGAACTCTCGCGGATGCCGGATATGCGCAAACTCCCACCTCTAGATGTTGCAAACGTTGAGGAGTATATTGTCTGTCTTTGATGGAACTTAAATCATGTGCTGTCAAGCGGGAGTCAAGAAAGCAATACTATACGTTGGGTAGTTGGATGGTACAGCTCAGCTTGCTATATGTTATACAGAAGTCAGCTAATTTAGTACTTGTCACATCCAAGATAATGCTAATTAAGAGAATTAAATATAAGCTACCCTCCATTTCATATTACTTGTCGTTTGACTTTTCTAGATATATTACTATTATTATGCATGTAGATGTATACTTGTGTTTAGATACATAACAAAAGAATGTATTTAGAAAAGTCAAAACAACAAGTAATATATATGAATCGGAGGGAGTAATTATAAAACTAATTACACGGATAGAGGCACCATTAGCACATGCTTACTTTAGCTAATTTGCGAGATCGAATCTATCAAGTTTAATTAATTCATCATTAGAACATGTTTACTGTAGCACTGTATTGTCAAATCATGGACTGATTATCCAGATTTGTCTCAAATTAGGACCCATCTATACAATTAATTTTGTAATTATTCTATATTTAATACTTCTAATTACTAAACAAACATTCACTGTGACAGGTGCTAAACTTTAGCAGCGACATCCAAACCCTCCATGCTTGACAATTTTTAAAAAAGATACTTGACAATTAAAAATAAAGATTTTGTATGGTTTCTATTCAGCTTCGTTTTGCTCTAGGTGTCACCTTCATATCAGGAATGAGCATATTAAGCTAAGTTAGGTCAGAGATAACAAAGATAACGTGACATGGGAGGACGGAAGAGCTCTTTGGCTGCACTGCAGAAGCTCCCATCGACGTCTGAAGGTTATGAGGGTGGTGATGCTGATGCTACTGGTGTCGAGCTTGATACAGAGAGCACTGGTGCCAAGAGGACCTAATATAATCCTGCACCTCTGACTTCTGGGATTGACTTTGAGAAAATCTTCAAGGTAGTGAATGGTAAGAACTTCCTCCACCTCCATGCCACCCCCTTTGTCTAGAAGAACTTCTGCAACTGCATTGCTGCAAGCAGCAAACACTGGTGCTGCTACTCTTGATTCAGAACTATCTTCCTACTTGGATAGTGACACTATCAACCAATTTGATAATGGTGATTTCAACATCATAATAAACTGGTGGCATGAGCGTAAACTAAACTAACATATCCAGTGCTTTCAATCTTAGCTAAAGATGTTTTGTCTGTGCCTGTGTCTACCATCTCTTCAGAATCTGCTTTCAGTCTAACTGGCAGGATCATCGAGGAGCGTCGCCGGCGTCTAAGCCCAGAGACGGTGGAGATGCTCAGCTGCATCAAGGATTGGGAGGCTGGTGATGCAAGAGCGCAGCATGCAGTGGAGGACAAGGATCTTGAAGCGTCTTTCGATGAGCTAGCTGTTTGTTGGCGAGTGAAATTTGTATCTGTACGTATTATGTATTTGTGTTCCCGTGTCGAACAATTGAAACATTTTAGGTATTGATTGAGCTGGGTTTCTCATCTCACAAGGTGTGAGTTTTACCTAGATAATCTTAATGAGGCAGTTATTGCACTGGCTCAAACTCTAAATCATTTGTCTCTGTCTGTGTCTCTGTGATGATGATTGAAGATCTTGTGAGTTCTGTACATCTTGTTGTAACTTACTCTGATGATCCTGTAATGCATTTGGCTATCTGTTCTAAGTGTAGTGAGCTATAAACAACATGCCAGAGCATGGGCCAACACGAGACAGCGTGCTGAGGTGTGTGGTGTGTAGAAGGAGCTGCGGTTTGGCATGCTGGCACAACACGACACAGCTAACTTCTCATGCCTATTCGTGCCATATTTAGACGTGTTCATGTAGTGTCGTGCTGGTTGGCCTAATTTGACATCTATATATAAGATAACACGAGGCCGGCCCATCCTTAATTAAATCGATCGAGGCCCCAACCTCCAAATGAAAGGTAGCTGTAGCTACCCGCTTGAGTACAAAAGTGTGGTGGTTGTGTTTTCCTGCACTTTTAGAAGACCGACAGCCGGCTGACTTGTAATCAAATGCAAACCCTGGTGATGGTTCCTCGCTCCCAAGATGGCGACACATTGATTTGTTTGTCGCAGTGCACGGAGTTGCTGATGGATTTGTGGATGCCTGTCTCTAATCAGGTTAACCCATGCATTAGTATATATATTGTTGCATATATAGTATATTGTGGGTGCCAACAATACAGCTGGACCAAACCTGTTCTCTAACTGAAAAATAAGTAGATATATACGGATTGCCTTTTTGACAAATTAAGAAATAATGTGACAACAGTATGTAGCTTATACCGTTGGCTTCGAGCAAGTTTTTTGCCTTTTCGGGTACATATATCTGTATATAGACAAGGCAAGTTTATTTATTTATATAAACATACACACACGTACCCTGGGTTTGGAGAAGAAGGGCTTAAACAGCCTACACATGCGTTTGATGCAGAACAATAAACTGACGATTGGAAACCGAGGGCTGTTTGTTCTCCGATCCCTAGAAAAGAGTGTTTGCTGCTTAATTACCTAGATGGGGAGCTTCCCGTCACCCTTTTTGTCCTATCATACCTTCTTCCTCCTCCCAAGTCTATTTCTGCCATCCGCCACCCAGCCCTCCCCACCCTACCGGGCGCAGGGGCTAGGTCCACGAGCTCCACGCCGACCATTGTCGCCGGAGTTCTGACAGATCTAGCTCGCCCACGTCGCCCGCCTCCTGCCCCTCACCGATGCCTCCATCCTTTTGCCACCGTCTCCACGGAAGCTCCTGTTTCAGCACTGCCCAACCGCAATTTTCACTCAAGTAAAATGTTTACCAAGTAGGCAAATAAATTAGAAATCACATAAGAAGTGAGTTTGCCATTCATCATCATCAAAAGTAGCTACAAAATGACCCACTATAGCCTGAGCCTCATGTCGCCTTATCTGAGTGACTTGCGACACTATGGGAAAACGGCTCTTTGCCATGCCTTTCGAACCTTTTTTCGCGCATGGCAAAGAGTCGCTGTCGCAGCGACTTTTCCTACGCAGCGTAAAGTGTAAAAAATAGTTTTTGCTTTGACGCATGGCAAACTCAAACTTTGTCGCATGCGTTTTCCTTGACGCAAGGCAAACTATCACACACACACCAGCCGTTACAATCTTCTCGCAAACTATTAGCAACTAGATTTTTTTCATTCCATTTGCCGTGGCCGATGACAGACGACAAAGACATTCCCTTTGCCATGCGCTAGGCAAGGCACTGCAAACACATATGTTTGTCGTATGCTTCCTCACGCATAACAAAGTTTTTTAAAACAATAATTTATGTACTTCTTTTTATTTCTCCACTACAAAAACATTATTTTATACTTTATATTTTAATTTGATACATGTCTCGATATGTTTACTATAATTAACAATTATCTTCTCATTTAAAGAATTGTTTTAGATATCGTCAAATTTGAACTGCAAGTGCATAAAGTAATGGACTAAAGTTCATGGAAAATGATATTCATGTAATTGATTCATTTTAATATCTTACCCATGAAATCAGAGGAAATTTTGAATATTTTGTTCGTGAATCATGAAAATCCATGTACGGTTGCAATGTTTTTAATTGTATAAAATGCAAACAAAGTTTGAAAATCACGAGAATCGTCGAGCTCATGATATCCTATGTGAAGTTTGTGATAAATAATTGAGAGGTTTTGAACAAGTCGTCATGCATGGTGTTTAGAAACCAAGCATCTAACGAGAAGTTTCAAAGTGTTGAGAGTCACTTGATTAGGTTTGTAGACTTAGTAAAGTTCAAATTGGATATTGACTTCAAAAATTTTCTCTAGTGAACATACAACACCGATTAGTCTCATCCTAATTTATGGTAATTTTTCACATCTATTTGATAATTTTAGTATATTAACTCTAATTATGAGATTAAAATAGACATAAATTGATTTTGAGCTATAACTACATGGAAAAATATAATAAAATGTTGTAAAATGATATTCATGTTATTGAGTCAATGTATAGCTTTATCTGATAATTAAATTAAAAATTTGAATAATGTGATCACAAAATTTGAAATTTAAGGGTGAAAGGTCTTTGTCGTGCGTCTTAGTTTTGGCGCACGACAAAGAAATAAACTTTTGCGTGTGCATTTTGATATGGCGCATGACAAAGGGTGCCTTTGCCGTCGTTTTGGTATAGCACACGACAAGTTTTTTCCATATATATATATATATATGTACTCTAAGCCCCAAATACAATTGCCCCTCAAAATAAATTCTCCTCACTTGATTTGGTACAATTTTGTGTTTGTTTCCTATATTTAATTAAAAGTTGTTCCATGTTAAAATTTGGTACAATTTTGAGTTTGTTTGATATATTTAATTAAATAAATGCATTAGATGGATTTTCTGAAAACAATTACCGTGGGCCAAATCTTGATTACGACAAAGCTGATTTAGGCCCGGCTCATATATTGGCCCATTAACTCCACCTCTCCTCCCCTAACCTAACCCTACATATAAATACCCTCCCTCCCTACCCGTTGACGCCTCCTCCTCCCGCAGTCGCATCGCCCGCCACACGCACGCCCCTCCCTCCCCACCGCCTCTCTCCAACCGCCTCTCTCTCTCCCTCTCTCCCGACGGCGGCGCATGGAGCCACGGCGGCATCCGGTGGTGGGTGGAGCTCCGCCACCTCCATCCTCCGCCTTGAGCTCTAGGGAGGGGCTGCGTGGCGCCCCATCTTCCTGTCGGCCGGCGGGCTCCCGGCGAGGGCACCCTCCCTCCTCGGCTCCGACGCCTTCCTCCTCTCCTCGGCCTGTGCTGCAACCGAGCGCGGAGGGAAGGCGCGTGCCGTCATGGTGTCGGATGAGTTGCGAGGGCCTCGGCGATGTCGCACTTGGCGAGTCGTCGAGGCGGAGGAAGCGCCGAGGCGGTCGTGGCGCGGCGGAGAGTGCGGCTCTGTGCCTCGTGGAGGTCGAGAAGGTCGCCGAGCGTGGCGTGGAGCGCGTCGGCGTGCGTGAGGCCACAGTGGCGAGCTGGCGGCGGCGTCCATGCCCCACGCGCGCACGACACTCGATGTGGGTGTGTAGGTGCGCGAGGATGGGGTGGGAGCGGCAGGCGAGCTCACGGACCAGCGTGGTAGCCGCCGCCGGATCTGCCCTCGCCATCCATCCGGTGCAACGGCTAGCAGCAGGCCGCGACGGCGAGTCAGTCAACGGCGACGACAGGCGCGCAGGATCCGGCGCCGGTCCTGATCCGAGGTGCGAGTCCCCTCTCACTATCTCCCCTCCTCCCTCCTCCCTCCTCACCGCTTGTTTCCATAGGTCCCGGTGGCGGCGGCATGTCTGGTGGTGGCAGCGAGCTGGCGGCGTGTGGTGGTGATGGCGGCGCGTTGGCAGCGGCCTGACCGCCACGGTGGCGGCGGCCCTGCGATGGTGGCGGCAGCGGCGACGACATCGGTGGCGGGCGGTGGCGGCGTCGACCACGGCGGTGGCGGACGGAGTGGTGGGATTATTTTTACTTTTTGCATTTGTTTGTCATGCGTTTTGGAGAGGCGCACGACAAAGGACCCCATCTTTGTCGTGTGCCTCCATGGTCGACGCACGACAAAGGACCCCATCTTTGTCGTGGCGCCTCCATGGTCGACGCGACAAAGTTTCGTGTCCAGCCGTTATCCCTACCGCGCCGTCGGCCGCTTTTTTGCCGTGCGCGTCCTTGGCGCACGACAAAGATTTTTCGCGTGCGTGCGATAAAAGCGCCGCGACAAAGGTCCTTGCTGGGCAATTTGCTGTGCGTTGCCCAGAAAACGCATGGTAAAGCCTTTATCGTGTGTTTTGCTTCTTTGCCATGCGCTATGCGGCTGCACGGCAAATCCTCTATTTTGCCACACCCTCCCTCCTCGAACCTTAGCTCTAGCGGTGGCGGTAGTCCCGGCAAGTCTAAGCTGGCCCTCTCCTCTCCTCGACTCCCACCACCCTTCCTACCTCGCCATGCACCCCTTCCCTTCTGGTCATGCTCACATGCAGGACGGATCCGTGGTGGCGGGCGGGGCTCGAGCCCCCACCACTGGGAATTCAATGGAGCCCCTACAAATTTGAGGAAGAAAAAGGAAAATAGAGGCTAGACAAAGAAGAAGAAGGAGAGGAAAGCCTCCCGAAATTTAATCCTAGATCCATCCCTCGCCTCGTGTCTATCCTCATCGCTTCTTCAACGACACCGCCTATCACACCGCACGAGGAGACCTGGACAACATTGGCAACATGACAAGCATGCCACTTCCGTGGTTCACCGGTCTTTCATCGCCGCCTCATGGAAAAGTGTGTCGTCTGTGAGCGGGAAGTGCCATGAAAATCCTAGCACGACTTTGTGCCGGTGCTAACAACGGTAACACCTTGAGGTGTCATTCCTCCTTGGAGGCATTGTCCTATGGTGTCCTCGTCCACATGCCGGTGGTGAGGTTGCACATTCGAGACGGGTAAATCCTAAACCAACATTATCTTGGTGTTGTCAATATCGATGCCCTTCACCGCTATCCTCCTTGGTGGCATAGTCAACAGACCATCCATCACCTTACCGGTGTTGCCTGCCCATCGTCGGTGATGCCATTGTCTACCTGGTGTATCCTTCGTTTGCTTGTCTCTTGCCTCCTTGAACTTTTCCTAGGTGAGGCTGGAACTAGTTGGTGTTGCTGTTGTGGTTCTACAAGTATCTTCCCACGGCACCTCGGCACTATCGATGCTCTCCTTGTTGGTGGTGGCGATAAATAAATCAATTGTCGAGTTGTGTTTCCACCGCCATTCTTCTCCAAGATTCCTTCCGTATGGCATTAGATGTTAGTTCGTGGAGTCCGGTGTGCTATTGGTGTTGCCAACAACTCCAAGGAGGTCAATGTTTCCGGTGAGCTTTGGCTTATGCACCCTTCATCGTCTTTAGTCCCCATTCACTGGGTGGTCCCTTAGATGGAGGACAGGATGGCCTACCTGTGAGGCAGGGAGGGGGTTGTAAGGTGCAAATGTCATAGTAAATCCGGCAGTACGTTGTTTTTGGGTGGTGCTAGCCAACAGTCGGTGGCTTATTTCGACTGTGTTGTGCATCATCTTTGATTTGTCACGTGAGTTGTGTCTCTCTTTGTACCTTGTTGTTCCTCCTCTCTTGTTTGTGTTGTGGAGGTGTTTGTTGTAAAATTGTTGAACCTCATAGTTTTTGAGCTTGCAAGCTCCGTCAATGAAATACCTGAAGAGATAAAGGGATTTTGTCCAAAACTAAACTGAGAGTCGTGAAAAGAAGCAGCGGTGGTACAACAACTGCAAGCATTGACCATAGTACGCAAGGGAACCAAGTGGCCAAAGGCTTTAACACTACACAGATCAACCACTTGAGCATCCTTCCAAGCACACACTTGAGTAAGGAAAAGTCACTAGTGATCCTTAAGGTCTACTAATAAATCACAATAGAATAACAATTGTCATGAACAGTTAATTAAAAATCTGAAGAAGTTGTAGGGCGGTATCATATAACCACCGGTCATCAGGATTTTCTGAATGTTTTCTTAGATGAAAGTAGCAGATCTCATCTTTCCCAGAATCTGCAAAATAGCTGTCAACATGATATTTTTTTCCAAAATAACAGAACAACCGAGTTTGTTTACATATAGCAAGATTTTAATGGAATCCATAGTTCAACGACTTTAATGGAATCCACACTTCCACACAAACTTTTATTGATTTACATATGGCAAGATTTCTCACCTGCTATTATTCAATCACCCTTGGGCCTTGGAGCAGTGCTTGCATTGGGAATTCCTTCCACATTTTGCACCGAGTCTGCCTGTTGTTGGACCATCATCGGACCATCCCTGCTGCTGAAATGAAGGAAGATTATTATGACAGGGTCCCATATAAATGTCTGGAGCTGTTGATTTCAGTTACTAACTAAAAAACAGCAGTAGATTTAGGGAACACAAAATCACTTGCAAATTCACTTTAGCCTCTTTGGAGAAGCTAAAGGGAAACACTTACGTTGCGCTGCAGGTCTGCAGTACGTGTGGTTTCCACTATTTGCCGATTGATTTGTGGCACATGTACCTGGGGCAGCTCGGCTTGTACATGGGCTGCTGTATGGTGATCCGCTTGTACATGGGCTGTTGTACGGTGATCCTTGTCCAGGAGAAGGCTGGTCAGAGGTCTCTGCATTTTCTATGTCGAACACATTCCTATGATTCCTGTCCAAAATGCCAGCGTGGCTGAGCAACGCCCACAAATGTGTGAGAAATTCCCTCCATTTGCCAGGAATTCAATATGCTCCTTCACATTATCTGATGGAGCAACGTAGAGCAACATCTCTGCCCAGAAATCCATGAGCACCTTCCAACACTTCTCAGCCTCCATCTCCTCTAGCTGCCTCCCCAGTTCCACGCCTTTCCGAAGGTTGACGTCTCCATAGATTCAGGCAAGCATTTCATGGCCTCATGCTTGTCTTCGCTTTTCTCAGAAATCGTGCAGCCTCCACTGCTACCGCATCGAACACAAGGCTTGTATCATAGTGGTGCCGGAAGCAACTTCGGTGCTGATACCACCAGGTATGCACAGTACTTGGATAGTACCATGGCAACGCTAAGATGTAACTTGAGTTCTCCCCAGCTCTAGGAGAAAGACATTTCAATGTTGCCATCTCGCAGTAAGATGTTGCAATGTGCCAAGTCAAAATGATGTGCGTCTGATTCTCCTTGCCCTGGTAGCAGCTGATTCCCGAGTGTGACAGCATGTTGTGCTTGCAAGCCCATAAGAGGTCATGTACTTGGTTGTCCACTAGTGACAATTCTCCATTGGCTAGAACACCCTGGGTACGTTGGAGGAATGGACAAGTGCCTTTTGACCTCTGCAGGTAACTTGACAGCTGCAGGTTTCCCATGCCCCTTGCGAATATATTTTAAATGAAAAAAATCTTCATTCCTGGTACAAAGGTGCTCAAAGTCTGGAGCCGAAATAAGGCCGCAATTTCGTTTCGTAAACCTATAACACCTTAACCTACAGCGATTGTGCTTGTACTTGCTCAGTGATTCAATCAAGGAGTACTGCCCAAGCTTATTTTGATAGTAGCATTTCCTTGACCTTGAGGTGGATGCACCGATAATCATAGTAAGAATAATCTTCCTGAATCTCATGCAGCAGATTTTTAAAAAATGTTTCGTGCAGATGCTTCCTTGAATTCACTGCTTGTTCCCGAACATAGTGGCAAACAGAGTATACTCCACCCCAAATGCTGGTCCAATAAAGCAAAACTTGGAGAAACTCAAGCAAAGCAATGCATGCTAGTACCAATACCGTGATAGCACCATCAGCTTTTTCCATGTCCATGAAATCGGATCCATTCCCTTGAAAATGCTTACTGACCAGCCAGTAGGCTGTCCAAGATATCAAGCTGGCTGAAGCCAACGACCAAATTGTTGAAACCTTCTTAGATCCATAGTAAAGGACAGCATACTTGGTGAAGAAGAAATCATACATAAAAGCTAACTCAACATCAATCACCTTGAAAGCCCTGTTGTAATCAATGGCCCCATTCTCATTCTTGACAGAAGCCCCTCGAAGACAAAATCATGTGTCTTCAGCTGCGAAGATTCAGCACATGCAAACCCAAAGAAGCGCCTTCTCAGCAGACTGAAAAGAGAGAAGGAAAGGCACACATCCTTCATTTCCGGGCTTAGTCCACTACACAGCCATATTCTCTATATCAATGACTTGAGCACCATCCACTGTTAATCCTGTTGCATATAACATCCCATCAGCTTGCAGTTTTGGCTCGTCGAGGGCCAATCAACTAAGTAATGATAACCTTCCATGCTGATTGGATTGTAAGATGGGCCACTTCGAGTGTTCCTCATACATATAGTCAGCAACCATTTTATTCAAGTTCCATGATCTGCTTGCCAGATTGTATGCCCAAAATCTTTGCATAAATCGAAAGATAGTTAATTGAACCAAATAAGCTACTGCTATGTCATCAGGTCTAATAAGTATACACGTATACATCTGGAAAAGAAGAAACAAAAGAGCTGATTTGTTTGTTGGTTGTTGTCGTTCAGACTATAAGCTGTAATAGAGTCAACACAACTGAAGAGAACAAACAGAGATGTGACCCAAATGGGGTACAAGCTGCTCTTCACCGCAGATGAGTGCATTGATCCAAGTGTATATGATACCAAGGAGGAGGACAAAGCGTATGCACCCAAGACACCACGTTGGATGAAGAAGTTTCTGCTGCGGTGACGCCAGGACCCAAAGGCGCCATGAACAACAGGATGATAACAGTCAGTACCACAGAAACCTCAATGCGGATCACTGTTACCCTGGCACTGTTCAAAAGTCCTTCACACAATTTGATAAGGTCATCGATGTAGCGTTGACAACCCCGAGATCAGGATGAAACTTTGCACTCAAGTGATGCAATAATTGGTCAGCTGCAATGGGTAGATATACAGTAAAGGTACTAGTATAACGCCAGTTTGACGTGGTGGCAGAGCACAGCTTTGCAGTTATTCAGGTCATGGCTTTAGATGGGCTTATATTATTTTTATTCTGTAAGTGAAACTAATCAATTCTAAATATTATATAAAACATAAATGACGGACACCTATAGGCATAGATGCATAGTGATAGCACAAGGAAAACATTTTTAGAATGACAGAAAAGGAGTCCAAGGTAAAAGCAATGGAGCTTGATTTCTATATAAACCCTATTAGTGGTAGTTAACAAAGTTTTAGAAGGGTAGTTAACAAGGTTGTGATATCGCAAATAGCTGTTTTCGCATTAAAGTGGCATCCCAAATGTATCTTTCCTTATTTCCCATATGCTCTTCTTCATCTTGGTGAGCAATCAAGCACAGCAATGGCAGCTCTCTGCTTTCTCTATTCCTCCCAAATCAACTCACCACAGTCAATTTTGAAATAATTTTGACAACAGTATTTATCAGGAAGATGTCATGCTAAATTAGCATAATTTATTCTAGAAACAGAAGTGATAGCTTTAGTTATACAATCCAAGAGCAAGTACAGCCGTGATTGTAAACAAGAGATACAACTTTCATCTGGCCTGGTCACAGTTACATACCGTGTGGTTAAACATCTTCTTGGATGTATTAATAAACTTAGCTCCCTTGGTCCTTCTCCTTAGCCTAAGCGCGCTGCAGATGATGCAAATGGTTGCCCATGTACTGTGGCGTTGAAGAGGAGACGTTTAACACAAGCTCCTACTTCAGACAAAATGCATGTCAAGTCAGCTCCAATAAGATGCCAAGCTGTGTACAGAAAAGTCTTTGTATTCTAGCAAAAATCTTTGTAGAGAAGAAAGAAAAGATGGCACATAGTGCAGCCACGTCCATTCAGTAAAATCAGACAATAAAAGTAAAATCCGACCAACTGCTACTCTATGCTATCAAGGTCCTGGGGTTGATTCGCTCCATCTGCGGTGGCACCGCAGATACGCCAAATTTTCAACAATGGAAGGATGGAGAGGCAGCCAAAGAAACCTGTGTACCAGGCCATTCGTTCCGCCGGGTGATCTCCTACAGCCACACATGCAGTCGGAAGCAAAAGTTTGGAAAAAACTCTGATTAGAAAACACAAAAATATTTGAGAGCAAAAAATTGTGGGTAAAAAAAATCTAGAACCAAATTCAGATAGTAAAATTTTGAAGCAAACGTTTAGAACAAAAATCTTCTAAAAGTTTATGCAGAAAATGGAAAGAAAGTTTTGGAAAACTTGAATAAAAATTTGTGTACAGAACTTTTGCATAAAAGATATATGAAAAGAAAATGAAAAAGAGTCAAACCCGATCGACACTGGCAACCGGATGTGCTGCCGCGCGGTGGCCGGAGGGGCTGTGTGCCGCTGGGGCCGGCCAGGGCTCCGCTTGCCCGGGAAGCCGTGGGCCGCCACTCCCAGTCGCCTCAAGAGTTCGCTGTCGGGCAGCCGGCGCTGCTCACCACCTCGCCGTTCCCGTTGCCGCAGCGCCACCAGCCTCGCCGCCCGGGCGCTGCTCATCAGAGAAGCACCGCGCTGCACAAGCACAGTGGGGAACGGGAGGAAGAAAGAGAGTAGTGCACGAGAACGCGGACGGATAAAGTTCGGGAGGGAAACCTGTACCAGGCGCCCAGGCCATTCGAGCACCACCCATTCGGCCATTCCAAACAGCGACACAAGTGGTACAAAGTCACTCACTAAATCACACCATGATAGTTACACAAAATAAAAACACACCATGATAGCCCATTATGCTGATGAATGTTATCTAGGACGATGAAGATAGCATAGCTTTCCTTTCCAAGAATCTCCAAATTTACAAAGGTGCATTTGGCAGAGCTCCCAAAGCTGATTATCTGCTGATTCAAGCTCTGCCAATTAGGATTTTTAGAGAGAAGTGATTCTCTATTGATTCTGTGAAGTGATTCTCTAAAATAAATTAAGATGTTGGGAGCTTAAAAAGTAGCTTCTCATGATTCTGCGAGGTGATTCTACATCATGTTTTAAAAGGTTTATGCTAGAGAATAAAAGAGAACACTTTCAGCCAGTAACCACTTCTCCAAGAGAATCAACGCTCATAAGGATCACAATCATATGGAGCTCTTCAAACAGACCCAAAGTAAATGGGTTCTATAAAGTTGGCAGGATCAGAGATGCAGTGAACATGAAAATCTCTTTCAGATCCACTTTGGCCTCTTTTCTTTGGAAAAGAGAGAAAGGAGGAACACTTACCTTGCACTTCAACGTGGTTCCCACTCATTGCTGCATTTCCACATCATTGGCAATAATGATCCTTTGACCACTGTCCAGAATGCCAGCGTGGTAACATATCCCCACAATCGTAATGATAAACTCTCCATTTGCCAGCACCTTCCAGCGGGCACCTCCTCCATTCCCTCGAGCTGCTTCAATTCGCAGCCTCACGCCTTGTGGAAGAATATTCGTGGTAGGGGATTGGATGATGGTGCTTCTTTTCTAGCCTAATTCATTCTTCACAAGTAGAGCCTGCTGACAAATTAACTCTAGAATCAACCTCAGGCTGGTTTCAAGATTAAAGGTGCTAACATGCAACATCTAGGTGCAATATCGGACTAAAGCCACAATTTCTATAAGCAGATTTCTTGTTCGATTATGGTAAATACCACAAGCTGCTTTGATCCATATTCCGCATAATATCGCAACAGTTAGATGCATGCTGCAGTCAAGCATGCAGAGAGACTCATGAGCTCTAGAAATGTACCTAATTTTCGAGAAAGGCTTTACAACAGTCTTTTCTGCAATTATCACATTGGTGCCACAGTTACTACACTTTAAATCTAGATAGAGAAACAGTAAAAAATGTTTACATTTTGATATCCAGCTGTTTTCTAATGCATTGTTTCTTCTACAGTGAACAAGTGTAAAAGATAATCTGGAGGCAACAAAAGCAGCTGACAACTCCGGGCATGTCAGTTGTCACATTAGAGCCTCTCTGTGACCTTTTAGTTCAGTCAATAAAGACCAATCACAAATATACTAATGCCCAGATTTATTGTACACAAGCAGCTCATATGATGGGAAATTTATTAGCATTAATCATGTGAACAAGGTGTGGATAAGTAGATCCTTAAAAGAGCAAAACGAGACGTGATGATCAGTTTGTCAACAAAAAACATACATTTCACATATTCATTTTGGTATGGCGGCATGGTGCCTGTACAGATTCTACGGTTCTCACATGTGGTTGGTCGCTCATCAAATCCTCAGCAACTTGTCCTAGATGTCAGGATGGAATTTCCATTGTGTAACACAAACACAAAGTTTCTCTAGAACGAGTCAACGAGATAGCTGCATCAGGTGGCCAGTTTCAGCTAAGGTAGCACGACAGATGTTGCTCCACTGACCTGGACAGTTGCCATACTTTCTTCATCAAAACTATATTGCTCCTCTCTAGGATGCCTGCATGGAGAAGCAAGGCCCAAAGATGAGACAGAAATTCTCTGTTTGCCAGATGTTCGATATGAGCTTTTGCATTATCTGATGGAGCTATGTATAATATCATCTCAGTCCAGAAATCTGCTAATATCTTCCAATGCATGCCATGTTCTATCTCTTCAAGTTTCCGTCCAAGCAGGATCCTTTAATCAAAATCCTCTCATCTGATGGTTGCACATTAAAAGTACTCATCATTCTGTACATTTCCTGCAGCGTCAGCTCCTTATTAAATATATTTATGGCATCACATCTCACGACCTCAAATATGATCCTGGTATCTAATTCTTCATCAGGAAGTAACTCCGGGGCAAATGCCAACAGATATGCACAGTAACTTGACAGGTAGTAGCAATAACATGATTCGAACTGGGAGATTGTCTTGTTCTTCCGTTCCACATGTCCGTGCAACATCACAATATTCGGTTGCAATATGCTAAATCAACATGGTGTTGGTGTGATACTCTTGTTGACATGCCCATAGAAGTCCACACGGGCATTTCGTCGCAATGAGAGTGCTCCATTCGACAGTTGACCATTACGACTTTGAGAGTACAAGTCGCTATTTTCACGTCCCTAGTCAATCGAACATGGTTTGGACGAAGAAAATTGGTTGATCTTGAGGATACTGTTTGGTACCCAAGATAATCGGAAAGAACGCTGAGATATGGATCCTACAATGTCAGCAATGTATGATCGGTGATGTAAATCCTTTAGTAATGTTGGCCAATCTTATTTTGCCAATAGCCGAATATTCCGAGGAAGCTTATTGTAAAGCATATCAAATCCAAATGTGATGCCTTTTCCAGAGATAGACCGACGAACAAGTTGAACCTTAGCACAATCGGATGACAAATAAAGATAAAGCTGTAGCAGCTCAAGTGCTAAAAGCACTAGCATGATTACTACTGCAGTAAGGGCCATCCCGTAAGAGTTGTTGCTTTTGTTTTCTCCGTGGAGGAAGAGGTCTTTAACTGAAGCCGATTGTGACAGGATATATAACAGCTTTGGCAGTACCTAGTAGGATGGTACTCTTACCAAGTTCAGTGTTGCCGAAAGCGGCACCCATGAAGAAGTGGTCGAGGCAAAAGCCAACTCTGCCTCAATTACCCTATATGCAACTTCATAATCCAAGCAATCCTTTTAGAACAAGGTCGCGTGTTTTCTGGAGCTTGGATTCAGGACAAGAAAGCCCATAGAAACGATGCCTCATCAACCGAAATAAGGCAAACGAAAGGCATACCTCCTTCAGCTTTTTACCATCACTTGTGGTTAATGGACCAATCACAAGACCAGATCCTGTCGACTGTAATTTCCATCCGACATCTGGTTCTAGAGGAGGAATAATCATTAATTTTCTCACAGACCAGATATCCATAACCTGACAAGGTAACAGGATCATAATTGGTTGATTCCATGTGCTCACTCTTCATGTGAACCTGAACAGCTTTCTTTGTCCAGGGAATTGTTCACAGCCATACTTGCATAAATCCTTCCCCATTCATTGAAATCATCAAAGCAACCAAGAAATAAACTGCAATAGAGTAGACAAGGGTCATAATAGACTTGAAATCTGTAAGCTTTGACACATCAATCTTCCACATGGCTAGGCTCAGCACACACAAAAGTTGCTGCACGGAACGCCTTGTGTATTGCTTGTTGTCGTCAACACTGTAGGCTGTCATACAGTTCGTGGTTCCCAGGGCCATGACAAATGGGAATACACATGCAAGCAGTTTGCTCGCAGCAACAGAATGAGATGACCGAGCAAGACCAAGTGTGTAGATCAGTAGAGGCGTTTATGGTGTATGCCAGCCAGAGTGAGTGCTTAATGTATGTGTTGCTGGAGCAGCTCCGCCACCAGCCAAAGACGACCTGAACCGCGTGTAGGAGGACTGACAGAACAAAGAACACTTCAACCTGGGCGGTGATGCTCTTTCCGTGTGCAGCCAAGGTGCAAAATCTTCAGCAGCCTTTGTTACACTCACTTTTAATTCACCAAAGTGCAAGGAACCCAATGCATTCATCATCTGCTCACACAGTTAATCTTGATTCATGGAGGGACGACAGGTTCTGCGTGGTATCAGCCTTTAATAAAGAATTGTGAGATCCTGATGACTGTGTACACACAAGAAAATGTGTAGTCCCTCTGGCCATCAATGTAAAGCATACTTCATTATGAGAAAGTCCTCAAAATACATTTTGAACAATAAATGTTGTCAATTACTGCAAAATCGGCATGACCTCAAGACTCCTTTGAATACAAAACTATTCATGTGACTTTTGTGCACCAAACATGCGATTATTCTACTAATTTTTGGTAAACTAGCAAAGCTTTTGCCTATGACCTGATGACTCTGTAGACACAAGGAAATACGTAGTCCTCTGACCATCTCAATGTAAACCATGCTTTATTATGAAAAGTCCTCAGAAATACATTTGAACAATGTTTTGCTTTCCAAAGTATTGTCAACTACTCAAAAGCGGCATGACCTGAAAACTTCTTTGAACACAAATCTATTCATGTAACTTTTGTACACTAAGCATGCATATTATTCAACTAATTTTTGGTAAACTAGCTACGCTTCCAAAGCAAATTCTGCCTGGCATTGTAGGCCAGAGGAGCAAGGCAAAAATAGATAATGCTATGTGACAACAGACAAGGTTGTAGAGGACAATCTTAACCAAATCGACGAAGCAGAGGAAGTGATAGAGAGCTGACAAAGTGACAACTGACAAGCATAAAGCATACCTTGAACAGAAACTTTTGGCAGAAGAAGATGGTGTGGCAATTGTGGCATCAGTACAGTAGGTCGCAGGATGATTTATAGCAGCAATATATATACAGCAGCATGCTCCTGCTGGTACTGGTAGAATGGTAACACTGCCGGTGCCGCTGTCAGCCGTCTCAACACTGGACCCGTGCAAGCACGGGATCCGTTCAACGGCAACTCAGCAACCAGCGATGTCTACAAGAGCGGAAGAATGCATCCATCCTAATAACTAACCAGCGGCGTCGAATCGGGCGGATCCATCGAGTCCGGGGCCCTAGAATCTGGAGCCTGGAGTGCTTAACTGCAGAGTGCAGACTGCTCCATCCATCTGTGCAAATGGCGTCCAATAACTAAGCAGGCGGCTATGGAGCAAATAAAGCTGCAATTTTTGCTGCTCGCAACCGCCAACGGAGAAGGAACCTCTACCTGCATCGAGAATCAGACGATGACGCACAAGAAGATGCATTCCAAGCAGCGACAATGTCGCAATTAAAATAAAAGTTAATAAACTGACCCTTAACGCGGCTATGCCTTGTAGGGGCATCATGGTGTGAGTGAGCTGGTGCTCGCCGAAAGAGGAACGGCTGCGTGGCCACGGGCTGGTGCGTGACGCCGCGCCCGCGGGAGAATGAACGAGACGCCAAGCGCGGCGGCGTTCGCTTGCGGCGGCGGTGCCAGTTGAATTTTTATATATATATTTTTTCTAATCATTTTGCAAAATTATACGACCGTTCAAAATTTATCGATTTGACCACCAAACGCCGTGGCACGGCGGTTGGCCTTACCGGCGTGGCAGCGGTTGGAGACGGTGGTTGCGGGACCCTGGAAGGTGGCAGTGGCATGCGGCCGCTGTGGGCCATTGGCAGATGAACCCAACCGCCGTGGCCATGTTGGTTTTTAGATATTTAGAAGAGAAACACACATTTGCAATGGCATGTACGATGCTTGTTCAACCCTAACAAAGCGCCTAACGATCGATAACATACCTTAGGAATTTAGCAATTTCATTACAACATTCCTAATTAATCTAGTTGTACGAGAACCGCTCGAGAGCATAGAGCCATGGAGTGTTGCGACGGCATGTAGTAGTACCAGTGGCGGTGGAGGTGGTGAAGGTGCAGGGACCAATCTTTCTGAGGGGGGCTGTTCTTCTTGTGGCATTCACAAGTGCAGGTCGAACATTTGCAGCATCGGTCGTCTCCTGCTGGACGATGGATCCGAGAAGCCAATGTCTCGACATCTCCGCTTCAGGTTGTAGATGACGACGTCCTCGAGGTAGTCGATGTACATGGATAGGGATCAATAGTGGTGGATCCACCCATTGCGAGAAACCGCAGTTCTCTGGTTGGGTGGAGTACTGCAAAAGGTAAGAAAACGCTAGCAAACCAAAGAAACATGATGAACAAATTTGTGGACATTGCTTACACATGCATATGGGTAGATGCGACGATCGAGTTATTCCATCCTGGTACACTTGCATCACGCCAAAAACTCACCGTGTGAACACCTTGCTCACAACTGCTTGTTTGCTGGTGCGTAACTTCTAACATCACGCATCGATCGAAGTCACTCTTGCCTTTCGGTTGGAAATTGGCTTCGAAATCTTCGATTGCCGATGCCACAACTAGGACCAAAACCGTGTTCATCCCCACTCCAAGAAGCTATTGTTGAATCTTTGTGAGAAGAAGGCAATGGAGTGAATGGTGCTACATATAGGCGTAAGAAAGAGGTTGGTCGGGTGGTGGGCCCTTCGATCCGTGGGAAGGGAAACGGGCAAAGTTGACTCGGAGAAAACACACCCTAGTACTAGGCACTGTCGCATTGTGGGCCGGTCGATCCATGGGAGGGAATGCGTCTGACTCGGAGGAAACACAATGACTTTGCATATGACAGTCACTCTAACAAAACACACGTAACGGAGAAAACACACTCTAATGCGCTTTGATTAAAGTTCTTAACGATACAAACCGAGGACCCTAGTTGACGATGTCATGAACTGAAATTATTTGATACACCGACTAATACTCTTGGTCATCGAGTACAACGGGGTATTTCCCTTCTGATGGCATCCGCCCGGCTTGTGGCGGCGAGCCCTCTCCTCTTCCTCTCTCTATCGGCTTCACGGGCTGGGCTTCACGTTCTCATCTCCTGGCGATGGCGCATTTTCCGCTCCTCCTTTTTCCTCTCTCTTTCCCACTCAACCATGCGGAACCACCTCCCTTGCATCACGGCTTCTCCCTCGACGTGCCTCTTGTCAAGTCGGATCGCTTCGGTATCAGCCACCGCATGAAATCACAAAGAGGAGGTGGAGTCTTTTTCAAAGATATGTTAGCAAATAATAAAACACAAATGACAAATGAATAATTGAGAAATGTAGTAAGTCCTTACTTTGGCTTCGAATGGTCGATCGGTCGCGCATAGTTGGCGCACATGAAGAACCTCATCCGTAGGCATACCGGAACCTTACACCTAACAAGCTTGCAATTGTCACCGCAGAAGCACATAGGAGTCTCGATCCTTTGGCACCTCGACGTTGTCCTTCCTCTTCGTGAGGAACTCCAAGTCCAACTCAGGGACTGAGGAGGCCATTGCAAACCGCAAAACCAAGATTAGAACAATCATAGGCAAAATAATACAAATGAATCAGCAAAATTAAGATGACACGAAATAGCAGTTCAATTATTATAATACAATACCATGCATAAGTTCGTATAATAAATAATAGTTCAAATATTACAAATTCAAATTAAATGTCCTAACATTACAAGCAACTATGAATCCTCAGATTGGTCCTACGCCCACGTCCCACGTCCGCGGCCCACGTCCACATCGGATGAGGGTTGGGATGGTCTGAAGTTGCCGATGAGCCCACATTGGCGAAGTTGGTGCGTTGCAAGCATAATTTGAGCTGTGCACCTCTTGTACGTTTGGCCCGTGTTGTGGCACTTGTAGCACATCACTCTGCAGTCGACACGCTTCGTCCATGTTGTTCCTAATCCTCTTCTTCTTCCGTTCCAACACCCAGATCTGGATTTGGTATGTACACAACATTTTCTTTGGGGTTCTCGGTAAAAAGTACCACGCGAGGTAGCCCGAATTGTTCGGTTGCAAGTGTTCGAACAGTTTCCTTGTCGTAGTACCATGGCACGCATACTACGGTGGTAGCTGAATTGTTGAAGTTCATAGCACTGACGATCACATGTGAGCAGGATGTGTAGCTGCGGCTTCATGAACATCTCGCATATTTGTTTGCCAAGTTTAGCAACTTGTTGGGTCTTTTCACGCCTTGGGCCTAGCATTTTCCTTTGCACTCAACTCCATATCTCCACATAATTTCATTCTCAGATGGTACAAAGGCTACTGTGACCTTGTGAAGAAGTGCTTTTACCAGCCTTGTCCAAATACTCAGTCATTCTGGTGCAGTATACCATTTGAGTGTTCCTCACAACCTCATCCGCTAGCTTGCTCCTTTGGTAAAAATATTGCATTGTACGATACATAAAGAACTCAATGATGCCAACTAGAGGAAGAGGTCTCGAACCGCAGACACACAGTTGTAGACCTCAGAAAATTAGTGGTTCTTATCCCATGCCTTGCTCCGCCCTCGTCAAACATGAGACACCACTTTTCCTTAGGCTCATTCTGAATCCACTGGCTGAAGGTCTTCACAGCACGCTCTTTTCTGCACCTAACTTGAGGGCCATCTAATCCCACATCCTCGAGAGAAATTGGCTCCTCTCCAGGTTCGGGATTCACTGGCCTCTTTGCTATCTCCTCTGATGCCTTCTTTGTCAGGTCATCTAATTTCTTCCAGATGGCATCAAACTTCTTCATTGAGTCCGCTCACACAACTGCTCTCAAACAATTTAGATGGGGTCTTGTTCTTGAACTGGCCGTAAGTTTGCTTTCATGTGCCTAATGCACCACCGCTCTTAACATCTGGCCACAATGGAACTCTGTATCACTCTTGGCTGCCCTCTTTCATGTCATTCATTGCTTGCAAAATACCTTTGTGCCTATCGTGTATGACACACATCGCACATCCTGCACCACCATGTTCTTCAACCTCTCAAGGAACGGTACCAACTGTCACCGTTCTCCTCATAAAATGCAATAGCCAAAGGAAGCAATGATTGTTACATCGCCTACCACAAGCTGTCGATTGTTCCTTTGTATTTGCTCGTGAGAAAAGTGCCATCTATGCAAATGACCGGTCGACACGCTTTGAAAGCCTCAATGCAGCACCCAATGCCAAGAATGACCGTCAAGCACAAGCTTGCCTGGTTGCTCCTCACAAGGATAGTCCTTGATATCATAGTAGCTGCCAGGATTCATCTGAACTATTGTGTGCAGCAAGTTAGGCAAATTGGTAGGATGCTTCATAAGTACCCCACCTATGCTCCAACACCTTCTTCTTTGCTTGGTATGCCTTGCCGTAACCGATGGTGTACCCGATAATTGCCTTCGGCTCATAAGAAGTACATTTCACAATGGTAGGGTACATGTGGCTTGCAACAAAATCGGCTGAAATGTTTCGGTGCCTTTCATCAATACGATCAAGGGTAAACGTGTGACCCTCACTTCTTTCACCTCTAAGTAATTATCCCACTTCCCATATATGCATACACTCAAAAGAACAATCCTCCTTCTTGCAACACATCATATATCCGAGAGCTCTTCACTACCCCGAACTCCCCTGTAGAGTCAAGGTGGACCACCGCTTCACCGCATCCTTCACATATGCGATCGGGGTACATAGCACCCATCAGTAACCTCATTATCCGTGTACTCCCGGGCACATTCTCACCACGATTGCGATTACCTTTGAGAAATCGTAGTTCGCCAATCCGGGGCACATGATACTCAAACATCATCATCATCATCATCATCATCTCAAGAGTCCTCTTCCAATGCACATTCATCGCCTTCTAACTCTCTCGATAATTGTCTCATCACCACGGTTTCCTTCTCCCTCATCAATAAAACCGGTGACAACATAACCTCTAGATGTCCGCTCACCCTCGAATCCCTTCTTCCTCCTCTTGTTGTTCCCCTTCACCACCTTCTCCTTCTTCACCACCTTCCCCTCGTCCACATCCTCGGCTTCCTCATGCACTTGACGCTAGATCCACCCTTACGGAAAACTTGGACAAACAAAATCACGCAAACCAACTCGACATGCATTTCGATAAAACTCCTCCATCGTGGAGTCCCTTCAAGTGGCATGAGCTCCCAATACACATGTTCATACATGATTAGTGCCATCACCGATGTGCATTGGTGCTCTAAATCTACTCCAAATGCCTTGACCAACCAGTTGGTTATACCCTCCCAAGTTCTTTCACGCTCTTTTAACATTTTTCTCAATTGAACTATAATTTGACAAGTCAACTCCTTGTGGACCATATATAATTTCTCCAATTCCATAATACAATTTGATTGTGACGTCTCCGACATGTCGGATTCATAATAAAAGCAATAATCGCTATCAAATACTACATCCAGGACTAAGAAACAAATAAACTAATATCTAAACTAAAATTGCAAACTAATCCCGCAATCTACACACTTAACATTAAATATGTTATGTAATATAACCTACAACTACAGATCTATACTCCGTAAATCTATACCATACATAAATCTACGTAAATCTATAGTAAACTGAAATAGTAATTATATGTAAGTAAAACTACTAAAAGAGTTGAAGTCACGAAATACGCAATGAAGGAAGAAGAAGCAGAGCTTCACTGCCCGCATCCTCCACCTCTCTCTTCTCCTTCTCAACCCTAAACCCTACAAACAGGACATTTTAATACTATCTAAAGAAAGTGAATCACTAATTACGCTTTCTAAGTATAGGTGCTAAAAGGGTTGAAATCAACAAAATACTTACAATGAAGCGAAGAACCCAGAGCTCACGCCCGCCTCACTCTTCTCCTTCCCAACCTCTCTTTCTTTTTTCCGAATTTTATGACATTTCGGCTAATTTTCTATAAAGAAGAAATGCAGTGGTAACTGGCGGTTGCAGTAACTTTACTGCCGCCTCACGCGCCGCAAATTCTGTTGCCGTGGGCTTGACACGAAATAAAGCGCAGCCCTTATCGCGAGTGCGTGGCGCTCACGCGGGCCCACGGCTCCTGCCGCCGTAGCCCACGCGGCTCAACCGCGTGGCCACGCGGCGGCCTCGTGGCCCGCGGTGCCAAACCGCGCGGTTACCTTGGACCCGCCACGGCGTTTGGTGGTCAAACTGATAAATTTTGAAACGGTCGAATAATTTTGCAAAATAATTAAAAATATAAAATTTTTTTGTCGTTGAGCAGGCTATTACGTTACTACCCACTGGGCGGCCCTTATGCAGCAGCCCAACCCAAATTTTCGAGGCCAACAGGGGCCGTTCACGACGGGTTCAGCCAATTTTTCTCCTTTTTTAGTAGGAAACCAGCCCAGTTTCGGATATGTGACCACTTTCCGTGCAGTGGAGGCATCCGTCGGAAGAAAGAAGATGATGGGGACGCCAGATCCGGGCGGACTTGGCAGCGATGAGATAGGTGACGGAGGCAGATTCGAGATGGAGGATTCACACCGCACTTGCCTCCTGCTCGCCCGGCCGACGGCAATACTCAACAGGTAACAGACCGTTCCAGTTTCAGTATGTTCATCGTTGTGGAATCTGGACGTTAATTAGCTTCTTCAACTACTACCCTGATTTAGCTATGAACATGTCAACTTATTCCTCAGGAAATAAAAAGGTACATAGTAAACAAAGCTGCGAGTAAAGCTCGATAGAAAATTAAGACTACTAAAATACCTTGACATAGATCTCTTTGTGTGTTTTTGTTCCGGAGGCACAGTATGGAGCTGTCATAAAACTATGCAGTACTGTTAGCAACCAGTAGGGATAGGAGAAGGAAGCACAGGAATCAGAGGAAGGAAGCAGGAATTGAGACAGGAAGAGTAGAGAGGAGCGCACCATGGCCGGTAGCTTCGAGGAGGAAGAGATACAATTGTGTTTACAAATGATTCGATGTCCTATCCTCTCCTCTACCTGTGCTATATGTAGCTAATCAGATACATGGGCTGAACCCAAATAAGATAGGCACGCAGGCCCAACTAATAGTCCAGATCGCAGTTGAGTCCATATGAGTACTGGGATCGTAACAAGTACCTAGAATTTATCCAGAAAAAACAGTGTGGATCAATTGTCTAGTGTAGGATTCTTTTTTCCATTTTGGATATTTATCAGTGTGCAAAAAGCTAGAGCCTGTTCGGCTGGCTCAGTGTTTCCTGTGCTTTGAGATATTTATCCATGTCTACTAATTCATCAGCAACAACACACAATGCTCATTTGCAAAAAGTCATTCCGTTTCATGTTACCTATGTTGAACCCTACGAATCCCAATGAAACACTGAGCTACATACATGGTTGCTTATATGAATCATTTTCCATGATTTTACCAAATTAAAGTCAAGGTGCCTTTTAAAAATTCTTGTGTGATACTATTGTTTCATAGTATCCTTATCACCTCTTTGGTGTCTCCTGAAATTTTTGCCCTTTGGGTTGGATGCTTTAGTTTTTTTACGAACCGCAAGATAGTGCATGTTTCATTGCTATAGCAGAAAAAATACAAGATTACATCTCTAGAAGGCCATAGCTAGGAAAAAGAAAGAAAGAAATCAACTGCACATGTCCGTGAGATTTGGTCGTCGCGCTGGAAACCACTCAACACACCAATTGGTTGGATTGGGATATCAACATGACCACACCACTCGACTCGACAATGGCCGCAAAGCCGGAGCTCAACTGCAGCACCCAAAACATTTGTGGATATCAACAATGATTCGTTGGTTCCTGCATCCATAATGTGTGTGCCAGTCCACTTAAAGATGCACCGGCTGATTGCAACCGTAGTGCATGCCTGCTCTGCCCCAATAAACACGCACCAGCCGCCAACCCATCAGTGAAATTTTCCCCGTCTTTCGTTAGTTAGCAATTCTCCAGTGTTCTCCTATCCCAAAAGGGAAAGAATTGCTGGTGTCTCAGTTATTCAGAATTGCCCCACCAGACCAAAGCCATCCAACAAGACGGTTGTTTAGAGGGTTGATTACCAACTACCAAGTGGGCAAAAACAAGAACCCTTGAAGAATTAAGCCATCCGGGTTAAAAGGAAACATGCAAGATATTTATTTATTTACCATTCATCAAGTGAAGAAACAAATGATACAAAGTGCGTACGTAATACACACAGCCATGGGTATTTTGTCTGAAAGAAATTGACAGATACATGAAAAGACCCAATAATGATAGTACAGAGGCAAGCAGAAGTACATACGAAATAGATGGCCAAAGGCCTCAACGGTAGAGATCAACCAAACTGGCATTCTTCCAATAAGACTTGCAGTAATAAAAAAAGTCACTAAAGCACACCAGGATAACTATTATCTCGAGCAATTAAAAACTGAAGAAGTGGCAGGGCAGTATCAGCATAAGTGATCAGGGCTTCCTGAAAGTTTCCTTGGATGAGGATAACATAAACCTTTCCCAGAATCAGCAAGTTGAAAAGTAAATCAGTCAGTATGAGTTATGACTAAGGTGAAGATCGGCTGGATCCTTTTAGACATTGAGTAGAGCTTAAATTCAGTATCTATTATTTTTAGTTTGGATTCCCTGGGTTCAAAATAATGCAACCAGCAGCGGGATATGCGAAGTGCCCAATGTAAATTTCAAGGACTGACTGACACAGAACAGTTTAATGATATAGCAACAATACTTACTATTAGCTAGGATTCAATCACTATGATCTCATTTGAAGCACTGCATGCATCGGGAGCTCCTTCCACAATCTGCACAAGCCTTTCCTCTTGCCGGACCATCCCTGCTACTGAAAAATTAAACAAGATTCATTAGCTAAGACAATTCCATTTAGTAGAGCACAGAAGCCTATATAATAATATTCGAACATATGGTTTTGGTCACTTGTTAAGAATTGAGCAATATATATCATTTAATGAGAGAGATCGAGACTTACAATGCACGAAGCTTGGACGCGATGCTGGTTGATTTCCTCCATTCTTTTCTATGTCGGTAACGTCGCTTTGATCCCTGTCCAGGATGCCAGCGTGGGTGAGCAACGCCCACAGTTGTGTTATCAGATGGCGCGATGTAGAGCAGCATCTCGGCCCAGAAATCCGCAAGCACCTTCCAGCGGGCGCCTCCATCCTCTCGAGCTGCTTTCCCAGCTTCACGCCTTTGTAGAAGATCTTCTCTTGGTCCTGCCATATCTCCTGATCCTGATTCTGGCAGGGTCCTCATGGACTCGTACTTGTCTTTCTTGTCTCCAAGGAATTCAAATGCTTCGTCCACAACTGCTTGAAACACACGCCTTGTATCATAATGGTGCCCAGGAAGAAGCTTGGGTGCTGAGACCACCAAGTGTGCACAGTATTTGGACAATGCCGTGGACACGTCAAAATAGACCTTGAGTTCCCCTCTACACTTGGTTTGCATCTCACAGTAACATGTTGCAATGTGCCAGGTCAAAATGAAGCAAGTTTGATTCTCCTTTTCTGGGTGTTGCTTACGATTGGTTCTGAGTGCCTGCAAGCCCATAAGAGGTGAGGTGCACGGTTGAACTCCAATGATGATGCTCCATTGGTTAGCTTACCATCGGTGCGTTCGAGGACTGGAAAACTGCTTCCTTTACTTGTGCAGGCACCCTAATAGATTTTCTAGACTCCCGAGATATCCATCGCTTAATTTTTTCCATATGGATGAAAGATCACAGGGTCTGTATTATACAATTTTCCTAAGAAAATATCCACGAAACCATACTTGGACTGTTATGATAATGATAGTAGCTCACTGATTCCATTAATGAGTACTGCCCAAGCTTTTCTTCAAAATAGTGTCGTTTGACATAGACACACCAATCTTAGTAAGAATCTCTTTAAATTTCATGCAGCAACCTCTCTGTTTGTTCAGTGCTTGTTCCTGACACACTGGCAAGCCAAAGATACTCTTCCCCAAATGGTTGTCCAGTAATGTAGCAGTTGCAGCACTTCAAGCAAAGCAATGCACACAAGCATTGCTACGGTGATAACAACATCAGCTTCTGTGGTGTCCAGGATAACGCCCCTTCATGCCAGAGGGAATCTTTATAACACCACTTAGTGTGAGAGGCTATTACAGGCATTACGCATGCTGAAGCCATGGACATGAATCTTATAACCTTTGATCCATAGTAAAGGATAGCATACTTAGTGAAGAAGAAATCATACATAAAAGCTAGCTCAACCTCAATCACCTTGAAGGCCTTGTTGTAGCTGATGGCACCATCCTCATTCTTGGACAGAAGGCCGTTGAAGACAAAATCATGCGTCTTGGGTTGAGAAAATTCACCGCACTCAAACCCAAAGAAACGCCTTCGCAACAGATGAAAAGGGAGAAGGAAAGGCATGTGTACTTTAACTCTTCCTTAGTGACCTGTGCTTGCACTGCCATACCTTCTATGTCAATGACTTGATCAGAATCTGTTTTTAATTCTGTTGCATATAAGGTACCAGCTACGAGCTCTGAGTCACTCAGGGGCCAGTCAACTAGGTAATGGTAACCTTTCATGCTGGCTGGATTATAAGCTGGTCCACTCTTGGTGTGCTCCTGATACATGTAGTCTGCAACCATTTTGTTCAAGTTCCATGAGAAACTCGCCAATCGAGATGCAGATAATCTATGCACATATTTGATTTCAGCTATGGCAGCCAGGAATGTAACTGGAATGTAACCACTATTATTTGACGACGTCCACACAGCTGGAATAAGCAATAGTGCATATATATTATACATCGCTAACTGAGAGACTGTCTGTAGATTTGCTCGTTATCATCTAGGCTGTAAGCTGTGATGGAATCACCACAACCAATGAGGAATGTAGAGGATACAGCCCAAATCGGGTACATGCTGCTCTTCACCACGGAAGACTGCATCGAACCAAGTAGGTATGTTACCAGGGAGGAGGACAAGGTGAACGCGCCCATGACACCATGTATCTGATAAATAAGCATCTTTTTTTCGACGCCAAGACCCAAAGATGGCCAGGAATAACAGCATGATAGCAGCCAGTACTACAAGTCCTTCAATCCGGATAAATGTTCCCTAGGGCTCTTCCAAAAGTCCTTGGTGCGGTTGGACAATAAGGCCAATGTGGCATTTTATTCCCCGATATTAAGTTCTGACTTTAACACGAGGCAGTAGTCATCAAGCTGTAATGAGTAAATAATTTCATCTTAAAAGGTGTAGCATCTAAAATGTTTACAAGAATTGATGATTTAGTTAAGGAACTTTGTGCATCCTTAACATGGCTTGGCACTACATATGCAAGAGCTAAAGGCTCATCTCAACCGTAATTTTATTTTGGTAGAGATCAGATGAATCAAGTGGACTTACAATTGTAAAATACTAACAATAATGGCACCTTCTTAAGAACAACATTACCACTAGACATGACCGTGTTGGTCGTGAGCCTCCTCCCAGGTTCAGCAGTTGGACGCAAGCCAGGATGCACAGCTCGGCCGGGGCGGCAAACCGTCGAGGACCCAGGCTGGCAGCTTGAGTCAGGGGTGGGAGCCCTAGGTACTGTTAGAGTGGTTGTGTATAGGACCATAAGGCCTGGTTGAGCCTCTGGGGTTCTGTGGCATGCTGGGTATGGCGCCGCCCAGGCCGCGAGGCCACCCAGCGGCGTGGAGGCGGTGAGACACGGAGCAGGTGGTTCAGCAGAGCTCCTGGTGGAGGGCGCGAGCTCCGGCGACAGAGAAGACTTACTGGGCTTCTTGGGAGTGGAGCGACCACGACGGCTGTGGGAGGCAGAAACGACGACGCACGAGAGGTTGAGCGATTGACGGGATGGATGATGGCTGACGGTGCATACCTAGTAAACTAATGGGATATCCATACCCTACCCCTTCTTCTAATGGGTAGAAAAACTTTGTCCACTCTGACCCCATCCCCGGGTGTGGATTTTGGTAATGGGTAAGGGTACCCAACGACAGGCATACATGAGGCCTCCAACGGCCCAAAGTCTATATACAATTTTGTAATCCATTTGAAACTTATCTAAATCAAAACCATAAGAAAATATTCTTTTCCTTAAAACAAAAAAGGCTCTGATCCAACTCTCGAGCCAGCTAACCCACCACCTTGTCCCCTTTCTCATGGCCCACAACGGCTGAACATGGCACAAGGTCGCAGCCGTACCGTCGGTTACTCATCGTCTAGCTCGTGAGCATGGTGACTTGTGTTTGCATCATACCACTGTGGCAGCACGCTCGTCAGCTCCAACACGCATCCCACAAAATTAAATGCTGCACACATCTTGGAGCCAACACTGATCTAAGAGTTTTGGGCACCACTTGTAAAGCTATTCCTATGGCTCCTCATTCCACCTGGAAGGCAAAGCATGCTTAAGGGCACCACTGGAAGGCAACACTACTGTAAACCGCCCGTGCATATATCCGTCAAGGGCTTCAAGCCAACAAGAGCTAGCTGGTTCCTATGATGGCCATCTGTTCTATTGTAATTACTCAGCGCAATGCAAGTTTATTGCAGGAGATGTTGCAAAGCTTTTGGGCTCCAGACATGACATTGCAATGCTGACAAAGTAGACGCACCTAATATAAGGAACCTACTAGATTGTTTGTTTATCGAGTAATATAAAACTTGCCCCATGTATGTGAAAAATCCCAATTCATTCAAGTATTTAAACTACCCTATTTGATAGTCCTATTTTCCAATTAAATGCGGCCCGAAAATTGTTTAGAGCATATGTTTTATTGGTAGGCACTGGTTACAAGGAACAGTTATACCATTGCAAGAATCCAGAAATTAGGGTGTGTTTAGTCATATGCAAAACAATGGTGCATGTATGGACGATCCTGGATGGTGGGATTCGACAAATTTGTACCATATGGTTTACTCTAATTAGTAGAATAATATATTAAATGGAATAACTTCATCCTGGATGGGTTGGTACTATTCACCCAACCAAACGAAATGACCATTATTATTTTGAACCATTTCATACATGAATCAAATGATACAACCAAACAAACACACACTAAAAGAACTTAGATTTTGAATAATGGTACCCTAAAAATGTTTACAAGAAATCGATCAGTTCGCCAAGGAACTTTGTGCAGTCTTAACATGGTCGCCTACATATGCTAGAGCTAAAGGCTAACCGCCATACAAGACGTATACAAGTTTTATTTTTGGCAGAAAACAGATGAATCAAGTGGATTTACAATTATAAAATACTAAAAATAATGGCACCTGCTTAAAAAACATTACCAATATGTCCAAATTCTATTAAACATGTCATATTCGACTTCAAGTTAAAATTAACATATGCTCTATATATAATAATGTATTCAAGAATTTTGAATCAAATCCAAATAGTTAAGAACAATGATATTTTGAAGGCCAAAATGTCATACTAAATGTGAAAAGGACTGCTTTTCCGTGTAACATCAAGATTTTTGAAGTACACAAAATGGATGCGTGAGACAAAATAATTTATTTGGTCATAGGTGCATACCGTCTGGTTACTACTTGTTATGAACAGAGGAAAATGGACGTCTTCTTTTTGCTGGTGCGAAATGTAATGGTACTCTTGTTTTAAACAACATGAGAGACGGAAATAGACAAGCACACATCTTGCAAGACACTAGTTTAGAGTTGTGACTACACTCAAGGAACAAGATGCATGCCTAAAGTACTGCAGGAAAGGTTTCAACACTGTTGTAACTTTGGTTTTGTGGAAACGATGGAAGGAAAGAAACAACTGAGTGGTCCAGAAGGAAAAAATGCTGGACTCACAGTCACAGGTCACAGCTCGCCATGAGCATCAAGAAAGAAGAGCTGCAGTGGAGGATTAGATGGGAAAGTACTTTTTCACTAACCCAGTTCATTCTTCAAAAGTAGAGCCTGGGTAAAATTTAACTCCGGAGTTAACCTAATTCAATTTCATCACTGAAGGTAGGTGCTAAACAAACAACATCATATTGGCAATGCCTAATTGCCAATGCAAAAATGGTAACATCATATTAATTAGCATCATGTCCATTTGTATGTTAGCACAATGATGTTATCCAGGCTCTACGTACTTTTCTAGAATGTTAGCGCTGAACCTAAAATAAACGCTTCTCTCTTGCCTCTACTTGTTGTGTCTGTTTCTTTTGGCACTTATTGTATATATGATTTTTTTTTCTTCGAAGGAAGAGGATAACCTGTCTATTTTACAAGTTGCTAAGTAACCGGAAGCTTTAAATGCCATCAGAGGATTGTATCTTTGCTTTTTTTTTTCCTTTATGAACCTTTAACTTTGTACAATATATATATCTTCATTCAAACCGAAGTCCTACTTGAGTCTAAATATGGTACAATCATTTCAATCTCTATACACATGCTGGTATTATTTTAATGCCCAGAAATGGATCCCAATCATCAGGCAGATCGATGCTGTATATGATGTCTTGCGATTGTCTGCTGGAGCCATGTTCAATGTTCACATATGCTTGCGCCGATATGGAGCACCTCGCAGGGTTGTGAGTTCATCACCCATCTTTGGGCAGGTGTCAAGCAGCTGGTATTCTGAAGTGGCAACCTGGCTGCTGGAGTGATTGTGGAAAAGGATGATGAAATTAAACCGCATAATTGCATATCTGGGCTTTCCGGTTATCATCTATTCTCCTTTAATCATCTTGATAAATCCAGGACTGACTGACCTGTTCATGCCGTGCCGCTGCTTGGTGTAAATGAAACCTTCTTCCTGCGTAAATGATGCATCCAACAAGACATTATTCCGGTGAGGGTGACAGAAGCTTCTTCAATGGTTAAATGAAAGAAAGATGTCTGGAATCTGAATCATGAGCGTGAATACGTGAGGAAGAGCAAAGCATAAAGAGAGGATCGATGTCCGTCGACAGGCAAAAGCTTTTGAGCAAAGCTGCAAAGCACCAAATTTTGAAGATCTGTAAGCCTTCTCAAGGAGCAGGAAGGTCGTTCTGTAAGGAGGAAGGATCGTGGATCAACACGATCGGCAAGGAGCCTTGGGTGCAGGAACATGGTACGCAACTTTCACACAAACTAATTAATTTACTTGTTGCATTCTTTAGCTACTTTGTCAGTTACAAAACAGAGGCAGATGCATGCTTTGGATAGAGTTTCTGTTTTCTGTTGCCTTGTTCAGCCATAAACTATACAAAAGCACCAGTTTGTTTAGAGCTGGAGAAATCAATTCATATGCTCTAGTTTTATATCACTTCTCCCTTTTGGAAAAGAAATTGCATTCTGTCAGGATCTCCTGAACTCTATCTTTGTTTATTAGTGAGGTTTCAAATTTTAGGTATATCTTATTTTATATTATGGATTGGCTGGAGAGACTAACTTTTGGCCAACCAAGGAGGATTTAGTGATATTAAAAAACAAAAGGTCCATATGATGACACCTAGACTATATAAGGGCATCCGGCATCCACGCCTATAAACCAGTTACTCGGATTTTAAATGGTTTACTCGTTTATATAATTCTAATAATCAGACAAAAGTTTTTACTTGGCCCATCAATAAAATTTCTCAAAATATACAAAATATTTGATGTTACTTCTTGGTGAAAAATACGGTCAAAATATACAACCTTTTCAATTCAAATTAAGCTGTATATCCAGTTTTACAAAATTACAAGTTTAAGTATGATATTGGGGACTTTGTTGATGCCCTATGTATACTACAACCTAGCGCCCATTTGAGCTGCAGCCAACGTTTGGGCGGCTAGCAATGTTGGCATCCTACAACATAAAGCAAGAAAATTAGCATGTGATTCTGTTCTTATAATAATAGCCAGGAATTCTTCTTATCTAAAACAAACTTATTTCTTCAAGGGTGATTATCGCCCGTATGGGGAGTGTGGAGCACCACTTGGGAAATGAAATGTCAACAACCTTGATGCTTCAGTTGTCAGATCTATGGAGGAGTCCAAGGGGACAGTCCTCCGATAGAGGCATTAACTAGCATTGTGATGTCTCTTCTTCCTTGTTGTCTTTGGGTCCTGCCGCCGTTGGTCCAATCATTGGATTGTCCAGAAGGGTTTCTTGGCTCTACAAGTATTATCTCTGTCCTTGGAACTTACAAGATTGGCCTAATGCAGTATTCATCAGTGAAGAGCGAGATGTATCCCTTATGGGCTGTGTCCTTACTCACCCTCTTCGGCTGTTGACCTGTCACCACCTACATCAGCCTTGACTACAAGGGCCCACTCTTAAAGGTGATATTTCAGCTCTGCCTACTGTGTGTGATATGGCTGATTACACAAGAACATGAATGTTGTTGGGAGTCAGCCAGGTGCTTCACCTTCATCAAGGGCTTTCATAGGTCATTGGCGTGCCTAGCAACTACATAGGAGAGCTTTTAGTGCAAACAAATGCTTTATTAAGTAGGTGATGATGTGAGTTTGCTATGAAGGCATGGTTTTTACAGACTATGGCTGACATACACAAGAACATGAATGAGCTACAGTAGATTGAGGTTGAGGTTGAGTTGGCCAATGAGGTGCCTAGGCTTTTGTGCTCAATGAGTTCCTTCCTTGTATTAAGCAGACTGGGAAATGGGCAAAGGTTTTGAGAATTTGCATTTAAGATATGTTTTGTCGTCTGGGCATTGACTATAAGAGGACCTTGAAGGTGATTGAGGTTGAGTTGGCTTTTCTATCGAGGTCTATTTTTCAGCAATGAGTTCCTTCACTTGTATCAAGCAAAGACTGGTAGCTTCTGGACATGGCTGGCGCATGGGGGGCTGGCGGCTGCCATTCGTGGAGAATGTCTACCAGCAGCCACCGTGTTACCACCTCTGGTCCTGCTGGTGCCGGCACTATTGTTGTACTTGTTCTTGACACCACAACAGCTGACCTGATCATCACCCTTTTCATATCCTTGTCCCTGGCTCTGCTGCAATTGTTGCAGTTGGTGCGTTGCTGGACGCCAAATTGGGCGAGTCGCCTTTGCCTGCGACTACAACACCAGTAACCAAAAGGAGGAGGAAATGTCGGACCAAGAAGCTAGGACAGATCATCCCCAATGCAACTCTAGAAAGAAGAAGCAGCAGCAAATCAGTCGATGGATGAGACTGAAAGCGCTTCTAGTTACCAGGATAAATTGGTTTGACAAGAAACTCGGCAAGATAAGCTCGGGCAGTATTCAGTAGGTGATGCACGGAACCAACACGAGTACGATTGTTGTGATTGCCTTTTTGCTCTATGTGAGAGGTCTCTTAGCAGGATTGGAGCGTTTTATGCTGTAACGGTGCTCTGGGACCTGCTGGGCAGTTGCACCAGAGGCGTTGCTGCCATTATTGTTGCACGACGATGTGAAGACATCCATCGCCGATTTCCTGGGTCAGATCAAGAGCAGAAGAATAGGGGTGGATTGGTCATCCTTGTTTGTTGACAATGGGCTAGAGCTAGATGCGTCCTACCTTCCCTACTACAGCAATGTCCCTCTGAAGCATGGCGACAACACGTTCTCACGGACCGTGTCATGATATGGCACATTGCGACATGGTACTGCGAACAAGAGACCCTCCTCCTCATCAGGAGCTGCGGCAAGGAGGAACTGCAGGACGACGAGGAGGAGAAGACAGAGAGAAGAATCGGCGGGTGGCCAAAGATCTATCCAGGTACTGTCTCTATTGGGACGCCGGCGGCCGAGCTACTCCTGGGCCGCCGACGGAAAGAAGCATTTATAGATTGTCTTAACAAAGAGGTAGGCCACCAAAGTGCAGCTGTTACAGGGGAACCGATAGACATCATCAACAATCTGAAGGCATCGGCTTGCCACCATCACCTCTACGGGAGAGGCGGTATTTGGGGAGGAGGCTTCAACGAGACACCGCCGCCGCCTTCATCTCCCGGGAGCACGGTGCTGCGCGCGGCCCTGCTCACTGGAAAGTGCTGGCGCCTGCAGTGGGTCCAGACTTTGATCTATGCCGCGCCGTATGGCGATGCGCAGAGGCACATGCAGCACCTTCTCAGGGCGGGAGAGGAGACCCTGCGGCCGCCGCAGAGACCACCGGTGAAGAAAAAGAAGAAGAAACCGTCACGAGCGGGAGCTGGAGGTCACAACACAGGGATCAGCTCATCCGAGATTACAGAAGAACCGGAGGTTTGATTAAAGACTACGTGTTGCATATATGCATCTTAATTTGATCAAGAAACCTTGTTGCGAGCCTATCTACCTTGCATGTGAGATATGAACTCCATGCATGGTTAGTTTCATTGTGTTGTTTTGCCATTTATATCGCGTTGTAATAATGCAACTTTGTTTTGCTTCTTGATTGCACGTTGTACTTGATTTAATTATGGGACATGTGTGGATAATGTTACTGTTTCACCTTAATACACGAGTATTATGGCACTGCCGCACTAGTTTGTTAATTGTGCTCTCTTATCTTTTTTCCGTAAAATAAAAAGCTGGTGACTATCCTGCAAACAATGTCCAGATCGAGCAACCTACCTCTACCTCTGCCTGTTCAATGTTGATACATTTAGGAGCTGAATGCACTTCATATACATATGATCCATCATCAGAGCAACGACTGGCCGGGAATCTAACCACACTGGCAATTTCACAAGAAATTAATTTGCTGGATGGAGGACTCTGGTTTCTCCATATGTTCCAACTAACATACATGGTGCTTATTATACAACATATAAGGGCACCAGCAATGGTTATAGACATTTTGCTCTCTATAACATGTCCATGTCATCTATAGACATTTTAGTAGACTAGTCATGCAACAGAGTGTCTGTAACATTTATTATTATACTTTATGGACCCCACGGTAAGAACTTTTCCCCATCTTCCTCCTCTCTCCTTCCCCTCCTCCCTGTTCTCCATCTCGCACCGCAGCGGCCACCGACCGCCGCAGTCCGAGCTGCACACCAGACCACCAGCCGGAGTGCCGGACCGCACCCTCTCTCTCGCCCGCGACGGCCGAGCGCTCCATGCGGTCCGCGCCCGAGCCCCAACCGCAGCGCTCACCGGCGGCGAATGGTCCGCCCGCGCTGACGGCTCATCGTGTAGCCGCGGCGGCGACCTCCTCCTCCATGCGCTCCGGCGATCGCGAAGTTGTCCTGCTCGACGGCCTCCCACCTGCCCCTCGCTGACCGCCACACCCGCCTCCCGGTGGTGCCGCCCGCGCTCGGCGGGCACCTCGTCAATGCCTGAACGGTGGCCGCGCGCCTGCCCCTCCTATCCAATGCCGGTGGGCGCGCGTGAGCTCCTCCCGGGCATCCACACCACGCCTCCCCATGCGCTAGCGCCCGCCTCCGGCTGAGGCCGCCCAGCGCGCCCTGCTCCGCCTAGCGCCTCGCCCGTAGCCGCCTGCTCCGCCCGCCGTCTACACGCCTCGCAGCGGGTCGCGCGCTCGTCATCCCCAAGCCCACGGCAGCGCTGCGCACGCCGGTGGCGCCTCCCAAGTCCCACCACCGCGCTCACCGGCCGCTCCACCGCCGCCGCCAGCGCTCTCTAGCAGCGGAGAGATGGAGAGGAGGCCAAGGGGAGACCGGAGAGGCGGAGGATCGAGAGAGGAACCACGCGCTGGTGGGACCGCTCACGCTTGGAAAGCCATGCGGCACTCGCCAGATGTAGCGACATTCTTTCTCTTTCCTACCTTCTCTTTCCTATGTGGCACCTTGTAGAGAGCTTAAAGGCACCCATTGCGGGTGCCCTAAGTTCCGCTTTGAATGCCATCTCAAGATATGTAAAATCGGACAAGTTGTACCCTAGCCCAATCAGAAGACAAATACAGATAAACCTGTAGAAGTTCTAGCTAGTGTTGACAACACTAGCATGATTACTGCCGTAAGGATTGCCTCAGATAGTTGCACAGATACCATGTGAGTTTCGCTGCTTCTAGTTTTTTGGTTATTCGCGATAAAGTGCTGAATCAGCAATACTGCCATCAAAGGATATGCACAAGATTTCCCAATACTAAAAAGGATGATCAATCTGCTTAGTTGTGTATTGAAGGAAGCAGAGCTGGTGAAAAAGTGGTCATAAGTGAAAGCCAACTCTGCCTCAATTACCCTGTATGCAGCTTCATAATTAGTTTCTACATTCACCAGCAATCCTTTCAGAACAAGGTCACGTGTTTTCTGAAGCCTAGATTCAGGACAAGCAATCCCAAAGAAGGGGCACCTCAAAAGCCGTGGAATAAGTCATATGAAAGCGGTGTGCGCTAGCCTCCTGAGGCCGGGGAGATAAGCACCCCTATTTAAAAAAATAAAAAAAAAGTCATATCACTACTGGAAAAACGGGCATTTGTACCGGTTGGTAACCCTCATTTGTACCGGGTATCCAAGTAGCATCCGGTACAAATGAGGGATAGCATTTGTACCGAGTATCATTTGTACCGGGGGGTGTTACGCCCCGGTACAAATGTTATTTCTGTCACCTCCCATCCGCTCCTCGTTCCCCTCCTTCCTCTTTTTTTTTTTTCATTTTCTTTCTTTTCTTTCTCATCTCATCTTATCTCATCTCATTCATTCATTCATTCATCCATCCATCCATCCATCCATTCATTCATTCAATCACAACACAAATCACTACACAAATTGGATTTACAATCACAAATTCATCCACATCTCACTCATCTCATCTCATTCAAACACAAATAGGATGTACAATCACGAATTCACAAGAAACATGTGAACAAGAGCTCGCAACATCAAGAAACAACATCAAGAAAATTTCTCACCCTCGATCTCCTCGCGCTGCACTCCGGCCGCCAACGCCCATACTACCCGCGCCCGAGAGCGCGCCTCCCGCCAGGGAGGCCCCTCCAGGCCGGCCCGATCCAAATCCCTGGAGGAAGAAGAGAGAGGTGAGAATAGGAAGAGATAAGAATGAGGGAAGGAGGAAGGAGGAAAGGCACAGACAGTAAATAGGAAGGGAGAAAGGTATGTGGGACTTAGAAAGTCGAGGGTCACGGGTGCATACATATTAGTACCGGGTGAAGCAATAATCCGGTACAAATGCCTCACATTTGTACCAGGCGGTGGTCTCGCCCGTATAATTGTGATGGTTCACATTTGTACCGGCCGGAGCCACCCCGGTACACATTGTGGCATTTGTACCGGGTGGGTGGGAGATGGCGCCGACGTGGCCTCCAACCGGTACAAATGTAGCTATTTGTACCAGGTCAAAAATACCCGGTACAAATCAAAAAACAAGCCTGGGATATATGTACGATTCTCAAGTAGTGTATGAAAGGCAGGCCCTCTTCAATTGTTCACCATCACTGCTACTGTAATTTCTGCAGGAGAATCAATCCGCTCGGAGACAAGGTAATTGTAACCTTGCAGGGTGACAGGATCATAATTGGTTGATTCTTCTTGCTCACTCTTCATGTGATCTTCAACACTGCTAGTTTCCTTGTCCAAGAAACTGCTTGCAGACATACTAGCATGAATCCTCCCCACATTAACAGAAATTGTTAGAAGATACAATAATGGTTCGACAAGTTTCACAAAGGACTTGAGTTGCAATCTTGGATACATCAATCTTCAGGATGGAGAAGAACATGAGCACATACATGTTAGCCGGAACACCTCCAGCCAAGGATGAACAGCTAGAGAGCTTGAGGAAGAAGATGAACCGTGGGAGTTTTTGTGCCGCGACAGTGCGACTTTTCCTGACTCTATTGATCTTATTTGTACTGGAGATTACAACTGAAAGAAGAAAGGGAGTGGCAGAGCTTGGTCATACCCTCCTGCATGCACGCGCCACGATCTCCTACTGCATTTGCTATCCCACACACGAGTTCATGCCGCGCAACCCGGACACCCCATGCGAGAAACTAGGACGCGCTCTAGACCAGATAAGCTAGACACGCAGAGCTCAAGTCTAACAAACTTGCTAATAGAAAAACAAACTAACAGATACAGAACACAAGTCTAAAGGATGGCTAACATTTCACCCCCTAAAGTTGATGTTCACCGATGATCCTTCCAACTCCCAGCAGTATCGCAACTCAGAACTTGTCATGCTCAAGTGGCTTTGTCAGGATGTCTGCCAGCTGCTCCTTAGTGCAAACATGTTCGACGTCCAGCAACCCATTCTCAAGACAGTCGCAAATGAAATGGAACCTGACATCTATATGCTTACTCCTCTCATGAAAGACAGGATTCCTACTGAGGGCAATTGCAGATTGGCTGTCCATCTCCAGCTTGAATGATTTGCGTTGTTCACTCTTCAATTCAGACAGCAGCTGTGAGAGCCAGAGCCCTTGACAGGTCGCTGTTGATCATGCAATTACTCCCCTTCACGTGATGAGATTGCCACCACCTTCTGCTTATGTGATTGCCAACTGATTGCACAAGAACCAAAGAAAAACAGAACTCCGATGGTGCTCTTCCGTATATCAACATCTCACTACACGAAAGCCCAAAGTTACCGAGTGCCAAAAACACTCGGCGAAGGCACAATTACACACTCGGCGAAGCGCACTCGGGGAACAAAGACTCGACAAAGAAATCTTTGCTGAGTGTTTTGGTCGCACACTCGGCGAAGGCTTCGTCAAGTGCTATATTTGACACTCAGCGAACATTTTCGATAAACATAAAAAAAGTGCTTTGCCGAGTGCTACCTCACACTCAGTGACAATTTGCATAAAATATATATAAAAAAGAGCATGACCGCGGCTCCCTGCTGCTGTCGCCGCAGGAGACAGAGCAACACCGCCACGGGTGGCCGAGCAACATGGCCGTTGCGGGAGACCGAGCAATGCTGCCCCACCGCCGCCGCCGCCTGAGTCGTGGCCTCAGGTGTGGCGAGGCCTGGCTGCCCGCCGCCTACTGTGGCCGAGCACCACGCCCGCCGCCCCTCTCGATCAACCACCCAGAGCCCACAGACAGATGAAGAGGGGAGGAGAAAGGAGGAGGAGCATGGCTTACCTCACCAGAAGCCTGCTCCCGCTATCGGAACCCGCCGGCCACCTGCTCCCGCTGTCGGATCTCGTCGGTCGCCTGCTCCCACTGTCGGATCCCGCAGCTTCGATCTCATCATCCGCCGCCGCCATGGCCGACGATCTCCCAGTGCAGCGAGGGCGTCGAGCTGAGCAGCCGCGGCCGCCGCCTCGCCATGTCGCCGCTCTTCACCGGTCGATCTATTCCCGTGAGGGTGTGTAGAGAGGAGAGGAGCCGCGAGAGGGAGTGGTCGTGAAGCGGACTGGTGGCGCGCATGGGAGGAGAGGGAGGCAGGGGGTAGACCGGCCGCGGTTCATGAGAGTAGAGGGAGGTGGCGGGACGGGACCGCAGGCTGTGTGAGAGGAGAGGGAGGTGGCTGGGATGGGGACCGCAGCGACTTATGGGAGAAGATCGAGGACAAAGCGTGGCGGCACATGATGAGGATGGGAGGGCAGGGCGTGTGAGAGAGGTTAAGGCGGGGTGGAGGGCGCGAGGCAGATCGTTGATATGGAGGTGCAGGTATGGGAGTGGAGAGTGCGAGCGGATCGGTGACGTGGTGGGTTCGCTGAGTGTCTTAGGAGACACTCGGCAACTACATTTTTTTGTCGAGTGTCGACACTCGGCGAACTTTTTTTCTTTTTTCAATTTTCTTATTCTTCTCCATCTTTTCACAACATGAATTAAAATTAATATTAACTAATTCAACATTACCTTGTCAAATTCACTCAATAATATGTATTTGATTTTTCTACTCATATAATTCAATTATCTTATGTACTTATTGCTCAATGTATATCAATTAAAATTCTATAATGACACTTAATACATTAAAATTATCAAATGATTTAGAAAAAAACAAAATTTCACATGAAGCAATCTATATTGTTTATTGTCTATACAAAAAGTTTTGTAATCAAATAACAATTCGACCATCACTTTGACCTCAAATTTTATCAAATCCTTCTCAACACTTGGGATCTCCTTCTCATATGCTTCGGTTTGTAAACATCGTACATGACAAATTGTCCGAAACCTTCCCTGTTTTTTAGCACAACCTCCATGTAAGATACCATCACACCATGACAAATATTATGGTTTTTAGACTTCATTTGATTTTTTTTAGAATTTGAAAACCATTCAGGCACCGTTCATGATCGTGTTTCCTTAACAAGATGTTCAATTTTTTTTCATCTCATAGATAAGGCCTAAAACTAAGCTAAATAACATGAATATTATAATTCTACTCATTTTCTTCTATTATATAAATCACTTGTAGTTCAAATTTGACTTGATTCAAAAAATTGCTTGAAAGGCAATTAATTAACTAAATATAGGAAATAAATGTAAAATTTTGTCAAACTTTAAAATGGAGTACCCTATGTTATATGTAAAGTGAAGAAAAATTTGAGAGGTAGAAAAGAAAAACAATTATTTATTTGCCAAGTGCGAGAAAACACTAGGCAAAAGTTAATTATTGCTGAGTGTCGGAAGAAAAACACTCAAAGAGCTATTTGCGAGTGTCATGAAAAACACTCGAAAAGCCCCTCTTTGCCGAAAGTGTTTTTTATACAATGAGTGTCTTCGAGTGCCCAACGGAAAACACTCGGCGTATATTTTTGCACTCGGCGTATATTTTTGCACCCATGTCAACATCACTGTACCCCAGCAATTTTGCTTCAGCTTCACCTCTCCGTAGTGAACACCGAACTCAATTGTTCCTGCAATGTACCGAGGATTCTCTTTACCGCGGCGGATGCTCGGTGGTTGGGGCTTCCATGAACCTATTGACATACCCCATGGCGAAGGCAATATCAGGTCCGGTGTGCACAAGGTATGTACCAGAGCCGACGATGCCGCGGTACTCAAGGCGTCGACTAGTGGTGCTGAACTGATCTTGTTGAGCTTGAATCTTGGCTCCATCGGCGTGTCACAGGGGTTGCAGCCCTGCAGACCTGCCTTGTCGAGTACCTTGCGCGTGTACGCCATATGGGAGGCAGATGATGTCGCTCCTCTAGTTCACCTCGACGCCTGTGTACAAGCCGAGCAACCAAAGGTCGCCATCTTGAACCGGGCCTACATATCGAGATTGAAATGCTTGATCTCGCCGCCGTGCCCCAGTGATGATGAGGTCGTCGACGACACACCCACCAATTGTCGTGACGCGCCATGGTCCCGCATACATAGCGTGCTCGGGCGTTGTGCTTGAACCCCAAAGCATGCAAGCCTTGATCCACCGCATTCCTGTGCACGTGGCACTTGGCGGAGCCGTCGCGCGAGAGGCGCACCACCTTGTCTTCTTGGCCGACATCGAAACCGGGCGTGGCGCACATACACCTCCTCCTTGTGGTATCCATCAAGGAACGCCTGACTTGACGTCCATGTGGTGCACCGCCACCCTCACTGGTAGCAAGCGCCGCAGCGGTGACCGACTCGATCCGCACCATGGGAGAAAAGACCTCATCGAAATCCACTCATGAGTGCTTGACGTACCCCTTGGCAACGAGCTGGCCTTGTGCTTCACCACTTGAGGCCGATCGGGCCATGACCGACAATGTCTCCGGGCGCCATTGCTCTTGATGGAGCTCATCTCCTCAAGCATTGCCCTTCGCCAGACTCATGCTACTCCGCCTCACAAAGGACGCCACCTCCTCCCGATGCAAGAACAAATCAGCTTCAAGGTTGCACGCGAGACCTAGTGGGAGGCTAGGCCGAGGATGTTGTTGATTGTCCTAAACCGGGTAGCACGTCATCATTGTCATCATCGAGGAACTCAAAGGTGTTTGGTGGGGCGACACGAGTGTTGGCGCTGTGGGTCTTGAGCGGTGGAGCAGAGGCGCCCCACAACCCGGAAAGTGGGCTTGGTGCTCCCACCTCCTCGGATCGAACTCCTCGATGTTGTAGTCGACGATGAGTTCCACGCCACTCCACCTCGTCATCGCTCACCTTGCTCCAGTCCTAGCTCGCCTCCTCCTCGAACACCGTCACATGACACATGTACGCTACCGTGCCACTAGATCATAGAATCGCCACGCTTGGTGCCCCCGCTCATACCCGGCGAAGACCATTGGTGTGCTCCTCCTCGAGCTTCTTGTGGTGAGGGTGTGTCGCCTTCATGCGCGCACACCGAATGTGCACATGAACTCGACGTTAGGCTTTCGGCGTGCTAGGCTTCAAACGGGTCTTGCCCGCCATGCTTTTCGTGGGCGCCCGGTTAGGAGGAAGACCGCTCGAGATAGCCTCTCCCGAACACCGCGGGCACCTCAACCTTCAAACTTCTCACCGTGGTCACCATCGATGGTTCCTCCTCTCCACAACGCCATTTTGCTGCGAGTGTATGGATTAGAGTGTTGACGCTTGATGCCGTGCTTGAGCGGTGTTCCTAACGCGACGGAGGTGAACTCACCCGTGATCGGTCGCAACACGCATAGATGCCGCCCGGTCTCCACTTCCACACGGCCCGAAGTGCCGGATCGCCTCCGTGTCCCCTTGTTCGAGAGTAGGACAACCACATGTAGCGATCGTGATCGTCGACAAGGAGGAGGAAATATGACTTCCTCCCGAGTCACCGGTGAGATTGGCCTCGCAGAGGTCGCCATGAACCGGATCGAGGATGTCGTTAGCCCGCCGCTTTGCTGCTACCGAGAATACCAATCGACTAAAGGATCCCGGACCCATTTTTTGTTTTTCAATTTGAGTTATTCTAATTATTATTATATGTGTATATTCTAATTGTTGTCTCATGTATATATGTACATATACATATTTGCACTAAGTATCTATGTATATGTGTCTACTATCTTAGACTTATATATCTATGTAATACACTTATAAATATATATACACACAATTTTATACATCAAAATAGATAGTATATATTTTCTAAAATTAGTATATATACATCAAAATATCAATTCAAATTTCTAGTCTCAATTTGAGTGGAGGTGCTAATCAATTTACTCAATTAGATGTTCATCATAAGGATGTTTTCCTTTTGGATTCATCACCTCGTCCATGAGAAATCACATGAGACCTTCTTGAATCGCTGAGCAGCTTGTACTTGAGAAACATTGTAGGTGCTCATAGATGTAGTATCCACATAAATTATTTTCGTCCTGTCTCAAAGCAAAGAAAGTGGAGAGGAGAAAAATATGAAATATTAATGTTATACAATTTAAATTTTCTCAATCTTAAGTTGTCATTTGGATTACATAAGAGAATATCGATAGAATCTAATTGTTGGTTAAATGGTCCTCGATTCTCTACAATGAATTTTTTCCAAGCTGTGAGGAAAAATAAAAAAAGATAGACTGTTAGTAAAAGAAAACTATATTGCATTAAAGAAAATGTCTTAGATAGATTTATTACACTTGAAAGAGATCTTGAAGGTCTTGGTATTGTTCAAGGTCTTTTCTCAACAAATCACACGCCATGATGTTGTTGTTGTCCACTTGAATTATCATAAGAACCCAATGGAAACTGTATACATGCTCATAAAGATTAGAATTGACTAAATAGAATTAACAAGGATAATTAGATGGCAATCGCACTTGCTTGAAGTTGTAAGGTAGCAGGATGCAATCCTTGTAATGAAACTCGCTATAGGTCCTATAGATTATGTTGATTGTTGTTTGGTTGCTTCTAGACCTCGTGTTGGTTAACTTTTGCGGTACATGAAACCAACTTTGTTATAACCATTCCATAGCATCTCGAAGTTGCGTGCTACGAAATGAAAGACAAAGTTAATTAGTACTCCCTATGTCCTTGATTAATTGTCACTGGAGACCCGGAACTAGTAACTAATGTATTGGAAAAAGTCCCTGGTACCTCTATAAGCAATGATACGTGTTGGCGGAGTCGCCTGGAGGGTTGTGCTCTTTGCTTCCGGCCACGCAGGATGCAAGTAGAGGCTGGCCGTGGGAGTCTAAGCGGGCACATGGTGCGGCAGCTTTGGACCTACTGTTCGCCTATGGAGTCTGTTGAGAACAACATGATATAAAGGGGCAGGATCCGCTCAAACGACCATTAATTCGGGGCGAGGGAGTAGATGGGTAGACACAATAAATTTATTAATAAACATACGAAAACATGCCACTTCCAGAAACTAGACGATGATAAGATCGATATTCAGGGCATCTAGTTGGTAAACTTCATAGATATCATTGAATTGCAGCCATACCACCTTCTCACCTTCATTGGCAGAATCTTGAGGTCTCACGAGCATATCAAACATCTCCAGAGCCTTTCTATGACTTCTTCATGTACTAATCATGAACTATGTGCATCTTTGTAGGGAGTTTCTTTACCAATTCTGACCTAACTTGGCTGAAAGTGTCATCTAGGTACGAAATTTGGATCCGAAGCTAGTAGTTCTTGATTGCCAAGAACACTTACATGCATCCCTATTTCTTCCACAAAAGTAATGACCTACGCTTCTATAGGCATATTTGCAAGAGCTCATTCTTCTACATTGAGGCTCGAGGCAACATAAGTTTGTTTGCTCGTCGACACATCCATGTTTGCTTCTCCTTCTTCTTCTTTGCGCGTCGGCGATGTCGACACAGGTATTTGCTCGATTTAACTATTTGGCGACCCTCGTCTTCTCTTCTTTTGTAAAGACTTGGTCAACAAACAGTCATAGTCTGCTTTCAACTCTAACTTTCTAGCTTTCTTCCTTCATTTGTATCAAAAGTTTGAGTCTCCGAATCTACTTTTTCCTGCTCGAGCTCCCTGTCGTTTTTTACGCAGATACTCCTACCAATCCTTGACTTCTTGTTTTGAAATCGCCTCCGTTTCTTCTTACATGCTCCATGCTAGCTTCCTTTTGGTGGTCTTAAACTTTTCTTCGCTGGTTGCTTACCTTTTGTGGTTGCATTGACTTGGAAGATTGTGCTTGGGACCTCTGTGGCACACTGCGGCCGGTGGTTGCTTTGGAGGTGATTGGGAGGGATGTCATCATCGTGATCGCTCGAGCCCGCACCTCCCGAATTGAATGGTTCTTGCGGAGACGGTGAGCGAGGTGCTCTTAAAGGCCGTGATGACGGCCCTAGAGATGATGGTAGCGGCTACGGGTGATCTCTTGGAGGGATTGATCCCCTCATTCACGGGATTATGATGTAACCTTTTCGGCCATAATATGCTACCGTGAACCGCATCCTTGTGTGTCTTTTCCTATAACCTCCCGGGATCTCTAGCTCTAGCTCTTCAAATTGTGGATGACAAATCCTCCACACTAAGCGAGGCATAGCCAAGTAGAATATGCATGTCGTGGCTTGTCTGTCCATGCATATGCAAAACCACGTCCGTATGCCACCTATATATGTAGAGAAATAATGAAGTTAATTAAATTTCTGAGTCATGCATCAATAGTTGAGCTAATTGCATGTATTAATCATATTTTATACCTTCATTGTGATGTTGCGAATGGCTTGTGCAACTCACATGCGGTGCTCGACGGAGGTCATCCACAGTACCGTTGGTTGTCATCCACTTGAACTCCTTGATTGCCCTTTGCTCTTCAGGACCTCTGTGGAAGCAACTGCTTGCTTTTGCGAAGGGCTAATGATGGGATCCACCTATACTTGGGACAATGCTCCGAATGGGCCATCTCGTTTATCGTGGTGGCCACTCGCTCAATCTCTGTCTTCATGCTTTCTTCCTGTTGTTTAAATCTTTGCTCCATTGCTTGGCGCCACTGCTCCTCTTCAAGACAATGGCTGCAAGACTTTTGGAGGTCAAAATAATTTCATCCAAATAATTTAGAACAATGACATTTTGAAGGACAAAATCTCATACTAAATAAAAATGGGAAGCATATTTCCCTCATCAAGGCTTTTGAAGGACAAAAAATGGCTGCAAGAGACACGATAATTTATTTGGTCATAGGTGCATACTGTCTGGTTACTCATCTCTTCCAGCGTGAACAGAGGAAAAGGATGTCTTCCCTCCTGCTGGTGTCCAATATAATTAATGGCACACATCTTGCAGGACACTTGTTTAAGAGCTGTGACTACACTCAAGGCACAAGATACTATTGTGACTTTGTGGAAACGATGGAAGGAAAGAAACAACTGAGTGGTCCAGAAGGAAAAAATGCTGGACTGACAGGTCACAGCTCGCCATGAGCATCAATAAAGAAGAGCTGCAGTGGAGGATTAGATGGGAAGGTTGTCTGGTACTTTTTTTGCTAACCCAGTTCATGCATTCTTCAAAAGTAGAGCCTGGGTCTCTAAAATTAACTCCAGAGTTAACCTAATTCTCAGGAGGGTTCAGCATTGAGGTAGGTGCAACATACAAACAACATCATAGTGGCAATGCCTAATTGCCAATGCAATCACGGTAACATCATATTTGCATCATGTCCATTGGTATGGGTAACATCATGGCACAATGATGTTACCCAGGCTCTACGACTTTTGAGAATGTTAGCAACCTTTAAACGCTATTCTTTTGAGCATGATTAACAAAGCTGTGTATCTTACAGATGCCATGACTAACGCTATTCCTGCGTAAATGATGCATCCGACAAGACGACATTCCGGGATGGCAATGATGCGCCAATGCATGGTTAAGAAAGAGATGTCTGGAATCATGAGCGTGAATACGTGAGCGAAGAGCAAAGCATAAAGAGAGGATCGATGTCCATCGACAGGCAAAAGCTTTTGAGCAAAGCTGCAAAGCACCAAATTTGGGAACTGAGGTCTTTTAGTAACACTTGCAGCATCCTCCTTCAGAGAGAGCGGGAAGCCTCGGTCTGTAAGCCTTCTCAAGGAGCAGGAAGGCTCATGGTAGGGATCGTGGATGAACCCGACCTGGAGCAATAGAGGCAGGAACAATATGGTATGCAACTTTCACACAAACTAATTAATTTACCTGTTGCATTCTTTAGCTACTTTATATGTTAAAAAACAGAGGCAGATGCATGCTTTGGATAGTCTCTGTTTTCTGTTGCCTCGCTGATACGGCGTGGCCGTCGAGGAGAGCGCAGAGGAGAGTGAAGGAGCAAGGAGGCTTGAGAACAAGAGCGCAGGATGTATGGAGGCGGTGAGCTGCTGTCGCCGGCGGCCAATGGCGCCACCTTCAAAGTCAGCTCAGGCCTGACACGGGAGAGAGCTTTATTCTTCGATATCCCTAAGTACAAAACTACCGGCTTCCTTTATAGAGACAGGAGCCAACAAGCCAAAGACTAACAAACCATATCTCTAACAGATCTAATCTCTCTCCCAACCAACACAACTAACAAACTTAGCCACTTTGGACTGCTGTTGTGGACTCTCCTTGGCACCTACGATGCCCATAAGTATACTTGTGATAAAAAGAGTCCACAACATTTCCCCCCTCCCCCTGGAACAGCTCGTCCTCGAGCTGGAACGCCGGAAATACCTTTTTGAAATCCTCCAACGGTGACCAGGAAGCATCAGCAGCCGTCTGGCCTCCCACTGCACCAACAGCTCCCAAATTCCACGATAAAGCCGTGCCCGCACCACCTGCCATGGACCAAAGGAGGCAGCGAAACCGGTGCTCCAGCAGGCGGTGTTCCCACAAATGGCTTCAAGAGAGCAACATGAAAAACATCGTGAATGCGAGCCTGAGGCGGTAAGCGAAGACGATAAGCCACCGACCCAATCCTGGCCAACACCTGATAAGGACCAAAATACCGAGGACCCAGCTTGGTAAAACGAGCAGGTGTAATCCCAACAGCAGTGCGGTGGTGAAGACGCAGCCAGACCCAATCACCCACAGCAAACACCAATTCTCTATGCTTGAGATCATGCTTAGCCCTCATAGCTTCCTGTGCCAGCAAGAGACGCTCCCGAATCTCCAACAGAAATTCATCCCTGTCTCGCAGCTGAGCATCAACGGCTGCCACCGAGCTAACCCAGGCTCATACTGCAATAAAGCTGAGGAGGCGCCCATAAACCACCTGAAAGGAGGAACCCCAATGGCTATCTGAAACAAAGAATTATAGCAGAATTCTGCCCACGGAAGCCACTGCAGCCATGAACGAGGCGATCACCCGCCAGACACCAGCAGATACATGGTGATGACACGGTTAGTCACGGATTGGCCATCCGTCTGCAGGTGAAAAGCCGAACTGAGAAGAAGGGTAACACCGGCCGGTTGGAAGAGCTCCTTCCAAAAATACTAGTGAACACCGGATCTCTATCACTAACAATCGAACAAGGAAAACCATGCGGATGAACTATCTCATCAAAGAAAGCTTTGTCCACAGAACTTTTTGAATAGGGATGGCTGAGGAATAAAATGGGCATATTTGGAGAAACGATCCACCATTAAAATAACTGACTTGCCCCAACCTTGGGAAACCCTTCAACAAAGTCCATGGCAATATCACTCCAAACCGATGATGGCACCGGCAGTGGCTCAAGTAACCCAAAGAGGATGCAAATGCTCTGATGACAGATGCCACAAGTCTTCACAAAGTCCCGCACACGACGGCCAAGACTTGGACCTGTGTTGGATTAGTCCACATCGGAAATTGATGGTGGGGAGCACAACATAAAGGTGGGGCAGTCCTCACCCATCGTGCAAGTCTTTTGGGTTGAGTTAGGCCCAAGTTCTTGTTGTTGTGGACTCTGGACCTAGGCTTGAGGCGCCTGCACATGGGTATAAATTCCGAGCGGCTTCGCTGCTCTCTAACATGTGGTATCGAGCCGAAGGTTGGAAAATATGTGAAAAACATCTTCGGTCACACGTTGACGGGAGCCCGTTAATGTCTCCGTAAGGTCACGAAAATCCTTGTGAGAGAATTGTACTCTGAGCTGTAATAACCTTCCATTATACTTTGGAGGCTTGCTAGAGATAAACCCTCCTTTCTCTTGTAGATCCACTTGCAGTGAACATGCTTCTTATTACCCTTAGGCAAAGGAACAACATCCAATGTGCAGTTCTTCTCCAAAGATGCATCTCATCCTACATAGCTGCAATCCACTTCTCACGGTCACGCAAGCAATGGCTTCAGAATATGTGGCTGGCTCATAACTGCTATCAACCTGTTCAGCACAACTCAAAGCATAATAAATCATGTTACACTCCTCAATAAGACGACGTGGTCTTCCACAACCCTCTTAGACTTGCGGTAGCAATGGGCAAATCCTCATCTAGCTGCAAACAGGGGTAAGTGTTGAACATCATCATGAGCCTCATTATCAACAACTTCATTTTCCAGGTCATCCACAGGCGGCTCCACCTGCACACCTGTATCATCATGCACATGTTGTTGCACCTGCAGGCCTAGGTCCAACGGAGTCCACAACAATAAGAACATCTTCGGGTCACACGTTGACGGGGGAGCCCGTTAATGTCTCCGTAAGATCACGAAAATCCTTGTGATAGGAGAATTGTACTCGAGCCTATAATAACCTTCCATGTTGTGCACACACGAGTTATCATGTGATGAAAGAGTTGGGCTCGATGTGTGATGGGGGAGATTGTTGGATTAGTCCCACATCGGAAATTGATGGTGGGGGAGCACAACATAAAGGTGGGGGCAGTCCTCACCCATCAGGCTAGTCTTTTGGGTTGAGTTAGGCCCAAGTTCTTGTTGTTGTGGACTCCGTTGGACCTAGGCCAGTTGAGGCGCCGGCACATGGGTATAAATTCCCGAGCCGGCTTCCGCTGCGCTCTCTAACAGACTGAAGAAGGACAGACGCAAGCGATGAAGTGTCAGACCGCCCTGAGACCCGTTCTGACCGGCCTGTGTTGCCTGATCCGGCTTTTGCCAAATTTGAGTGTCAACAAAAACCTTATGTTTTTCCTTCAAACTAATATCTTACAATATGCAAATTAATAATATATGTTGTGCGCGCAGAAGAAGTCGACGTGGTGAAGGACCGATTAGGCGAACCGAGAGGGGATTGAATGGGAGCCGATAAAAATTCTTCTCGAAGGAGATGAGAACTCCAACAAGACGAACACGGCTTCCAAAACACGTCTCGACTCAAGTACCCAAGTTGGTCAAGACCACGCAGCCATCAAGTGCTCACGGTCCTAGGAACCAACAACCACCTACACCTACTCGAGAACGCAGCGGAAAAACCAACTCGAGCACTCTTGGGCAACACCGGTCGGGCGGTGAGCGGACCGATCGACCGTCCTGGCCGGCAAAATTTGAGAACTTCCACGAAGGCCTCTACACCGGTCGGGCCGGTAGCTCGCCATCGACCGGTCCAAGCTAGGAAATCCCAAATCCACCAAACTGACCTACCGAGCTCCAAACAGACCAAACTCAAAAGCAAGACCACGGGACAACAACGAACTCACCCAGACGTTCACCCGAGGCAAAACCCACAGAGCCTCTGCACGGTCGGGGCCGGTGAGCGACCGGTCAGCCGCTCGAGGATGAACAGCACCATGGTCAACTCCCCAAATCCAACTCCCGATCTCCCGAATCGCTCCACGAATTTGTGCAAGACTTTGGGGATAGTAGGAACACCTCATGGGCACTCCATAGCCAAGATTTGGTCCACCAAAACTTGCTAAATCAAGAGGAATCGAAGAAATCCCACCAAGAACGCCTCTAACCCTAGAGCCACGAAAACCCCAAAATCGAGCCCCTTTGCTCACGGATTTGGGTGGGGAATCAAAGGGAAAAGAACCACGAAGGGTTCATGCATACATCCCCACCAAATCCCAAGAGAAAGGCCTCGAAATCACTCTAAGAAAATCACCAAGAAAGGGCTCAAAATCACCAAAAGGAGAAAGCAGGAAAGACACATCAAGCCTTGAGGAACCATGAATCATCTATACATACCAAAGAGGTTCATACAAGGTCTAGCTTGCCAGATCATCCTTCCCTCTCACAAGATCTCACCATGAAGCTCTCAAGCTAGTCTCTAAGAAAATCCTAAGGAAAATAGGAAGAGAAAATAGGAAAGCAAATGAGCTAGGGTTCCAGAGATGGCTGCCATCCTCTCACCACTTGGGTTATATGGAGGCAAGAAAGGCGAAAATACCCTTACTAGCTAACTAGGGATACATGCCCCTCAAGGCGAAATCGAAATCTTTGTCTTCGCTCCATCGGACGGATGCCCAGCGACAAACTTGCTTAGCCTCGACGCAAGCCTTGCGATCCCGACGCTGTCCTCCGCTTGAAGATTCCGTCTGCGTCGTGCCGCACACCGGCCGACTCCACCGCCGGTTCTTGGTTCTTGGTCTTGGCTTTGTGGATCAACCAAGGAACCCGGTGGTTTCGGTGAACCACCGGAAACCCGCGAACTCGGTGTAGCCTCGCCAATCACCACTCATGACTCGGCTCCCACGTAGTCCGGCTCGACCTTGGTTTTGAGGCTCAACCAAGAAACCGTCCATGACTTCATCTTGCCGTTCTTGCCACCATGCGGCCGCGCCTTGACCAGCCCGGGTCCCTCGAACCAAGCCTACTTGTCTTCTCCACACACAGGCCTCACGGCAATGACCTTTCGCTTGTTCTTCACACTGCACCGGTCAAGCCGCAGCACTTTGCACCGCAATACTTAGCAGAATCGGTCCACACCACGTTGTCAATCACTCATCACACCGAGGCGACCATCACGGTCCTCGAACCACACGGCTCTCAATCTCCCCTTGATGAGTGCATTGACAACCACACGTTTTGGTAACCAAGAGAAAGGAAAAGAAAAGCGACTAAAAGAAACTCCAACAAGCGATCGAAAGCCAAAGAAAGGCAAAGAGCAACATCACTTGAAGAAGACAAGTCTTGGACCCCTTAGGCAAGCAGCATGACTCGACACATCCGAGACAAAACCATGCTCAAGCAAAGAGCACAAACCATCAAACCAAAGCTCAACAACCACAAAGAGCTCCCCACAGAACCAATGCAACTCCCCACAGGACGAATGCATGCAAACCACCTGCAAGCAGGCGGTGCTTCAGCTTTGCTCGACCGGTCGAACCGGTCACACCTCACCGGTCGGGCCGGTGGACAAGATCGTCCAAACACTGAACTCCACGGTCAGACCGGTGTACCTCTCGGCCGATGCCTGAAAAGCTCAAAATAGCCCGAAACCACTTGAAACCTTCTAAATGCATGCAAAGCCAAAATATGCTCAAACTTCTCCCCTTGTTGACAATGCATGAATCAAGCCAAAAATGCAAAAATGCAACCTAGAGCTTCTCAAATAGACAAAATTCAACAAAGGATGCTACACATGTCCAAATGAGCAAGTTAGATACTCTATAGCGTAATGACATCAACTACATGATCACCAAGTTTCACAACCATTGGGCGAAGCTAAGATAGAATTGAGCAATTTTGCGAAAATCACCCTCTCATGAGCAAAGTCCTAAACATGAGCAAAACATGTCAAAATGGCAAAGCCACACAAACTTCATGCTAGGACAACCATTCTAAGCATAAGACCATCATAAACACCCACAAGCACCTCATGTCATGTCAAAGCCACCGAGCCATGTGCCTACTTCTAGATATGAGACTTCTCATTGGTAGACATCATGCAGCAGTTTAACACCAAAGCAAATTAAAATTAGCACATATGACATGGGAGCACATTTTCAAGCAATTTACATTTCATTTTCAGATTTATAATTGGTACATGAAATGTCTTTTGCGACAAAAGGAACTTATGCCCCTCCACAAGATCAAGCATGGGGCTAAACATTCATGATGGCAAATGAGCCTTTGGCCCCATATGATCAAAATAAGCTATCCAACCACAAATTAAGCATAGCCAAGCCACAAAACATGTCAAGATCATATAAAGGCATTTACTCACAAGAGCATACATATGAGATTTTCAAAAACATAGCCATCAACCATGGATATAAACCAAGATTATCAAGAGCTAAGCCAAACTAACCATAGCTTACCAAATTAGCTCACAAAGACATATATATCATTCCATGGTGAACAATGTATATAGGAGAAGCCTTTCCTAAACAATGCATATGATACAAAATGCATGCAACCTAAGATACAAAGATGCCTATACATCATGTTACATATGCCATGCCAAATGCAAGAAATGCACAAAGGAAAGCTATACATATGCTACAAAGGGCTCCCACACCAACTCAAGAAATCAAACAAACACCAAGCTCCCCATAAGCAGTGAAAGTTGCTTGATCTAGGGGTTTGGTGAAAATATCGGCTAGTTGGTCATGTGTGGGTACATGGATCAAAGCTATCTTCCCTTTCTCTCGTTGTCTCTCGAAATGATACCTCACTTCTATGTGCTTGGTTTTGGAATGGAGCCTTTGGGTTCTTTGCAACACTTATGGCCTGGTGCTATCACATTGAAGTGGGACATGGGTATACTCCTCACCAAAGTCACTCATGGTGTATGTGATCCAAAGGAGGCTGAGAGCAACAACTAGCTGTGACCACATACTGCCTCGGTAGTGGATTGAGCAACACTTCATTTGTTTGGGAAGACCAAGACACCAAAGAAGAACCCAAGAGCTGGCAAGTCCCAGTGGACTTCTATCCAAGACACCGGCAAAATCTGCGTCGAAAATCCATGAAGCGCCAAAGAAGAAGGCTTGAGTACCAAGGCCGAAGTCGGGAGTATGTAAATACCTGAAAATGCGCTTGCTTGCCGATCACGAAGTCTCGGAGACGCTTGAAAGCAGCGCCAGACATCTGAGGGTGGATGTCGGCCTCGTCGCCGTCAAGTAGAGGTAGACCCGATCATGCTCGGTACTCATACGGTCCACGTGTTCACCTTCCTCGTCGCATCAAGAGCTGTAGTCGTACTCATTCGCCATGGCCTTGGAGTCCTCCATCTTGAACTTCCTCACAATGTCCTTGGTGTACTTAGCTTGGTGCACAAATGTTCCTTCCTTTGATTGCTTGATTTGTGGCAGGAAGAGCGCAACTCGCCCATCATGCTCATCTCAAATTCCTGCTCATGTCTTACGCAAACCTTGCAACAAGAGAGTTAGGCGAGCCACCAAAGACAATATCATCCACGTATACACCGCACAATCGGGATATCTACGCCTGCACGAGGAGAAACAAGGTCGATCGACCTTCCCATCTCAAACCCTCTCTCAAGCAGAACCCCTCAACCTACCATACCAAGCTCTAGGCGCTGCTTCCAACCATCTGACGCCTTCCTCAACTTGTACACCGGTGAGTACTTCTCACTCTCAAACCCCGGTGGTTGCCTCACAAACACCTCTTCCTCCAACACACCGTTCGAGCACTCTTCACATCCATCTGGTACAACTTGAACCCTTTAGCCACGGAAAAGGCTAGAAGGATCTGATCGCCTCCAAGCGAGCTACGGAGGCGAAAGTCTCCTCGTGGTCGATCCCTCTTTCGATTACCCACGAGCAACAAGTCTCGACTTGTTCCTCACCACTTCTCCTTTCTCTCCCTCTTTATTTTTCCACCCATTTTGTCCCAATCGACACACCACAGGGAGGGTCAACCAACACCAAACTTGGTTCCTCTCAAAATTCTCCAACTCCTCATGCATCGAATTAACCCAATTATGATCGGATAGCGCGTGTCCAATGTCTTTGGGCTCAAAGGTGGCAACAAAAGCAGCATGGCGAAATGAGAATTGTTAGAACCCTCGACCGTGTAATCGTTCATTCATGTCATGGATGATTCTCGGTGGGTGATCCACTTGCACTCGCGGGAGGTTCTCCTTGATGCTACCTCCCTCAGCAAGCGGCTTCGCCTTGATGTTTGTCGTTGTAGGTGTGGGAGGGCCCGTTCACGATCGTCGTTGAAGTAGTAGGTACATGTTCAGTGCGGGCACCACACCATCTTCATCATCTCCATGTTCATGCTCCTCCTCTGAAAGATCTCCTCGCCAAGTTAGTCGTCACTGCACACTCAAAAACAAAGGCGACTACGTGGGCGTGTCTCGTCGAAGGTTACCTCATGAAGTCTCCACGATTTGGTTAGTTTCAAGATTGAGCACACGAAATGCTCTAGAATGAGATGCATAACCAAAGAAAATGCCATCGACAGACCTAGCCTCGAACTTGTCCAACTTCTTCCCTTTCTTGAGAAGCATTTACAACCAAAGACATGGAAGTGACTCACCTTGGGTGTGCGAGGTGCATCAACTCGTAACGGGTTTTCTTCTTATGAACCACAGGTAGATCTGTTCGACACATAGCCGGTATTGACCGCCTCGAGAACCTTCTCGAGTCCTATGCTCGTCGAGCATCGTCAAAACCATCTCGCCTGAGTCTGTTTTTCCTTTCCACGCCATTACGGAGGCGTATCACGGACTCGAAACTAGTGTTCAAGACCCAAGTCATGGCAAAAGGTTTGAGCGAGAGTTTTTAATTCGAGCCATTGTCACTGCGGATCGCTCGTATGGCATCTCTCGTTTCTTAACCTCAAGACAAGATCTCGAACAAAACCAAAGCGTCTCCCTTTCTCCTCAAGAAAGAACACCCACGCATATCTGAGTAGTCGTCACCACAACAAGGACATACCACTTCCCACCGAGATCGCTGCAGTGGGCCAACAAGGTCCATATGGAGCAGCTCGCATGGGCTCGGTCATCACATCGGTGAGGCGGGTGAGAAGAGGCTACCATCTTGGCATGCCTACACGGCGCACAAACCAACTCTTTCTCAAACCTCAAGTGGCAATCCTCGGACCAAATTGAGTTTACTCAAGCGAGACAAAGGTCAAAGCTCAAGTGACCCAACTTCCTATGCCACTTCCACAACTCACTCGAAGAACCGGCCAAAAAGCAACGCTCCACACGGAAGGCGAGAAATCAGCTCGGAACACTTGACCCTCGGGGAGCGACCATGCAAACAAGGTCCCCTAGAATCTAAAATCCGAGAACCACCGGGCGAAACAACACCTCAAAGCCCTCATCCAACAAGCGGGACACGAAAGCAAATTGAACTGCGATTGAACAAGAGCAACACGCTGAGTGACCTTGTCACTTACCTTGATCTCACCTTCGATAGCACCGCCCTCGCCCATTGTCCCCAAAGGTGATGTATGTCTTGGACACCAGGGACGAGACTTGAGAACCACCCTTGTCTCGGTCATATGCCTCGAGCAAGCAGGAGTCAATCAACCAAACGTTCCTCAAGTCTCCCACCTGAAATTCAAAAGCGAGCACGTGGTGAACAAAGCGACTCGACCGGGGTTAGTACCAAAGAGTAAAACCGGTCTTAGGCCATTTGCTCCAAAGTGGGGTTAGCACAAACCAAATCATCACGCCTATCAAAGCTACCACCACGAACACCACCACGGTAACCACTACGAGAACCAACCCTCTCTAGGCGGAGGAGGCGAAAGCCACGAAAGGAAAACCGTGGATCGTTCCTCCTCTCCATCTCAAAACTCGACTCCTCCACCCCGTATTGAGCACGAGGTGGAAGCGCCTATGGCCCGACCACACCGCAAACTTTCCGGACCAACCACGAACCACGACCACGAGGAAAGCGAGCATCCTCACGAGCACGAAAATCAACTCATTGTCGCGGACTGCCGGTCGGCCGGTGTAGTGCCGTCGGCCGGTGTAGCTCGACAGCCGGACACCACTGCGCCTTAGGTCTCCCAAGCGGAACCGTCCTCCTGTCGCCTTGGCCACAGGCATCTGCATCGAGGCTCGGGTACACCATTAGAGGGTGGTACATCGTCCTTGTTAGCCACTCTCTAGCCATTCTCTCCTCACGCTTCCTCTTGAAGCAAAACTCATCCTTGTGACCATCTCTCCCACAATACCCACAATGGAACTTTATGATTGTGGCTTAGGCAGGCTTGGGTTGGGGCTGCCCACTCGGTTTCTCACCCTTCTTCTCTCCTTCCTCACCTCCTTTGGGCTCACAAACTTCACGGTTTTGAAATCATTTGTTGGGTGAGGAATATGGGTGGATCTGGAGTAGTGTCAAGTTTGTTTACGAGATGGTTAGGCTTGGGCTCAAACTTGTTCTTGTGTCATTTGGTGGTGGGATAGGAATCTCTCCAACTCTCTCAACTCCCTCACCTTTATTCTCTCCAAGCTTATCATTGCCCCAAGTGCTGACCATCATAGCGTTTGGCCGCTATCATGATACCAAGGCGGGGCTCGAGACAACCCGGCTCATACATTTCTCGGCTCATCATTCTCATCACCAGCGATCAACATAATGCAAGCTCCAAATTCTTAAGCATGCAATTCACAAGTAGAGCAAGAAGTGGGAATAGGCTCTTTCAACTTAGCCTCAAAGCGAAGCAGTGTAAGCATGCATCTCATCAATCTTTCCATGCAAAAGCAGGGGCAAGAAGTGCAAGCACCCTAGCAAAGCGGTCTAGACTTAAGCTCGACCACTTCAACCCTAAGCATATCTAGTTCATCACAAGTAGAACATGCTTATCCTTAAGAGCGATGAAGATCAGCTAGGTACACGAGCAATCACGGCAATCAATCTCCGAAACCACGGAGAAGCCTTAAGCGAATCAATCTCAAGCTTAGCATCTAGGTTACGGGTTTCTAGCTCGACCACACGGTTCCTAGCATCTTCTAGTGAGGCCCTAAGCTCTTTCCTCATCTTCTTGGCCTCTCTAAGCATGTGATCGCGATTATCAAGCAAGTCAACCAACTCATCATTCTCCTTGCGCAAAGAGGAGGCTCATCACATACCTCATCCTCGGTCGAGTCAGGAGTCACTCAGTGACTCTTCTTCCTGGACTACTGAGCCATGCATGAAGCCATCTCCATGAGCAGCTCAACCCGCTCAAGTTCTGGATGACTTCTTGTTCTTGTGATCACCTTCATCTTGCTACTCGAGCTCGAGGAAGAGTAGGCGGAGGCTGGAGTCGGCGTCGCTCGCTCAGACCATCGCTCGGGCCTTCTGCCATGGCATCCTTCTTCCTCGTCGCTCGTCCTTGTGCTTGTTCTTGTGCTTGTGATCGCGCCTCGATCGGTACTTGCCATCCTTGCTCGTGGGTGCACCTGTGGCCGTCCTTGTAGCCGTCCTTGTTCTCCGTCTTCTCGGCGTCGGCGGCGAAGTGTCACAGCTTGCCGCTGTGTTCACCGGTTCTCGTGCGACCTCTCGAACCGCTTTGATCGACGCCTCGTCCTCTCCAAACACGTCGAACTCCTCGTCGGCAAAGACATCAAAGAGAGGCAGTACATCACGGAGGATGCGTTAGCGTTAGACTTAGCTCCTTTGCCACCAGCGAGGCGAGACTATGAGAATCGGTCGGGCTCTCGATCTTGGCTGTCATACCACGGTCCAACTCGGCCGACTTGAGCTTGAGCCGAACAGCTCGTTCACGTCAGGTGTCATACTTCTCGGACTCAACAATAGCCTCAAACTTCCCGTCCCATAGTGCGATCCAGCAGTGCAAAACTTCACGGCTCTATCATGATCATCGTGTAGAACCGGCCACATTGGCTCTCATGTTGTTCTAGCAATAGTAAACTGGAAAAGGGCATCGGCCGGACTCGGGAGATGAGTGAAGTTCGTACTCTCTCCGTGAAGTCGCGTACATCGACTGAACACGAGCATTCCCGGCATGAGCATCCTTCAGCGCTCCCAAATCCTACAAGCTAAGTCCTGCATGCAGACCCGATCGGTCGGTGACCCACGAGCCGAAACAAGTAGTCGTGACCTTGTTGTTGGCTTGAACATATCCCTCGATCACTGGAGCAAGGAAGTTCATCGGATGAACATAAAATTTGTGTTCACCGTGACGTCCCAAAGGATCGACCCTTTCAGCGGAGGAGCGCGCCATCGCCTACTGCCACATCGGTAGTTCTTCCCATCGAAGTGCGGAGGACCCGAACCCCGTTCTGGTACGCCATCTTTGGATCTTAGGCGGTAGAGTCAATAAAGACCCGAAGCTCGATACCAATTGAAGGACGATTAGGCGAACGGAGAGGGGAGTGAATAGAACCGATAAAAAATTCTTCTCGAAGGAGATGAGAACTCCAACAAGACGAACACGGCTTCCAAAACACGCCTCCGACTCAACTACCCAAGTTGGTCAAGACCACGCAGCCATCAAGTGCTACCGTCCTAGGAACCAACAACCACCCACACCTACCGAGAACGCAATGAAAACCAACTCGAAAGCATCAACACCGCCGGTGAGCAGCACCGTGACCGTCCCCACCGGTAAAACTGAGAACTTCCAGAGGGCCTCTACACCGGTCGTGTAGCTCGGCCTCGTCGACCGTCCAAGCCAGAAATCCCAAATCCACCAAACCGACATATCGAGCTCCAAACAAGACCAAACTCAAACAAGCAGACCACGGGACAACAACGAACTCACCTGCAGACGCTCACCCGAGGCAAAACCCACAGAGCCTCAGACCGGCCGACGGTGAGCAGCACCGGCCAGACCGGCCGCCGGGCCGCCGGGATGAACAGCACCATGGTCAACTCCCCAAATCCAACTCCCGATCTCCCGAATCGCCCCACGGATTTGTGCAAGACTTTGGGGATAGTAGGAACACCTCATGGTCACTCCATAGCCAAGATTTGGTCCACCAAAACTTGCTAAATCAAGAGGAATCAAGAAATCCCACCAAGAACGCCTCTAACCCTAGAGCCACGAAACCCCAAAATCGAGCTCCTTTGCTCACGGATTTGGAGGGGAATCAAAGGAAAAGAACCACGAAGGGTTCATGCATACATCCCCACCAAATCCCAAAGAGAAAGGCCTCAAATCACTCCAAGAAAATCGCCAAGAAAGGGCTCAAAATCACCAAAAGGAGAAACGGGAAAGACACATCCAAGCCTTGAGGAACCACGCAATCATCTATACATACCAAAGAGGTTCATACAAGGTCTAGCTTGCCCGATCATCCTTCCTCTCACAAGATCTCACCATGAAGCTCTCAAGCTAGTCCTAAGAAAATCCTAAGGAAAATAGGAAGAAAATAGGAAACCAAATGAGCTAGGGTTCCAAGAGATGGCTGCCATCCTCTCACCACTTGGGTTATATGGAGGCAACCGAAAGACTAAAATACCCTTACTAGCTAACTAGGGATACATGCCCCTCAAGGGCAAATCGAAATCTTTGTCTTCGCCCATCGGACGGATGCCCAGCCGACCGCAAACTTGCTTAGCCTCGACGCAAGCCTTGCGATCCCGACGCTGTCCTCCGCTCAAGATTCCGACCGCCGTCACACCGGACGTGTTCGACCGGCCGACTCCACCGGCCGACCGCTCGAGCGCTGCACCTCCGCCTTCGGGTTCTTCGGTCCTTGGCTTTGTGGATCAACCAAGAACCCAAAGTGGTTTTCTGGTGAACCACCGAAACCTCGAACTCGGTGTAGCCTCCGCCAATCACCACTCATGACTCGCTCCCACGTAGTCCCGGCTCGACCTTGGTTTTGAGGCTCAACCAAGAAACCGTCCATGACTTCATCTTGCCGTTTTGCCACCATGCGGCGCACTTGACCCTCACCTGGCCACCGGGTCCCTCGAACCAAGCCTACTTGTCTTCTCCACACCGAGGCCTCACCGCAACCCACCTTTCACGCTTGTTCTTCACCTGCACCGCACCACCAAGCCGCAACCTGCACCTGCAATACTTAGCCAAGAATCACCACACCACGTTGTCAATCACTCATCACACCGAGCGACCATCCACGGTCTCGAACCACACCGGCTCTCGTGAGCTGCGTGCAAAATGTATGTCTTCGTGTTTAATCACTATGTGTTTTAATCATACTTCTCCTTTATCACAAAGATACACAAACCCTGTTCGAGAATTCTTTAAATTAGCATCTGAACTTCGAGTGAATATTCAATATATATATGAATGTGTCTCCTCTCATATGGGTAATAATTTTTTTTCTGCACGCGTAAAAGTCTAAAGTGATTCCAGATTTTCAGTATCCAGCTATCTCCTGTTCCGCTGCAAAATGGGTTTTGTTGCACAGTCCAGTCCGCTGCTGGACAATGGGTTTCTTATGTTTACTTTTACTTTTACACAGAATTTGATGTTATTTTCTTGTTCAGACCGAAGAGACGACCCAAATTCTATAGCCACAAATTTATGCCGGTAATTTTATCTTTATTTCATTTGTAGATGGCGGCCGCATAGCAGCCACATGTTCATCGTCAGATCAGGGGCACGGATGCCCAGATGTCTCCTTGAAGCAGCCACGCGGTGATGCCAAATCTATTATTGACGATACTGTCCCTGTCGCGCTGCTGCTTGCAGCAACCCCACAGGAACACCTGCCTCCACATAGCCGCCTCCCATGGTCATCGAGAGTTCTGCGAGGCAGTTGTTCAGCGCAAGGCGTCTCTCCTCGCGGCCGTCAACGCGGACGGGGAGACGCTGCTCAAAGCCGTGGCAGGCAACCATGTTTGGTTGGCTCCTTTCTGCTCATTGCAGCACGAGCTAAACGAGGCAATCCTGCAGCAGGACAAGCAGCGCAACGCGCTGCACCACGCCATCCGCAGTGGCCAGGGAGCTCGCATTGAGCTGATAGCGGCGGCGCTGCTCTGTCGCGCTGTCAACGAGGACAGAGTCACCGATGTTCATCGCAGTAATGAGGATTTCGCGGATGTCTTTGAGAAGCTGTTGGAGACCTGATTCTGGTTAAAGGACGGCGCCCTGCATGGAGAAGGAATAATACAGGTCAGTCGACTCATGAGTGTGTGTGTAATACATACTGGCCTGGTAAATATGTAACTATATACTGAAAAGCTAGGATTATAGTGAAATCTAATTACTGTTCAATCTCTGTATATTATACTAGTCCGGCCTATATATATATTATAAACGACGATGTATGTACAGTGATTAAATCTAGAATAAGCACGCCATGGACGTGTTCAAGACGTGCTGTGCTGTCGTAGGCTAGTTGGTTCGTGAGCAAGAGCTCATGAACATGTGTCTGTGTCACCGTGGCCATGTGCAGGCATTTGTGTGCGCCTGCGGGTCGGCAGCAGCGGGTCGGGTCCAGGACCGCGCTACAGGATGTGTCTCCGCTGGTGTTCCGTGTGACCGAGTCGTAGGTGGTTCAGAGGAGTGTGATCATAGGAAGCCGCTAAACAATGTGTGTATGGCACATTGTGGGCAAGTGTGTTCGCAGATCGGGCACAACCATCGATAGAGAGCTCCTCGCCTACAGAAGCCCAATGTCGTAACTCACCATGTTACCGTGAAGAAGGCCACGACATCGAACTATTGGCCGGGTGTAGAACTTTACTATTCATCTTCTTCCTCCGTCCGCGAGTTCGTGAGAGCTGTAGTGAGCTAGAGGGGCTGGAACGCATGCTATCGATTCCAACAGGTATCCAGCCCGATTAGGATGGTGAAGGCGGTCGCGTTCGAGTCGACGTCGCCGTTGCGCGGCACACCCAACTCGGCGTGGTGGAGCCGCTGACCAAGGGCAACTACCAGGAGTGGTCTTGGTTATGCTCAGGCTGGAGTTGTGGGATGTGGTCGAGGACGCGAGCAAGGACCAAGGATCGCCAGACGCTATCCGTGATCTCCGCGCGCCAGATGAAGGTCGGGCTCGCTGAAGAAATCGGTGAAGGAGGCCTGGGACTCAAGAAGATGTGTTAGCGACAACGCGCGTGAAGGCGCCAATGTGCAGCGGTGATGAAGAAGTTCGAGAATTTGAGCTCCGATGGCAGTGGCGGTGACTTTGCCGCAGTGTGTGATCGCTTAAGCATGTCTGCGTGACCAGGCAAGGTGCTGACCGACTAAGGTGGTCAAGGTCTTGCGCCGTTCAAGGAAGCTCAAGAAAGTGTTCCATCGAGATCCACGCAACCGACCATGACACGGACGAGTCGTTGCCCTGGGTCGCGGAGTAGTTAGACAAGACGAGCCAATAAGTCTGGCGATCATCATGTGTTATCTAAACCTAAACCAGTTTAATGTCTAAACGCTACCACTAAGCCTATGTTGTTTAGCCTGTTAAACATATCCGTTTAATGCTATTTAGCCCGTTTAAACAAGCATTTAAACAGATTAAACGCCAAACGATGGTCGACCACTTGTCTACCATTTCCATCTAGAAACACTCTAGGCCCGGGAAGCGCGTGCAGCGTGGAGGCCATGTGGTGGCGCTGTGGTGGTGTCTATGGTGAAAGATGATGACCATCCATGAGCTCGGCATGACGGAACCGCTACCGAGGAAGGTGCGAAGGATGCGGGCATATGTCAAGAGTGCCCGGAAGAGGAAGGAGAAGGCTCATTCTCTCGACGAAAGGAGGCTCTATGAAGTTCATCTCCACCATGTCATGCTGATGGAGATTGTTAGTCAAGCGCCATGACGTGTTCAAGATGCATGTGTGTGTGTGTGTGTGTTGTCGTAGGCTAGTGGTTCGTGAGCAAGAGCTCGCGTGTTGCAAATGTGTGGACATTGTGTTCATTTGCAGTGAGGTCGGGTCCAAGACCGGCACCAGGAGGATGTCTCGCTTGGTGTTATACAGTCGAGGTGGTTTTTAGGAGTGGTGTGTGTGTGTGCGTGATCCCAGACGCCACACGCGTCGAAGCACAAGTGCGCTAGATAGTGGTTGTGAAATCACCTCGGTGAAACTCCTAGCACATCTAAGCCCCGGGGCTAACTTGGACAGAGAAGTCGAAACTTAGATTTGTTCGAGGGAGAGACGCGCCTAGGGTTGTCCCGAGATCGAAGTTACTCAACTCAACCGCTGGAGACGAAAGGAGAGCAATAGGGGTTGGAAAAGTAGGGTTTGGGAAAATTAGTAAATTGATAATGATGATTGGATGATAGCTCTCAATCGCCATGACCCTTTATATTTATAGGGTGGGAGGTCTCCACCGCAAGCAACGCTTTACAACTCGGAATCAAGCCAAACTCCTAATTCTACTACTGTGACTGACTGACCCCCCGGCGAGACCACCTGTGGCCTACGATCACAAGACACACCCAGCCGAGCCTCGAGACCGTGACCGGCTGTGTTGATGATCCGCCTTACCAAATTTGAGTGTCAACACATGCCCCTGTTTTTAGTAAAGCTTATGCTAAAAATAAGTCTAAGAGCATCTGTTGGCCATTTTTATGCTAAGGGTGATTTTCATAGAAATCGGCCATGATTCTCTTGCCATACACTTGGGTAGAACTTCTTCAAATATCTACCATTAAGAGCCTTGGGCGCTGTTGTCAAAATGACTCACCAAATAAGAATTTCGAGCAAACTCTCACAATCTTGTAAGGACCTTCCCAAAGCCTCTTGTTGTTTTGTCCTGGAATCGCCAAAAGTGTGTTGACGCTCGGTCGAACACACGGCTTAGATCGCCTTTTAAATCACCTCTGAAACTCAGACGGGCCTCTAATGGCTGGGGCTGGTCTAACCATTTATAGAGATGTCGAAACCTAGATTCGCTGCAGGAACTCTGAATAGTGCGCCTAGGTTGTCACGAGATCACCACCAACTCCCACAACCACCATGGAGAAGAAAGAGGAGAGCAATAGGGGTTGGAAAGTTAGGGTTTGGAGGAAAATAGTAAAATTGATAATGATGATTAGATGAGCTCAATCGGCCACGACCCTTTATATTTATAGGGTGGGAGGTCTTGCTCAAGCAACGCTTACTACGGAATCAAGCCAAACTCCTAATTCTCAACCGGTGACTGGCCCTTGAGATATGACCTCCTGTTGTTCGATCGGTCTTTGCCAAATTTGAGTGTCAACACATGCTGCTTTTAGTAAAGCTATGTTTGAAAATAAGTCCGAGGACCACATAGCATGTTGTCGCCCATTTTATGCCAAGGGTGATTTTCAGAAATCCCATGTATCTTCAAGCCGCCTTGCCATACACTTGGGTAGAAGTTCTTCAAATATCTACCATTAAGAGCCTTGGCAGCTGTCCTTGTAATGATTCCACCATATAAGAATTTGAGCAAACTCTCACAATCTTGTATGGACCTTCCCAACTCAAGACCATTTACCAAACTTGTTGCTCTTGGATCCTATAGGTAGAATAGTCTTCCAAACCAAATCTCGACTTGAAAAGACGTAGCCTTTACCATCGATTGTATGCTCTAGCAACTCGCCTTTTGTCCTTCTCATTTCCAAAGCCTCCAATCGCTTGTCGGTCACTTCATCAATATTATCCATCATCAAAGCATAATATGTATCAACATTAAGATCATTTTCTTTGCATGTCTATATGCTAGATTCACATCAGCAAATGGCCTTGACCATACACAAGCTCAAAAGGAGTAACCTTAGTAGCACCATGTCTAGAAATACGATGAGCCCACAAAGCCTCGGATAATACTTCATGCCATCTTTAGGATTGTCTTCATCTTCTTCTTAATAAGATTAATCAAAGTTTTATTGCTAGACTCCTTGACCATTAGCTTGAGCATAATATGGAGATGAATTGAGCAACTTAATACCATAGGATTTAACAAAATCACGCACCTCTTTAGCCACGAATGAAGTACCTTGATCCGTAGTTAAGTCTGTGGAATACCAAACCTATGTATAATATGCTCCAATAAACCCAATTACCTCCTTATGTGTCATGTTCTGAGAGGGATTGCTCACCACTTAGTAAAATAATCGGTAGCCAAATCACAAAGCAATCCCCTTTGACGACATGTATCTTGCCAATAAATCCAATCCACAACCTGAAGGCCAAGGCTTGATAATTGGATGCATCAACACGAGGTACTAACTGAACATATCCATGCTTGACACTCTTCACACCCTTTGTAGTACCAAAACAATCGACTATTATAGTAGGCCAATAAAAGCAAGCTCTCCTAAGGAGCCACTTCATCTTGGGAGCCGATTGATGAGTACCACAAACTCCTTCATGAACCTCCCATAGCCAATCTTGCTTGATCGGACCCAAAACACTTTAGAAGTAGATCATCCGCCATCCGAGGATATAACTCATCATTATCCTAAACAAACTTAAGCGCCCACCGCCGACTTTTCTGACTTATACCTTTAGGATTGCAAATACTTAATCGAGGTTTCTCCAATCATCCACTTCGTTCTCCAGTTTTAGAAGAAACATGGCCAAGGGATTGCCCCGAGGGCTCATCGCCGACCCGACTCTACCACTTAAAATAGATTTTTGCAACATGTATTTAATTATGTCGTTTGGCATGCAACATAACAAGTACTAGATAATAAATAATGCCTTAACTTGGTACAAGCATAATATAAAGATAAGCATAGTTTCTCAATAAAAGTGTACCTCGTTTCCTCCAATAATCTTCTACTTTCATAAGCAGCAATATACTCCTTTCCATCGCTTGAGTCAAAACAGCCCCAATCAACACTTTGCTCCGCCCGCAACATAAAGTCGAATGGAACACCACTTGGGTGCTTGAAGAACATGCGAAGTCGTAGTTTTAATCTCATCAAAAGCCTCTTGTTATTTTGCTCCCAAGTGAACTCAGCTCCACTTTTAACCGAAGTAAAGGAGTAAAAGCATCAACCTTCCTAGACAAGTTACAAATGAATCGCCTCAAGTATTAACCTTGCCCAAGAATCTTTGTTACTCTTTTTACAAGTAAGAGCTTGAACCTTTTAATCGACTCAATCTTTTAGGATCGATTCCACACCTTTCTCATGCACAATGAAACCTAAAACTTGCCACCGACACTCCAAAAGCACATTTGAGTGGATTCATCTTTAAGCCATATCGACGCATTTTTCAATGCAAGTCTTAAATCGGCTAAATGAGAATTATTGCGATTTAACAACAATGTCATCGATATAGACTTCTAAGATTATACCAAGCAAGTCATGAAAATCAAGTTCATAGCCCTTTGATAAGTAGCACCAAGCATTTTCAAACCGTAAGTCTTGACTACCCACTCAAACAAGACTACAACTCGGACATATGAAAGCCGTTTTGGAGATATCCTCTGACCATAAAGATTTGATTGTAACCAGCATTACCATCAAGAAACTAAGAATCCTATGTCCAGATATTAACAAGAAAGTCGGCTATAGGCATAGGATATTCATCTTTAGGAGTAGCTTTATTAAGATCTCTAAAATCAATGCAAACACGAAGTTTCATTGTTCCTTTTTCTCAACAGGCACAATATTAGAGATCCAATCAAGATATCGACAAGGCCTAATAAACTTAGCATCAAGCAACCGATTGATTTCTTCTTTCACTCGGTCATAAGTATCAGGATTAAAATTCCTACAATGCTTTTATATAGCTTAAAACTAGGTTTAATGGGTAAACGATGCTACCAAATCACGACTTGAACCAAGCATCACATTATAAGTCCAAGCAAAGCAATGACATACCTTTAGTAGCTTTATTGACTCACGCTTAAAATTAGAATCAAGATTCTTGTTTACAAATGTCGGCCTAGGTATAGTGCCATCACCAATGTCTATCTCCTCAAGAGGATCACCGACATAAACCCTTGTCCTAACTTGCCCAAATCATCAAGATCCTCGATAGCTTCACACGTATCGTTCTTATGCGTACCGATAGTGATCAATCCTCTGCTACAACCACTCTTTGTTGAACTCATTGAGTCATATGAAGTGGTTTAGCCGATTATCAAACGCTTTATGATGAGGATGAAGCCATCATTGGAATAGCTTACAAACTCATAATTAGACAAATCTAAGCCGATAGACATTTTACATCATCATGCACACCTATAGAATGACTATCACCATACACAACAATTATCACCATGCACTACTTCTACCTCATCATCTATCCATTGTATTAAAATTTGGTGCAAGGTAGAAGGAATACATTTATTTGCATGAATCCAATCACGACCAAGGATAAGATGTTACCTTGTGTCTCAAAGAACGAAGAAAGCCGTGGCAGCGTCTTGCTTCCAATAGTGAGCTCCATAGGAGATCACGCCTTTAGCTCCTATCGGCTCGCCTCTTCCAACTCACCGACGGTCATGTTGGTCTAGATCAACTCTCATCCGAACCTCCAAGCTTCTTGAATAGAGAATACGGCATCAAGTTGACAATCACACCTCCATCCACCAAAGATCCGAGAGATAGGCTTCCCATTGATGACCCTTCATGTACAAAGCCTTCAGATGATTATCAGCATCTTTGGGCTTCTGAAATATAGCATCCTTTGGCCCAAAGTCAAGATGAGAAAAGTCCTCCGTAGGCACCGAACCATCTACAAACAAATGGACTAAATTAATATCAAGGTTCATCCGCCTAGAGAAGAATCAGAATCCACAAGCTCCTCATCATCTTCTAAAGCAGGAACCGACGATAACTTGTCATCACAAGCCGTAGGGACTGAAGAAGTGAAGCCGGGCGGCACCTCTCGGAGAGCCGGCTGACCGTCGGTATAACCGCCTCGGCGGTTGAACCGCCTCTCTTCTGGGTGTCGTCTTGACTTCCACTCTTTCCCGTGGTACCATGGGCTCAGAACTATTGAAAGCCTCGTCCCTTGTTTCTCCAGGCTCCTTCTCTCTTCTCCGTAGCCTCGTGCGTTGAAGCTTCCTCCTTTGAGTATGAGTCAAACCGGAGGGCACCACCTTGGCAAGAAGTACTCCGGACAAGACTTGCTTCCACCGGCCTCATGATCATTTGCAGCAACAGATCCCTTTTGAGTAGGTGTCACAATCTGATTGTTCATCACAACCAGTCCTTTGCCACTTTTCTCAATGGGAACGTCCATTGTCCAAATCTGGATAATATCAAAGCTTGTAGTCCTCTCTGGGTCAGTGTCCTTCTTCCTCAACCTCCTCCTCTCTCGATTTTGGGCTTGTACACTGTTTTGGAGGAAGTTGCACCTTCTTGGGCGGTGATCACCTCAGGGCGATCTAACCGGTTAGCTCGGTGGCCCTGTCCAAGTTCACGTGGAGTCCAGCGATTTTGTGTAGGTCGTGAAATCTGGTCCAGAGTTGGTCTCCTTGGTCCTCCCCATCCGTGATGGAAGGATTGCTGATAAGGTACCCACATCACTCCATTGTCGTATTGAACGAGGTAGATTTGAACTTGAAGGAGCCCAAGTTGGAGTAAAGTGTTGCCTTTGAGATGATTCACCGAACCTCGACAATGTGCTATGGGCGATGGCGATGACCTCTCTTGATGTGGAGGTGATCTCATCCTTTTTTTAAGGGTCGATCGCTAGTAATGGCCTTTTGTTTAGAATATTTGTCAAATAGCATATCAAAGGTGGCCTTTGCCTTTGGGACACTCGATTCTTTGCCACATTGAGCTTCTTTCAATCTCGCCGCTTGAACAAGCATCTTGGCGACCATGTGTAGGGGTCTCACCGCCAAGCATCTAACCGGTCTACCGCCTGCGAATAGGCCCGGTTGTTTGCGACCGAGATGGCGTGACGCGTGCCCCCATGTCCGTAAGCTTTGATGGATTTTGAATGTCTCTCTGCCATCAGGGGTCTTCTCCTATGCTACTTCTCTTGTCAACTGCTTTTCCTCAAATCGGGCTTAGCTTCCCGACCACCACGTTTACCCTTAGTAGCTTGAATTGATGCGCCAACCAGAACCTTGGGCTGCTGCAACTCCATGGTATTGACAGGAAAAGGTTGCTTGTCCACTTGCATTTCATGAAGCATCAAACGACCTTCATTAATGACCGATTGAATCTGACGACGAAACACATTGCAATCGTTAGTGGCATGAGAATAAGAATTATGAAACTTACAATATGCACATCTTTAATTCCATCAAATGGAGGCATAGTATGAGAAATCTTAATGTTTCCAAGCTTAAGTAATTCATCAAAAATACGATCGCACTTAGAAACATCAAAAGTAAATTTTAGTTCTTCTTGCCGACCTTTAGTAGCCGGCTTAAGTGATGCACAAGAACTAGCTTTAGCCTTTGAAGGCCACACAAACTCAGCAACATAAACCTCATTCTCGTCGTCTGTACTATCAGAATCATACTCAATCATATGAACATTAGACCGAGAGACTTAGAGTGTTCTTTTTCCTTATTCAATTTTAATTCTTATGCCATACCTCTAACAAGCACATTAGCAAGAGTATGAAATTCTATACCTTCTAATCTATCTCTAATAGCAGATCTTAATCCTTTAGCAGCTAGATCAGCAAGGTCAGAATCGGTAAGAGACAAATTAAAACAACGGTTTTTAACTTCTTTAAAGCGCTTAAGGTAATCGGAAACCGACCTCTTTATCTTGCCTAACCGATGTTAAATCACGCTTTTAATTGATAGCTCCACTAAAGAAGTGGTCATGAAACTTTGCTCTAATTGATCCTAAGAATCAATAGAGTTGGGAGCTAACGAAGAGAACCAAGCAAAAGCGGTACCAGTTAAAGACAATGAAAATAAGCGAACTTTTAAAGAATTAAAGGTACCAGCTTCACCTAGTTGAGCAAAGATATTGGCTAATATGTTCCTGTGTTGTACGATTATCATCACCACTAAATTTAAGAAAATCGACATACGCCAACTGTGGGGAAAAGCCACATAATCAAAATCGGCCCTATATGGTTTTTGATACGCCGAGCTTATTTCTCATCATATTAGCTACTTCTTCCTTAAATTGAGCAAATTCATTCCTAGCAGCTAACTGAGATCGCATTGCAGCTGATGTCAAGTTACTCACAGGGGGTTGATTAGGATTTTGAATGCGATGCAAGTCGGTAAACACATCATTAGGCACACCATATGATGAAGCAACATTAGGAATAGGTGGTGATGTGTGAGCTATTGTGCTATACATTGGTGGAACAGTACCATAAGGATTATTTTGACTCTGAACCAATGTACTAGGCACAATCGACAAAGGCAACGGCTGGTCCGGAACCATCACCATCTGATCGATGCAGGCGGTTAAACCGCCTAGAGGGGCGGTTTAACCGGGTCGGTTTGGGCAATGGCGATTGTCCCGGATAAAACCCCGTCGGCATACCATATATAGGAACTTCAGGTGAAGCTTCTGGTGCTGCCAACGTGTTTGGATGTAAAATCCCCTGTGAATCTACTTGAGGGATATGATCATCAGGTATATCATTACTAACACGTTTACCCTCTACTTTTTCAAGGCGAGTAATAACACTAGCAACCAAACTATTCTGATCATTAAACGCACGTTCAAACTTATCGGAAATAGTAGATAACTGCGTAATTAAATCAGTGGGAGGTGTTTGGCTTATAGTGGGTATTACCTCAACCTTGTCTTTGTTCATCTTGATCGCCGACAACTCGAACTCTTGAGCAATTGTCACTTTGCCTGAGCGATCCTTCTTGGCTCCAGAGAGAAATTGTCGCTTGATGTACTTTGAAGCTCACCGTACTTTCCTCCGGTCTTCCTCGCTAAGTTCCTCGATGTTCACCATGATCACGTTGTTCTTGTCGAGATCACAATGTGCTCCGATGCAAAGATCGAAAGATCAGTTGTAGAAACAAGATCTTTCCCCAGCGGAGTCGCCAAAAGTGTGTTGGCCGGCCTGTGTTGCCTGATCCGGTCTTTGCCAAATTTGAGTGTCAACACCGCCATAACCGAGTCGTGCGCACGGCTCGACGTCGTGGGCGAGCGTGTTCCGAGCAAATCGGGCGCAACGGCTGTCGTGGAGGAGAGCTCACCGGCCTACAAGAAGCCCCTATGCTCCTCGCTGTAACTCGCCAGTTCCGCTTTACCGTGAAGAAGGCCAAGATACTAGAGCTATTGGCTCTGTGGCGTTCGCCGGAACTTTTACAGTTCATCTTCTTCCTCTGTCCGCGAGTTCGTGTAAGAGCTGTAGCGAGCTAGGCGAGGGGGGAGCTGCGGGAACGTGTGTTCCCGGTCGATTCCAACAAAAGCTCTCATACGTACTGTACGATCATTGACTGATCCACAGCTAACTACCTTTCGTCCATGGTTGTTTGCTTTCATCAGTTATCGCTGAAAAGATCATTGAGAAACGCCCATGGCTGGCCAGAGAAGGAGAAAAGGAGGCAAAGTACACTCCAGTGCAGCTGGCTGTCCACTGGAACAGGGCTGAGGTGCTAGAATTACTGTTGAAACGTGACTGCTCTTTAGGGTATGGAGTCTCCGTGCCACATGGCGACCCACTTCTTGTTAGTGCCGCATTTCATGGCCACGTTGATGTTGCTATAAAGCTACTTCAACATTGTCCGGATGCTCCCTGTGCCAAGGCAAATGGGACGACATGTCTTCACAAAGCTGTACAGTTTGATCAGCCGGATTTTGTGGAATTCGTCTGCCGTTCACAGCTCCGTAGACTCGTAAACATGCGCACCAAAAGAGAAGGAAAAACAGCTCTGCATTATGCAGTCGAGAGGTGCAATCCGAGAGTTGTTGCTGCTTTGCTCTCCCATGAAGACATAGACCTCACGATGTTCGACAAGGAATTCAAGTCAGCACTCTGGAAACTATTTGATGCCAGCGATGACGCCAAGACTTTAAACTGGGTACATACCTAAATTCCTCATATGTTGGTCTATTGATTACTGAACCCCACATAAGCCGTAAATATTCGACTGTGCTCCTTCCGATCATGACTGGACTACTTTTAGCACCAATTATGCATTATTTATCCTTTGAATACAATTTCTTATTCGTGCAGACTGAAATCGTCGTTCAAATGCTGGAAGCTGATCCCAAAGAACCAACCTCTATTATCAATGTTCAAAAGGCAACCAAAAAGAAATTGACTTCTGCAACGAGGAAAGATGTCAAGGAACTGACAGAGACATACAAGCAACACTTCCCTGGTGGCGACCCTCATCGCCACAATTACATTTGCTGCCGCTTTCACCTTGCCTGGAGGATACAGCAGTGACACTGGAACGGCGGCACTTCCCATCATGGCAAGCAACTTTGCATTTCAAGCATTCTTGATCTCTGACACGTTAGCAATGTGCTCCTCAATTATTGTTGCCTTCATATGCATCTTAGCAAGGTGGGAGGATTTTGAGTTCTTGCTTTACTATATATCCATTACCAAGAAGCTTATGTGGTTTGCATACATGGCAACCGTCACGGCATTTGCAACCGGTTTATACACTGTTTTGGCCCCCCATCTCCCGTGGTTGGCTATAGCAATTTGCCTTCTCCCAGTTATATTGCCCATTCTTACTAAAGTGCTTGGTGAATGGTCTTCTTTAAAGCTCCGGGTTCGCTTGTTGAAGCTCAGGATTCAGTTCGGCCTAACTTCCAACTCCGCCAAGCCTGTTAACCTCGATATGGTTGTCTGATCTCATCAACTTGTCTGTTATATATCATATATGGGTCCGGTGTCCCAGCCAATATGTTCATTATTATCTTTGATTAGAGAATTGTATGGACAACGATGTTGTACCTTTTGTAATCGAAAACGTCATATAAAGACTAAGCAGTACAAGTTCAGCAGTGCTTATGTAACACCCTGAAAGTTTAGGATTTCAAGATGTGATTATGAAGAATAATTAAACAACAATTTTCTTGGTTTTTTTTAAAAAATCAATATTTATTTTCTTATCACGAATTGTATTAAAGGAAACAATTGGTTGTTTATCTAAAGTAAATAATGAATTTCTGTGTGTGCTGCATTCCTTTTCGGTTGCTTTTGTTTGTTTGAATTGGTAGTTTTTAAAATCATTCAAAAAGATCAAACCAAAAACCAAAGATGGCCGGCAACCACAGAAGCCAGGAGCACGCCGCGGCCACGGCAGGCCAAGCTTGAGTGAGAGGCGCGAAAAGGATGGACGAGGAGGGAAGACAGATCGGAGGGCGCACAGCAGGATTAGGGAAATTTAGACGAGGGATGGGAACGACTCCATTACAGAGGTTGCTTTACAGGTTACTGCTGCAACTGTTTTTTTTTTCTTATGAAAACTTTTATATTTAGCAATTCTTCTTTTAGACAAAGGAAATAGAGTAACACGAGTGCGGATATACTAAGGCTGTAAAGCTCGCACTAGGCCAGAGACGATTTGTCCTAGCGGCTAAAACAGGTCTTTGATGCAGCAAAACACCCGTCAGCAACTTTGAGCTAGTAGAAATGACACTTTGTCCGGCGGACGCTTATGCCACCCGCCAAGATAGAGGCTTTCGTGCTAGCGGTTCTTTATGCCGCCCGCCAGCACAGAGGCTTTCTGTGCTGGCGGGTGCTTATGCCACTGCCAGAGAAAGATTTTTTCCCATTTTGCTATATAATTCTATAATCATTTATTAATTGTATATAATTCACCATTTTCGTTTATTATTTTTGTTTGGCTGCTATATTCACCTGTATTTTTTCATATTTGTATTTGTAGGCTAAATTCACCTGAATCTATTATTATTTGTATTTAACCGCCAAATTCAAATATGTCACAACCACATAATCCAAACTAGAATATAATAATACATAAGTCACATTACTAAAAAACATCGCACATAATAGATAACCTTAGGACACCCATCTACGTAACCTTTCGCATCGTCCAAAATCAACACTCCTTCGTTATCGAAGAATTCTCCATCCTCATGGCAATCGCCATGTCCGCACAAATGTTGTCAATTTGCTTGTCACTAAGCTTCCCCACGATCCCTCGATGGTAGGCATCTGCACGTAAACACAATAAATGAAGATTATTTTGCATTACCATTAGGATGATAATTAGCACATGGTTGTGTACAAACAATAGGCTTACGCCTTGAGGATTCGCGTACCTCCCATTATTTCTCAAGACCGCATAACGTAATACTCACATAGCACAATGCCAGGAGGTTGTTTGTAGCACTGCAAACAAATTAAAAATGATTGGTACTTATTAACAGAAGTGTACAACTCTAATAAAAAACCAAGTTGTTATTATATGTTCGACCCAAGTGGCATGTGGTACCAACAATTTTTCCCTATTTGGAGGGTTGCCCACCATTGATTCTCAGATAGCCTATACGCACTTTAAGGATACAAAGACAAAAGTTAGAAATACAATTTAAACTATAGCCCATACACGCAATATTAATTATTGCAATGAGTTGTCTTACTTTCTTACAATGTTAATGAATTGCCGGTAAGCATCCTCTTTATAGTGTAATGAGTCGAAGACCGACATCGATCCATGCTCGGACATATGTGTAAGCAAATGAAATGATCTCTGCAATAAATTAAAATAATTAATATAAATCAACCACAGAATATATCTATTTATATATATGTAGTTATTAGAATGATCATATTGCCTTATTAACATAAATGCACATGCGTGCAAGATGATCTCAGTGGGGTGTTTGATCAATTTCATGCGGCAAGAGCCTTTGTTCGATCATGTTTAACATTATGGGAGAACTTATCTTACTATTACTTTGGAGACTTCTTTTGGACTCTCCACGTTAATCCTCATTAGGCGTGCTAGAAAAAAAGGAGATAAATCCAAAGTAGGGAAATGTCTACATAGTTGAGCTAAGTTCGAAAATGAAAGATTGTGGTGATGTCTTGGGTGGTCCAAGGTAAGCTTTGAAATAGACACGCAAAACCCAAAGCAGGAAATATAGCAAGAGAAATGAAGACTAAACATATTCATTGTAGCAAGATGCACACTACATGTGCCATATGTTTGAAGGAAAAGTGGAAGTAAACTGAGAGAACATGATAAAACAGATTACTTGAAGCAATGTCTAATTAATAGTGGGTCCCTTATTTCATTTTTTTTGAGATAGTGAAAAGGACTAAGAAATATGAGGAAAATTGTAAAATAGCCACTATTTTTTTGGGTAAGACCATGATATTTGTTGTCTCATAAATATAGTTACCTAAACCATTGTAGAATAAAATTCGTTTTCACCCACCAAATGCTACATATTACAGTAGTAACTAAATCAAGGTTTTTAATCGCGGGCTATCAAAATAGCGGCAGCCGCTCGACCGCTATTACAGCTATAGCGACCCTATAGCCGCGCAATAGTGCAGTAGCATTAGTTGGCTGCTCACGCGGAACAATAGCGCTATTTTATTCAAATAGCAGAAAATATGACAGCAGCACATAATATGATAAGTTGATAACCACAACCACAAGTCCACAACCAACATAATTAAGTTCATCATTCAACGATGAAGGCATCAAGATCAAGTACATAAGCAAAGTGGCAAACACCAAACATCTATAAACATTAAACAAATAAACAGCCATAGCCATCCACAATTCAAAGGAACGGCAAACAACGATAAAGACATCAAGTCCAAGCGCAATGATTTTCTATTCGGGCTATGTGTTTGGCCTACATCTCATTTTTGTCACCAAAAACCAAGCATTAGCGGCGCTATGGCGCTAAAATGGAATAGCGGTGCGCGCTATAGCGGCGTTATAGCATCAATAGCGCCGATAGTGCAAAAAGCAAGATTTCGGCATGAGCTCCGAGCCGCTATAGCGGCGCTATTAGCGTGCTATTTTTCCATGAACTAAATACATGTTTACATGAGGCCCCGTCAAAGAGAAACTAAACTCTATCACAACCGGATAAGGACACATAAAATATTTTGGATGAGTATTATGTTATAATATTAAAAATGAGAGTGAACAAAGAAATAAGCAATTTTAATTAGATGTCAACTTTAGATCTATCCATGATTTTTTATAAAACTTATATACTAAAATTACTAGCCTGCAAGAGCATGGTTTGATTGATGAACTAGTTTTAGTAATAAATAAAATATAATAGCGTTTGTTCAAAGGTAGAGCATTTAGGGTGAGGGAGTCACTATGGGAAACATCAGCTTTACACTCCAAAGGTGCACGGCACAAAATGCCCGGTAAAGGACCTTATCGTGGCGACGGCAAAGAGGCTTTGCATGGCACACGACAACAAAAGCAACAACGGGACGGGCGCACTCACGGCAGGGGTCTGCCGCCATGCGCCATGTTTACACGCACAACAAACATTTTTAAAAATAAAAATTTAAGTTCCCGATGCCACCGCCGGGCCGCAGAGATGCCGCCACCACCGGACGGAGGATCCAGGGGACCGTCCTCACCGCCCACCGGTCGGAGAGGAGGTCGCGTGGAGGAGGTGGGCGCGTGCCATCGAGAGGTCCCTTCCGGGAGGCGCCGGATCGGCGGAGGAGAGGGACCACCACGCTGTCGTTCTCCTCCTCCTCCTCCGTGAGACCGCCGCGAGAGAGGGAGGCCTGCGCTCCTCGCCCGGCGCTCCGCCGGCGTGGAGAGAGGCCGGATCAGTGGCTCCACGCGTCGCCATGCGCCACGCCCGCCGCCGTCCGTCGTCGTCGGGAGAGTGAGGAGAGGAGGCGGGCAGGATCGGCACGGTGATGGGATGGGGGCGAGGGAGAGGCGTCGGTGGCGGCCGGATCCCGCCGTGGCTCCACGCGCTGCCATGCATGCGCCACGCCGCCGCCGCCCGCCGTCATTGGGAGAATGATCGAGTGAGGGAGGGAGGCGGTTGAGGAGGTCGACCGCAGGCCGACGGGATCCGGGGCGGGAGAGGACGGTGGTGGTAGCGAAAGGAGGGGAGAGAGTGAGGCGCCTAGGGTTTGGGATGGGGGAGCGGGTTAACTAGGCCGGCAGGTTTTTGTTGGGCCATGGACATATGGGCCGGCTGGTGGGCCTTTGCCGTGCGTGGTGGACCTTGGCGCACGGCAAACAAGTGTGTTTGCCGTGCGCCGGTACCCATGGCGCACCACAAAGCTATTTTTCAATACACCACTCAAATGCACATTTTGGTGATAACATTATCTAAATTTTAATTAATTCTCAGATAAAGCCATACACTGGACTCAATAACATGAATATCATTTTTATGACACTTTATTCTATTTTCCCATGTAGTTATAGCTCAAAATTAATTTATGTCTATTTAAATCTCATAATTAGAGTTAATGTACCAAAATTATCAAATAGATGCGAAAAATTACCATAAATTAGGATGAGACACTCTATGTTGTATGTTCACTAGAGAAAAAATTTTGAAGTCAATATCCAATTTGATCTTTACTAAGGCTAGAAACCTAATCAAGTGGCTTTCAAGACTTTGAAACATCTTGTGAGATGCTTGGTTTCTAAACACCATCCATGACGACTTGCTCAAAACTCTCTATATGATTTATCACAAGCTTCACATAGTTATCATGAGCCCTTGACGAATCTCATGATTTTCAAACTTTGTTTGCATTTAATACAATTAAAAAACATTGCAAACGCATGTGATTTTCATGATTCACGAACAAAATTTTCAAAATTTCATCCAATTTCATGGATAAGGTCTTAAAATGATTCAATTACATGAATATCAATTTTCCACAAACTTTACTCCATCAATTTATACATGTGCAGTTTAAATTTGATGTATACGGAAAAATTCTTTAAGTGACACATAATTGTTAAAAATAGTAGATTTATTGAGACATGTATAAAACTGAAATATAGAGTACAAAATAATGTTTTGTAGTGGAGAAATAAAAGAAGTACAAAATCAATTTTTAAAAAATACTGACAAACATCAATGACGACAAAGGGAATGTCTTTGCCATGCGCCTTTTCCTAGCGCCAAAGGCAACCGCACAAGCTAATGGTTCAGGGGTAACGCCGGTGGGGAAAATGTTTGCCGTCGCCAGGGAAAGCACGGCAAACCATTTTTGCCGGCGTTTTTCGCCGTGCGCTGTGGACAAGCCGCACGACAAAGCTCCTCTTTGCCGTGCGCCCGAAAAAATGTGCACAGCAAAATTTCGGGCGTACAGCAAAGAGTGAGTTTCCCGTAGTGAGTAAAGTGGGAAAGTATGGATTGATGAATTTTCCTAGGATGCAAATTATTCTTAAAAATGCCTTACTCGAAGAGTAGTTCAGATTCTCTAGTGCTCATGGACGACGGCTTAAAGAAAGGGAAAGACATTCTCAAACAAACCAATCCATCGAGATCAGTAAAGGAATATAGGCACTCCAAATATGACAGTTTGGTACAACAAAGAAGATTAATGTATTTCAACTAACTTTCTAACTTGATTTTCTTCAATTCTGATGCTTAATAGCATGGCAATAAACATCAGAGCCAAATGGAAGTTGATCTATGTCCCAAGCAGATGATTACTAAATAATACAAGGAAATTCCTAGAAAATTTTCTAAAGGAAGACCCTACACAGAGTTGTGTATCATTCATCCAGTAGCTAGAGAAACACATGGTACAAAAGCGAGCGAATGCACATGACCAAAGGGTATTTAATTTCGTCCAAAGCAACTGACTAAAAGGACCAACGATAATACACAGCGCGGCCAGCAATGATCAAATTACATACAGTAGGAAACAAGTGGCCAACAGAGGCCTCAATAGTGGAGTGGAGATCGACGACCAACACCAGCGTCCTTCCAACCACACACTTGCAGTAATATAACCAGAAGCCGTCACAGCTTGCTAAATGCTTTCTTGGATGGAGATTGGAGAGCTTTCTCAAAACCTGCAGTAAGATGACTCTCCTCCTCCAGGATAAGGTTCGTCAGCCCCGGCATTTTCTATGTCGTTGGGGATCACAGACCTTTGACCCCTCTCCAGAATGCCTGCGTGTGAGCAGCGCCCACAGGTGTGTGATCAATTCACCCTTTGCTAGGCATTCGACGTGCTCCTTCACATTGTCTGATGGCGCAACGTAGAGCAACATCTCCCAGAAATCGGCTAGCACCTTCCACCGGGCACCTCCTCCATCCTCTCCAGCTGCTTCCCCAGCCTCATGCCCTTGTGGAAGATCTCATGTTTTGACTCACTAATAGTCTCTATTGATTCACTCTGTAGAAATCCAACTGCTTCCTCTATGACCGCATCTAACACACATTCTGTGTCGTAGTGGTGGCCAGGAAGAAGCTTTGGTCTTCTCACCACAAGGTATGCACAGTATTTGGGCAGTTCTGTGGCGACGTCGAGGCGACCCTGCTTGAGGTCTCTCCTACTACTCTGGGGTAAGGATATGCCATCTTCACCAGCCCTCGCAGTAACATGTTGCGATGTGCCATGTCGAGATGATGTGTGTCTGGTTGTCCTTTGCTCCGAGCTGCCGTGCCAGAGTCACTACGGGAAACAGGGCCTTCACCGAGAGCAAAGTCTTTGGCGAGCCTCCTCGGCTCTCGGCGAAGAACTCTGCACCGAGAGTAAAAAAATTCTCGGCGAAGACAAAACTCTCGGTGAATTATTTGCCGAGGCAAAAAAACTCTCGTGAGAATTCTTAGCGAGAGCAATTAACCGGCTCTGAAGAAATTCTTCGTCGAGAGTTTTACAACTCTCGTGAAGAAATTTTAAAAATCACTTTTCACCTTCACACTTTTTCTATCATTAACATGCACTTATACAAAGGATATGTTCAAATTTGACGTAATTTTATCTCTGTTTGCTATATTTAAAAATTTTACTTCATTCTAGGTAATTTTTTCGAAGACGGCTGATATGAACTGCAAGTGCATGAAATCATAGAGTAAAATTGTTGGAAAATGAGATTCATGTTCATGAGACATCGCTAAGACCATGTACACGAAACTAAACTAAATTTCAAACATTTTGTTCTCTGATCATGATGAAGATCGTGTCGCAGAAAGGTTTTAAAATTGTATAAAATTCAAATGAAGTTTGAAAATCACGAATTTTGTCGAGCGCTCATTATATCTTATGTCGAGATTGTGGTAAAAAGTTGAAAACATTTTGAGCACTTTGACACGCGTTTAGAAACCGGAACATCTCACGAAGTTTTGGAGAATTTGAAATAATGTCACTAGGTTTGGTACATTAGAGAAAATTTAAATTTGAGTTTGACCACAACAACTTTTTTATAAGCAATACACAACATATCTAGTGTCATGTTAAGTGTTGGAAAAATTTCACACATTTTTGCTATTTTTAAATTAAATTTCACATGTAAATATTCTTAGTCGGTATATTCCTCTCTACGAAGATTTCATCCGGGCTCGAAGCCCACAAACCGACGAACAGGCCGCCGATTCGGCCCATGCGCCTCTCCCACCTGGGCCGAATGTCAGCCCATTTATCCGCCGTCGCCTTGAGTCGTCTCGGGATCAACGGCCACCGCCGATTTTACTCCATATAAAACCCGGCACCCCCACTCCAACCCTAGTCGTCCCTCCCGCCTTTCCTCCTCCCTCGGCCTCCGGATCCGCCGCCTTCCTCCTCCCTCGATCCGCCGCCTTCCTCCTCCCTCCCGGCGGCGGAGTCACCTCCTCACCGATAGCAGTGCCGCCCACCGTCTCATCTGCCTCCTCCTCTCCGCCTCACCGCGGTGAGGAGGCCAGGGTGGGTGCGGCGGCGGGCGCAACTGGGCGACGGGCGGCGCCACACGGAGGCTCCTTTCTCTGTTTCTCTTCTCTCTCTCTCAGCGGCAGGGGCGTGGCGTCTCCGACTGTGTTGGCGGCGGTCTCCGACCTGTTGGTGACGGCCTCGTGGTGGTTGTGGCCTACGGTGGCGGTGGTGGCGACCTCCCGCCTCGGTAGTTGGCTGGCCGGTGCCACCTCTCTCCCATGTCACAGGCGGCCTCCGTGGTGGTGGCGGCCACGGAGGTGGAGGCGTCGGTGGCGGCCATCGGCGGCGGTGGTGGTGGGTGGGGGCAGGGCGGTGGGGCGAGGCGTGGTGGCGCGGCGTGGTGGCGCTGACACGGCGGCGTGGTGGTGGGTGGGTCCAGGCGGGGGCTGTGCGGTGGGGCGCCGACGCCTGGGATTAATTTTTTGTTTTATGAAAATCCTTCACGAGCTAGGTGGGCCTCTCGGCACATGTCCGCCGAGAGGGCCCGCATGCTCGGGCGAGCTCTTCGCCGTGCAGCGGCGTGAGGCCTTCACGAGAGCTTCCTCTCGGTGAAGGCTTCGCGAGAGGAAAGACCCCTTCGGCGAGCAACCTCCTCTCGGCGAAGGGGCCGAATCCGGTAGTGAGTACTGGTGCATGTTGTCGTGCCTGCAGGCCCACAAGAGGTCATCTGCCCTGTTGGACCTCAGTGAAGACTGCCCGTTTGTTAGAACACCCTGGGTACATTCAAGAGATTGAACAAGTGCTTCCTTTACTTCTGCAGACAGCTCTACAGGTTTCCCAGGCTTGCTGGCACTCGGTCCAGCACCTGAATTGGTAAGTGAAAAATGACCTCATAGTTTACAATAGATACGTGAGGGTGAAGTATGATATATAAAGCATGCATTTTTAGATAGTGGATAATTGAATCCGACAGCAGCCACGGGCAACATGCTCCCACCTAAGGTAAACGATAAAAATTATTCCATCCTTCATTGGCAAACTGTAGAGCAATGACTTCCAATCTCCTGCTCATAGCGATGAGGATGTCCTGGCCTGCTCCTTTACGCTGCAACCGCCCGTAAGCAACCAGAAGCTCCCCGAAAATAACTGCAGAATCGAATTAAACTCTTTTGAAAACTAAATCATTCTGCATTTCCAAATAGACGGTCATGACACCGACCCAAATCAGTTGCTTAAAATCTTTATGTTGATTATTAAGCCAATTACCAAACATATTGTTAATAGATCTAGGTTGGCTCAAATTAGTCGCATAGAAAATAAACCTCCAAATCATCTTTGCTAAGGGGCAATCTATAAAGAGGTGTCAGATCCTCATTCAAGTTACAGCGCATACCACTCGACTTTTCTAATTTTTTCACAAGGTTGTCTTTAGTCAAACGACGCCTTCCTCAAGAAACCAAAGAAAAATTTTGATTTTAAGAGGTAATTTCCATTTCCAGATCTTCCTATGCTGAAACGGTGGATGAGTATCTAAGGCATCAAGATACATCGACCGGACAGTGAAAAAGCCGTTTTTAGTCAGCGGCCATTTAAAATAATCTTTACCATCCACCAGAACAACATTAGAGACCCGAGCTACAAGGTGAAGCCATTGTCTTAGGTTATTGTCCACCAGAGACCGCCTGAAGGATATATTTAGGGCTACAGAGGACATGACCTTAGAAATCAAGTTCCTTCCTATATCCGCGCAATATGGTATAAGGAAGGGTAAGTATCCTTGAGCGGCTTAATGCCTAACCAGGTATCCTCCCAAAATCTTGTGCTGGTTCCATCATTAATAATGAAAGAGCCTTTAGAAAGAACCTCATCTTTAATATGCATGAGGCCTCTCCAGAAGTGAGAGTCATTTGGTTTGGCTGAGACTTGCGTCAGGGTCTTGGTTCTCAAATATTTATTACTTAGCAAAGATTGCCAGGTCCTTCGTGTTCAAAAGGTTAACTAAAGCATGCATGACCTTCAATAGTTTGGATTTGTAGCGCTCTGATTCAACTAGCGAGTACTGCCCAACCTTGTTTTGCCAGTAGCATTTGTTCCTTTGAGGAAACCAATAGCAGTATGTGTTTGCAATGCACGAGAGGATCTTGAAAAGAATCGCTCTGAAACTCTCCACTACTCTGAATGCGAGATCTTCTCTGTATTCCTGAGTGCTTCGCCGTCTGACAGAGTGGCAAGCCAAATGCACTGTGCCCCAAATGGTCGTCCAGTACAGCAACATCTGTACCACTTCAAGCAGTGCAATGCATGCAAGAATCAGTAGAGTGACAATGGCATCAGTTGTTGTGGTGGTAACGACAGATGACCAGTTCCTGACATGGAGAAATTTTGCCATGGAGGCGTGATTGACTGCTGTTGCTGCTGACATAAGTGGAAAGTAGATTAAACCGAATCTGAGCATTCCTGTGTACAAATTCCATGGTGCATAGTAAGTGACAGCGTGCTTGGTGAAGAAGAAATCATACATGAAAGCTAACTCAACATCAATCACCTTGAACACCCTGCCGTAGTTTATGGTGTCGTTCTCATTCTTGGCGAGCAGCCCTTTGAATACAAAATCATTTGTCTTTTGCCGTGGAGATTCACTGCAACCAAACCCAAAGAAGCGCCTTCTCAAAAGATGAAATAGAGAGAATGAAAGGCATGCGTCCCTTTGCTCTGAACTTAGGCTCTTGCACCGCCATATCTTCTATGTCAATGACATTTGCTTTGGTTGTTAGTTGTGTTGCGTATCGTGTGCCAGCTTCCAGCTTTGACTTGTGGAGGGGACAATCAACTAGGTAATGGTAGCCTTTCATGTTGGCTGGATCATAAGATGCCCCTCCCGGTGTGCTCCTGCTGCATGTAGTCAGCGACCATTTTATCCAAGTTCCATGACCCACTTGCCATTTTACACGCCCAGTCCCTCCGTCTCCATTTCATAAAAGCTAGACCGACCATATCAATAAATAGGAGGATACCAAAAATTATTTAAGATGGTAACGGCAATCAACCCCACATAAAACATGGTGAGGAATGACTGATTTTTTTAGATAAAGATTACAAAATCCGGCCTCTACATCAGAGATGTACACAGCCAATTATTACAAAGCGTTCTTGGAAAAGACACTGAACCAAAGTCTTAAAAGATGGAAAGACTAAAGCAAACGAGCAACGTGCTTCCACCCCTTATTTGAGATCTCTAAAGCAATAATCTCTAATTTCTTGCTCATCGTGAGTGAGGGTGTCCTTGACTTGTTCGTCACATCAGAATCGACCCAAGAGCGTAGCAGATGCTCCCCGAAAATAACGCATAATAGAGTTAGTTTTCAATTTCTTAAAATTACATCATTCCGCAACGCCAGATAGCCCAAGCATAACGCAACTGCTCCAACCAGTTAAACCTTTTATCTTTTTATGTTGGTTGTTCAGCCATGTACCAAACATATGGCCTATAGATCCAGGTTGGTTCAGATTAGTAGCAAAAAAGACTATTCTCCAAATTGTTTTAGCAAAGGCGTCAAGGAAGAGGTGTTGAATATTCTCATTCCTATTGCAACTAATACATTGCTGACTTCCTTCCAATTTTTCCTAACCAGGTTGTCTTTGGTTAGAACAACCCCTTTGTAGGAACCAAAGAAAGATTTTTATTTTCGAGAATTTTCATCTTCGGATCCTCCCATGACGAAAAGGTGGATGTATCAATAAGATGGCGTCTGATGCGACAGATATAATCCGGATTTGGTTAGGCTCCATTTGAAATAATCGAGAACCTTCCACCAGTTGGACATGTGAGATCATTGCTACTAAATTAAGCCATTCTCTAAGTTTGTTGTCCACCAAAGCCCTTGAAAGAGATATTGAGAGGGTTTGTGGTCAAAACTTTGGATCTGATTGCGTGAGGATCTCTCACTATATTATATAAATTTGGATATCTAACTTTGAGAGGTGATCTCCTACCCAAGTGTCCTCCTAACCTTGTATTGGTCCCATCTTTGACTTGAAGGTACCTTTAGACAAGACCTCATCCTTAATATGCATGAGGCCCTCCAAAATGAGAGTCATTAGGTTTGTCACTTGAGATAAAGATTTTGATCTTAGGTATTTATTCTAGCAACGATCGCCATATCCCATTTGTGTTTAGTAAATTTACTAACCACTTGGCAAGAAGGCACTTATTTTGAAGTTGCAAATCAAGGATACCTAGACCCCCTTCGTCTTTTGGGCATAATATGTCCCATTTGGCTAATCGGTACCTATGTTTCGTGAAGATCCTTGCGGAAGAACCTTGATCTTAAATGATCTAGGTTTTAAGAACCCTTTAGGTAGTTCAAAAAAGGACATCATAAACATGGGTAGGCTGCTTAAGACAGAGTTGAGAAGGACAAGTTTTCCCCCGTAAGATAGGTACTTTGCCTTCCAAACAGAAAGTTTACGCTCAAGCGCTCTTCAACCTTTCTCCATTCGAATTCAATAGTTGTCTATGGTGCATTGGAATCCTAAATATCTGAATGGGTATTCCCACATTACAACCAAAGAAAGAAGTATAGAATTTCTCCATCTCTTTAGCTGTACCATAGCAAAGATTTCACTTTTATGGAAGTTTATCTTAAGCGGATAGTGCTCAAAAGCGCATAGCAAAAGTTTTAGATTCTTTGCTTGCTCGAGTCATGGTCTATAAAGATAATGGTGTCATCTGCATATTGCAAGATTGAGAGACCATCATCAATGAGATGGGAAGGACTCCTCTTATTTGGCCATCGGCTTTTGCTCTATTAATAAGAAGAGTAAGCATATCGCAACGATGTTAAATAAGATTGGTGACATTAGATCACCCCACTCGAGTCCACGTCTGGTTTGGAAGTAGGGACCTACTTCATCATTTATTTTAATCCCAACACTTCCACCAAGAACCATACTTTCAACCCATCGACACCATTTCGGGAGAAGCCTTTCATACGTAAGGTTTGTTGCGGGAAGGACCACTTAACTTTGTCGTATGCCTTTTCAAAATCAATTTTGAAAATGACTCTATCCCTTTTTAGTATGAAGCTCATGGATAGTTTCGTGAAGTATAACTACTCCTCCATGATATTCCCGCCAGCATAAAGGCTGTCGGACTCACCACTTTTTGGCTACAATGTTAAGCCTGTTTGTCCCCACCTTGTGAAGATCTTAAAGCTAACATTAAGGACACAAATTGGTCTATATTGCTGAATTTTTATCGCATTTTGAGTCTTAGGAATTAACGTAATAATTCCAAAATTCAGATGCAGATCTAGAGCCTCCTATGAAGATCGAAAAGAGACGGCAGTAGATCATCTTTAATAATCCCCCAAAAGACTTGGTAGAATTCAGCCGGAAATCCATCCGGGCCTGGAGCTTTGTTATGCTCCATTTGGAAGATCGCAGCTCTCACCTCGATTCGTGAAAGGGCCTATGAGAACATCATTTTCCTCTTGTGTTACTGCGAATATCAAGGATTTGATTTTCCATTAAGGAGATACCAGGCTTGGTGTCCCAAAAGGTTTTTATAGTAATTAGTGATATGGATTTTTAGGCAATCATCACCAACAACCACACCTTGATCATTCTCAAGTTTAAAGATATGTTGTTTGCGATGTTTGCCATTTGCAACGAGGTGAAAGAACCTAGTGTTAGCATCACCTTCCAATAGGGTTTTAACTTTGGCTCTCATACCATTTTAATTCCTCCTCTCAGCAGAGAAACTAGCCTTTCTTTTAGATAATGCTTGAGATTGATTTCTTGATCGATAAATGGCTACTTTTAGCCTTCTTATCCAGTTATCTAAAAGAGATAATAACATCTTTTTCTCCTTTCTCAGAGGACCTGTGTGTTTAGCCCATCCCCTTAAGTGCTGTCTAAGTCTACGGATCTTAGCTTGCCAGCGTTCAAGGGGGGTGGAGCCTTCTGTTTCAGATTGCCAGATATTTGCAACCATGTCATAAAAACCATCCCGTAGCAGCCAACCCCTCTCAAACTTGAAGGGTCGGTCTCGGTTTGATGGGTGGAGGCTCGATGTTAACAACTGTGGGAGTATGGTCGAGATATTCCTATCACAGGTTCGACCAAGTCAAGGGAATTGAATTTCCCATTCCGTCTTGACCGACCAAGTACTCTATCGAGTTTCGAAGTGGGGTTATCCACAGGCCTGCCCAAGTATATTGGCGTCCCGTCATAACAATCTCTCTAAGATCAAGAGATTCAATGACAGCATTGAAAATGCCGGGCCATTTGGGATCAAAATTCCCTGAGCTTTTATCCTCTGGGCGTCTCATAATATTAAAATCCCCCCCTATGATATATGGGAGTGATTCCTTTGAGCAAGTGTTAGCCAGTTCTGAGAGGAAAGCATTTTTGTTTTGTACTTGTGCAGGTCCATAAACTGAATAAAGTACAAATTTGAAACCATTGGTTTTATATCTCAAGGTGAATTTCACATAGAAGTCTCCCTCATCAATGGCTCCAATGTCAAAAACACTGAGGTCGACACCTAGGAGGATGCCGCCTGATCTCCCATGTGGTGCCATAGTATGCCACAGGAAATCATGTCCCGCACACAGATTTTTGAGGACATGATCTGGGAAAGAATCTCTACCAGTTTCAGAGATAGCTATAAAAGGAATGACTGATTGGTCCGTTCCATTCGTCGGGAGTTCTCATCGAGACTGTATGCTGTGATAGAGTCGGCAGAACCAGATAGGGTGTAAAGAGATACGGCCCAGAAGGTACATGCTGCTCTTTACCAGGGAAGACTGCATCGAACCAAGTGTGTATGTTATTAGGAGAATGACATGTATGCGACCCGGACAAATTTTTAAGCGACGAAACTCCGCCTTCTACGACGCAGAGACGACCCAAAGGCAGCCAGGAATACCATGCTGATAGAAATCAACACTACGAACACCTTGATGCGGACCACTGTTCTCCTTGGGCTCTCACCACTTCTTGATGCCATGTGAAAAGGTAGTCCATTCTCCAACATGGTTACCAGCCTGCAATATGTCTTATCAGATATACATACACATATACATATACATCTAGTACGATTAATTATCTTCAAAGTTGAAAAGGCAAACTGATTAATCTTTCTAGCATTACTGATTGGAGTATCTACGTTTTTTTTCTACGTTGATCCTCACAACGTGTGCTATAGAAAGTGAGATTCTTTTTTTAAAATTCCAATCATACATTTTGTATTCTCAACTATTAATTGTTGACGATAATGATTAATTAATGACCAACAGATCAAATTTGTAATCAATCATTTGTTGACAACAAAGGCCATTAGATCTAATTTGCTTTCAAATTATCGACCTATGCATATGAAATGGATCCTCAAATAACTCCTTAATTTTTGTGTCTAAGTTAGCCACCTATTTCTATTATGAAAATAACTTAAACTAATCTCCTTAAATCTTCTCTTAAAATTGCTAGCTTTTGCAATAATACTCGACATCAAAGAAAATGTAACTAGCCATGCTATACGACTTGTACTAAATAAATTTCTCATGTGACAACTGATCAAACTTCCCACCAACACATCCTTTATTGAAACCATGCATCTGTACTGTTGATTTAGTTTATTGACCACACCACCATGAAAGTGCTGCACATTTTCCTCTTCATCTCTTACAATTATTGAAAACACACTATTGATGTAGTGCTAGAGTCATGCTTGCGCTCATATATAGACACATGTTTGCATCTCCGATAAATTGGGAAAGCATGTCTTAGAGATTAATGGAGTCATCTTAGCAATCTCGAAGTTAACAGGAGATTTGCATACAACTAAAAGAAAAACTAGCCGTAAATATGAGTACCCTAGTGGGCTAGTGGCCGGTGTGTTTCAGACTCAAACTAAGGTGGTTTCCCATATGCATATCTAGTTAGTGGTGGCCGTTATACTTGTTTCATCAGAAAAATGCTCTTATGCAAATAAAAGAAACAAAAGATAGAAATAATAAACGACGTATATATAATCATGGTCCCCATAGTAAAATAAATAAATTAATTAAGTTTTATTGAAACTATTGCACATACCGTATGGCTTGCCATTTCGCCGAACCAACTGATTGGGAGTGCTCCTGATTCTCTTAACCAAGGCACTCACCGATGCCCAATGCGTATTGGTGCTAGAATTTGTTCTTTGCGTGGTGGTGATGGGCAACAGAGCAAGTGAACACACAGCTGGCCGGCCGATCCTTAAATTGAGCCCCCAACCTCCAAAAGCTAGCTTTAGCTCTCCCTTTCCTCCTGTATTGCCCACCATCCAATATCTATACTTAACGGCATATTAATTTTGAAATCGGCACTTTGATTTCTTATAGTTCGTGGGTACAAAAGTGTGGCGGGAACACATATCATTTGTCTAGCTAGCTGTTACTGGAATCCATGCACATGGTCATCAATTTCTCGCCGAGTCATATTATATATGTATGGTCGTCATATATAGCACATGCTGTAGTATGGCTTCCCATTTGGTGAACCGAGGGAACTGAGCTCTCCTAGCTTGCAAAGGCTGGTGCTGAGCTCCTGGTGGCTGAATAATCGAGCTCCTAATTTGAAAGCATTTCTTTACAAAAGATGTGCCAAGGTCATGTGCTGTGCTTTTCCTGCCTTTGGAAGACCGATAGCCAGTTAACCTGTAATCAAATGCAAAGCTGATGATGGTCCCTCCCAAGTTGGCGACACTTTGATTTGTTTGTTGCAGTGCAGGGAGTTCAGCGAGAGCAACCTAGCACCATGCATGTAAGTAGCTAGCACGTGCAGCATGGTCGGATTCAGATCCGATGATCTGATCTACAGTCGGTTTTGGCTGCCTGACTCCAATTGGGTTACTCCATTAGTATATTCTTGCTAAAAGAAGGTGAAATAATGAACAGGCCTACAATGCAACAACAAGGGAAGAATACAGCTGGACCAAACGTGTGTGTTTGTACTTCATGTTATGCAGGTTGGGACCATGTTGGTTTTCTGACTGAAAAATAAGTGTGTGTATATATAGTTTGCTACCTAAGAATTGTTGAAGTGAGGTTAATATCTTGGAGCGAAAATTTTGGGGTCACTCAATTTATTTACTCTACCTGAACTAAGTGTATCGAAATTGAAAACTGATAAAAAGAATATGTCTAGGACTGTTTTGTTTTAACAGGTTCATATCAATTAGTAATGTACCAGCATTATTAAAGTATTTTTATTATATTATAGAGATGAACTCATAGCATATTTTCACTTGATTGAATGTATTTGGCAAATAATGTGAGAACAGTATATAGACAAGGCAAGTTCATTTGTATACTTACCCTGGCTTTGGAGAAGAAGCGCCCCTACTGCAGCAGCCAGCAGGGTGCAGGCAGACGCAGATCCAAGAAGAAGATAGGGATGTGGCTCTGCGTTTGATGCAGAATAAGCTGACGATTGGAAACCACGCATGGTTGTTTGTTCCCCAATATAATCCCTACAAAAGGAAATGATAAATCAATCCATCAGCGTCACAGTAAGAAATAGGCACTCCAGCAAAGCAGAATCTCAGTAATATTTCAAAAAAAAAGTAGAATCTGAGTTAAAATGCTTGAATATACCCTATGGATTGGTCGGATCCGTCGGGCGCACCAGGGTCTGGGATGCTTCGCTCCATCATCATCTGCGCCGCGGGCGTATGGCGGCGTGGAGTCATCGAGACTCGAGAGGACAGTTGGCATATGGCGGCGTGGGTGGAGTCGCCACCTGAAGGTGGATAACGATGCGATGAACTTCCAGCCCACCAAAGTCCATCTAAACTGTCTTCTTTTTATTTTTCCATCAGCCGTGCATTAGAAAATGTTTCAACATTTTTTACAAAATGTTGTAACATTTTCAACGAAAATGTTGAACCAACATTTTTCAACCAACATTTTTCTGGGAAGATTTGTATCAACATTTTCGAGAGAAAAGCGTTAGATTCAACATTTTGTGGAACGTTTCATCAACATTTTCAATATTTTTAATAAAATGTTGTTACAACATTTTTCAGGAAAAAATTAACATTTTTGCCCTTTCTTCTACTCGACAGCGCACGCGGGGCAGCGAGCTCCGCTGTCTCCAGCTCGTGGGCCCGTGGCTCGCCATGGGCGGCTCGGCGCGCTGGGCGGCATGAGCTCATGGCCATGGAGGCGGGCGCCCGGCAGGTGAGCACGCCGTCGTGCAGGTCGCGCCTGTGGGTGACGCAGCGGGAAGCAGGTGGAGGGAGGAGAAGGAAAAGACTAGGGTTCGTGATGAAATCCGAAGGTTGTGGTTCGCTGCACGAATCTCAAACATTGGAAGGTGGGGTTGAAAAAACTTCCGGAAGGTATATAGGATTCACCCGTGAGTCATCCTTCCTATCTGGACTGGGCCGGACTGCACAAAGGCCGGTTGCAACTATGGCATGGTCCGCCCCGGTAAAGAACGCTCTGGCCAGCCAACAATAAATCTGAATAAGTTACAATTTTTAATATTTTATTATGATTTTGCAAAATAGCACTCAAGTGCCGGATAAAATGGCGATAGAAACTAGCTACCGCCGGTTCAAAGCTGTGGTAACTCCCAACATGGTTTTAAAAATCGTAACTATTTCGTATGAACTCGAATGGAGACAAGTTTTATAAAAAATTTATATCTCGTCGATATATACAACTTTGCAGTGCAACAATTTTCATCTAGAATCATCTTCATAGTCCAATAATCGACATAATCTTCGGACTCTAAATTCAAATTTTAGATCCAAACATTGTGTCAATTATTTAAGTATAAAGATGATTTTCAATACAAAAGTTTCAACTACAGTTACAATTTTGTATACTCCTTCCGTCCCACAAAGACTATTTGTTTAGAAAGTTTAGGACATAATAGTAGTTGTGACAAGTGAACATACTACTGTAATTATTTTGCTTGGTTTTCGGTTCTAAATAAATGCAGTGCATTAGAACTAGAGAAAAAGATACCAATTGATCATTTTATTGACTCTATGCACTTCTCAATATACTTTTTTCACTGGGATAATTATTGTTTTAATTAGGTTAGTTTCACTACGAGCTAAATGAACACTCTTTATAGGACAAAATTTGAAAGTTAAATGAACACTCTTTGTGAGACGGAGGGAGTAAACTTATTTTGATCCGAACTCAATGAACACTCTTTATGGGACAAAATTTGAAAGTTAAAAGAACACTCTTTGTGGGATAGAGAGTAAAGCTTATTTTGATTCGAACTCATCAAACTGACAAGTTGCTATAGTACCAAAACCCATGCTATTCTCTACCTAATATTAAAGCAAGGACTGTTTACGCCTAATTTTTCGTCCGTCGACATGCGGGGCCCACTTGTCGTGGGTTGTGGTTGATCGCCTCCCCGATGCCAACCCGGCCTGCCTGCGTAGTTAGTCTCGGTTTCTCACTCCACCGCCGCGGCGCCGCTGCGCCACCCTTCGACGCCCACCAATCTTCCCTTTTTCATACAGGAACTCAATCCTCTCATCATTGTAAGCCTCGCAACGCGCGAGACGGCGAATCGGAAACAAATCAGAAAAACAAACTGAAACCAGAAAGAAAACAAGAGAAAATACAGGAGCATCGAAGTTTCAATTAAAATAGAAAATGAAGATGATCAACCAGGATATACCAGCACACGCCGGCGAACTCCGAGGCCAACGAGTGGAATACGATATACCTCAAGATCTCAACGCATCTGCTCTTCATCCGCAGCGAGCAAAACTTGCGCCTCGCTGAACCCTACTACCTCCACTGCTGAAAATCCACATCTCAAACGAAGCGCTCCCAATGGTGGCCTTTGGTGGTGACGATGGTGGCCGAACGATGAGGATGCTGACCTAGGGGGTTGAGAAGGGCTTGCGGAATGCGGAGTGTGAAAGGATGGGGAAGTGCAATCCGGGACAGCCTGCAACCGCCACCACCAAGGTGGGCCGCAAGATCCGACAGTCCAACCACCGGCTGCAGCAAGCCACCGCGGTGTTGGAGCTAGATCAAATCGGGCCCACGTCAAGGGAGCAGGGATTGCTGCCGGTCGGAGCGGGCGCCGCTCTCGTGCTACCAAGGACTCGGGGAGTGTGTGGGCCGTGTGGGAGGCGAGAGGAAAGAAGAACGAACGGATAAGATAGACGGAGAAAAACAAGGGAGAAAGAAATGTGAGGGAGAAAGAAAAGGGAGGAAATAGGGAGGAAAAAAGAAAAGTTAACAAATAAGGAAGAGTGATGCTTTGTGGGCGAGTTCGAGTTACCACCAGCTAGCTTTTCAATTATGATTAATTCATTAAAAATTGGTTCACAAGTTCAACTTTTTCCTCCACGTATATCTTTTAATTGAAGTAGAAAATATATGGTTAGTTTTATATTATGTCAAGATAATTAATTTGTAGAATTGGCATGAACTAAAAATAAATTAATAGTTTTTCATCTTCTCTTGAATTCGTCTTTTGTAACATTAATTTTGAGATGTCATATAGTTAGGGAAACACATGGGTTGTGGAGATGAGGCGTGGCGGGGAAGGTGAGATTGGGGAGGATGATGATGGACGAGGTCGTGAACTCGTGATAGCCTGGGCAGATGATGAGACTAGGAGGCGCTAAGGAATGACAATGCGGCCAAGATGAATATGTCGATGTTAGGAAGGTGTCGTTTACGGCGACAGACGAGGTCAAAAGTAGCACGCGTGATGGGAATGATGGCGTGGTCAAGCAAATGACTGTGAGAGTTTGGGGAGGCGCGGACAATGATGAGCAAAGTCAAGGTAGTGGTTCTAATAAGAACGACAATGCAGAGAAGACGAGGTCGGCCAGACGACAACGAGACCGAAACAGGCGACGGTAAGGTTGGAGGGACACGGGCGATGGGCGGGTGAGGTCGGGTGACACATGTGCGACAAGGACGGCATCAACAATGACAATACGGTGGTGGATGGGTGTCATCAAGCGGATGGAGTGTATGTGAGCATTGTTTTCTCTCGTTTACGCACGGGCATGATTGCTAGTTTTTCATAATTTTGTTAGGCATAATTTTTTACAAAATTTTGTTAGGCGTCATTTTTTATTTTTTTTTGTTACTAGTAATTATTTTTACAAAATTATAATACATAAATAAATAAAAATCAGAAAATGCCCTTCACTCTCTGCAGTTAACAATTTTTCAGTCAAAAGTAGCTAGAAAGTAAAATGATTGCCAAGTATGCAAATCAGAAAAAAGGCATCTGGGTATACCCTTTTCTAAAAAGTAACACGCAAGAAGCGAGTTACCATTCATCATTATCAAAGTAGCTAGAAAGACAAACATGACCAAACAGAGAGGGTATTTTGTCCAAAACTAAACTGAGACCTGAAAAGAAGCAATGGCGGTACAGCGTAAGCACTGACTTGAGTAATGAAAATGTCACTACTGATCCTTAAGGTCTAGTAGTAAATCACACCAGAATAACAATTGTCTTGAACAATTAATTAGAAAGTGTCAGGAAGAGCACAAAGGAGCAGCTTCAATCTTCAGTTCGTCAGATAAGCAAAGCAGAGCAAGACGGCAAAGAGGCTGCAGGGATGTATCAACACCACAGCCGTCTGGGTTTTCTGAATGTTTTCTTGGATGGCGATTGCAGATCTCATCTTTCCCAGAATCTGCAACTTTAATGGGATCTACAGTCCCACACAACTTTCATTGATTTACATAAAGCAAGATTTCTCACCTGCTATTATTCAATCATCCTTGTGCCTTGGAGCAGTGCTTGCACTGAATTCTTCCACTGGGAATTCCTTCCACATTTTGCACCGAGTCTGCCTTTGTTGGACCGTCATCCCTGCTGCTGAAAGAAAGAAAGATTATTATGACATGATCCCATATAAATGTCTGGAGCTGATGATTTCAGTTACTAACTAAAAAATTAGCAGTAGATTTAGGGAACAAGATAATCACTTGCAAATTCACTTGAGCCTCTTTGGAGAAGCTGAAGGGAAACACTACGTTGCACTATAGGTTGGCAGTACGTGTGGTTATTCCACTAGTTGCCGATTGATTTGTGGCACAGGTGGCTGGGGCACCCGGCTTGTACATGGGCTGCTGTATGGTGACCCATGTCCAGGCGTCCTGTGCTTTCTATGTCAAAGACATTCCTCTGATCCTGTCCAGAATGCTAGCGTGGGTGAGCAACGCCCACAAATGTGTGAGAAATTCCCTCCATTTGCCAGGAATTCTATATGCTCATTCACATTATCGATGGAGCAACGAGCAACATCTCTGCCCAGAAATCCATGAGCACCTTCCAACGCTTGTCATCCTCCATCTCCTCGAGCTGCCTCCCCAGTTCCACCCCTTCCGAAAGATGACGCTCCATCGATTCAGGCAAGCATTTCATGGCCTCATGCTTGTCTTTTCGCTCAGAAACCGTGCTGCCTCCACTGCTACTGCATCGAACACAAGGCTTGTATCATAGTGGTGCCGGGAAGCAACTTCGGTGCTGATACCACCAGGTATGCACAATACTTGGATAGTACCGTGGCGACGTCAAGATGTAACTTGAGTTCTCCCCCATCTCTAGGAGAAAGACATTTCAGTGTTGCCATCTCGCAGTAAGATGTTGCAATGTGCCAAGTCAAAATGATGTGCGTCTGATTCTCCTTGCCCTGGTAGCAGCTGATTCTCGAGTGTGACAGCATGTTGTGCTTGCAAGCCCATAAGAGGTCATGTACTTGGTTATCCACTAGTGACAATTCTCCATTGGCTATAACACCCTGGGTACGGTGGAGGGAATGGACAAGTGCCTTTTTGACCTCTGCAGGTAACTTGACAGCTGCAGGTTTCCCATGCTCCTGGATATATTTTAAATGAAAAATATCTTCAGTCCCGGTACAAATGTGCTCAAAGTCTGGAGGCGAAATAAGGCCGCAATTTCGTTTCGTAAACCTATAACACCTTAACCTACAGCGATTGTGCTTGTACTTGCTCAGTGATTCAATCAAGGAGTACTGCCCAAGCTTATTTTGATAGTAGCATTGACCTTGAGGTGGATGCCGATAATCATAGCAAGAATAATCTTCCTGAATCCCATGCAGCAGATTTTAAAAATGTTTCGTGCATATGCTTCCCTTGAATTCACTGCTTGTTCCCGAACATAGTGGCAAACAGAGTATACCCCACCCCAAATGCTGGTCCAATAAAGCAAAACTTGAGAAACTCAAGCAAAGCAATGCATGCTAGTACCAATACCGTGATAGCACCATCAGCTTTTCCGTGTCCATGAAATCGGATCCATTCCCTTGAAAATGCTTACTGCCAGCCAGTAGGCTGTCCAAGATATCAAGCTGGCTGAAGCCAAGACCAAATTGTTGAAACCTTCTTAGATCCATAGTAAAGGGCATACTTGGTGAAGAAGAAATCATACATAAAAGCTAACTCAACATCAATCACCTTGAAAGCCCTGTTGTAATCAATGGCCCCATTCTCATTCTTCGACAGAAGCCCTCGAAGACAAAATCATGTGTCTTCAGCTGCGAAGATTCAGCACACGCAAACCCAAAGAAGCGCCTTCTCAGCAGACTGAAAAGAGAAGGCACACATCCTTCATTTCCGGGCTTAGTCCACTACACAGCCATATTCTCTCTATATCAATGACTTGAGCACCATCCACTGTTAATCCTGTTGCATATAACATCCCATCAGCTTGCAGTTTTGGCTCGTCGAGGGGCCAATCAACTAAGTAATGATAACCTTCCATGCTGACTGGATTGTAAGATGGGCCACTGAGTGTTCCTCATACATATAGTCAGCAACCATTTTATTCAAGTTCCATGATCTGCTTGCCAGATTGTATGCCCAAAATCTTTGCATAAATCGAAAGATAGTTAATTGAACCAAATAAGCTACTGCCGCTATGTCATCAGGTCTAATAAGTATACACGTATACATCTGGAAAAGAAGAAACAAAAAGAGCTGATTTGTGTGTTGGTTGTTGTCTCAGACTATAAGCTGTAATAGAGTCAACACAACTGAAGAGAACAAACAGGATGGCCCAAATGGGGTACAAGCTGCTCTTCACCGCAGATGAGTGCATTGATCCAAGTGTATACAATACCAAGGAGGAGGACAAAGTGTATGCACCCAAGACACCACGTTGGATGAAGAAGTTTCTGCTGCGGTGACGCCAGGACCCAAAGGCAGCCATGAACAACAGGATGATAACAGTCAGCACCACAAAACCTCAATGCGGATCACTGTTACCCTGGCAGTGTTCAAAAGGTCCTTCACACAATTTGATAAGGTCATCGATGTAGCGTTGCAACCCCAAGATCAGGATGAAACTTCCCTCCAAGTGATGCAATAATTGGTCAGCTGCAATGAGTAGATGCACAGTAAAGGTAGTAGTATAACGCCAGTTTGACGTGGTGGCAGAGCACAGCTTTGCAGTTATTCAGGATTTCAGGTCATGGCTTTAGATGGGCTTATATTATTTTTATTCTGTAAGTGAAACTAATCAATTCTAAATATTATATAAAAACATAAATGACGGGACACCTATAGGCATAGATGCATAGTGATAGCACAAGGAAAACATTTTTTAGAATGACAGAAAAGGAGTCCAAGGTAAAAGCAATGGAGCTTGATTTCTATATAAACCCTATTAGTGGTGGTTAACAAGGTTGTGATATCACAAATAGCTGTTTTCGGCATTAAAGTGGCATCCCAAATGTATCTTTCCTTATTTCCCATATGCTCTTCTTCATCTTGGTGAGCAATCAAGCACAGCAATGGCAGCTCTCTGCTTTCTATTCCTCCCAAATCAACTCACCACAGTCAATTTTGAAATAATTTTGACAACAGTACTTATCAGGAAGATGTCATGCTAAATTAGCATAATTTATTCTAGAAACAGAAGTGATAGCTTTAGTTATACAATCCAAGAGCAAGTACAACCATGATTGTAAACAAGAGATAACTTTCATCTGGCCTGGTCACAGTTACATACCGTGTGGTTAAACATCTTCTTGGATGTATTAATAAACTTAGCCCTTGGTCCTTCTCCTTAGCCTAAGCGTGCTGCAGATGATGCAAATGGTTGCCGATGTACTGTGGCTTTGAAGAGGAGACGTTTAACACAAGCTCCTACTTCAGACAAAATGCATGTCAAGTCAGCTCCAATAAGATGCCAAGCTGTGTACAGAAAAGTCTTGTATTCTAGCAAAAATCTTTGTACAGAAAAAGAAAATATGGCATATAGCACAGCCACGTCCATTCAGTACGACCAAACTAAAATCCGATTTGGATATTACACCAACTGTTTCCCTATGTTATCGTTTGGCTGAATCTATTTGGTCGAGGCCACCGCCCACCAGGACAAGAAGGACCTGGAGTGAGGTGAGTTAATGTCTTGGTGCCTGATCTTAACATCACTCGTGTCATTATTCAAACTGAAATAGTGCTTCATTGTCCCGTCGATTGGGAGGATACACGGTCAACAACGACGTGGCTGGCGAGGAAGGCTGCAAAATTCTCCACAATGGAAAGGATGAAACCTGTGTACCAGGCCATTCATTCCCCACCCTGACGGCGTACACATTGCAGTCGGAAGCAAAAGTTTTGGAAAAAAGAAAAGTCTGTTCACAAAAATTGAAACACAAAATATCTGAGGGCAAAAATTTTGGAATAAGTTTAAAAGCTTTTAAAAGTTTGGGAAAAAATCTAGAACCAAATTTAGATACAAGTTTTTAAAACAAAAGTTAACAAAAATTTCCCAAAACAAGTTATGCAAAAAATGGAAAGAAAGTTTTGAAAAACTTGAATACAAATTTGTGTACAGAACATTTGCATAAAAGATATATGAAAAGAAATGAAAAAAATCAAACCCGTACACGCTCGGTGACGGACGTGCTGCCGCCATGGTGGCCGAGGGGTCGTGCCGGCCGCTTGACGCCCGTCGGGCTCCCGCCCGGGGAGCTCTCCCGGGAGGCCGCGGGCCGCCGCCTCCCGGTCGCTCGAGAGTTCTCCGTCGGAGGGCAGCTGGCGCTGCTCACCACCGCCCGTTCCTGCCGCCGAGTGCTCACCTCGCCGCCCGGTGCAACTCGCCCGAGGAGCACCGCCGCTGCAAGCACATGGGGAACGGGGAGGAAGAAAGAGAGAGTGGACTGAGAACGGACGGATAAAGTTCGGGAGAGAAACCTGTACCAGGCGTCCAAACCATTCGAGCACCACCCATTCGGCCATTCCAAACAGCGACGCAAGTGGTACAAAGTCACTCACTAAATCACACCATTATAGCCAATATGCTGAACAATCAGGGACTGCTGCATGTTATCTAGGACGATGAAGATATATAGCATAGCTTTCCTTTCCAAGAATCTGCAAGTTTACAAAGGTGCATTTGGCAGAGCTCCTGAAGCTGATTATCTGCTGATTCAAGCTCTGCCAATTAGGATTTTTAGAGACAAGTGATTCTCTACTGATTCTGTGAAGTGATTCTCTAAAATAAATTAAGACGTTGGGAGCTTAAAAAGTAGCTTCTCATCATTCTGCGAGGTTGATTCTACATCATGTTTTAAAAGGTTTATGCTAGAGAATAAAATAGAACACTTTCAGCCATGTAACCACTTCTCCAAGAGAATCAACGCTCATAAGGATCACAATCATATGGAGCTCTTCCAAACAGACCCAAAGTAAATGGGTTCTATAAAGTTGGCAGGATCAGAGATGCAGTGAACATGAAAATCTCTTTCAGATCCACTTTGGCCTCTTTTCTTTGGAAAAGAGAGAAAGGAGGAACACTTACCTTGCAATTCAACGTGGTTCCCACTCATTGCTGCATTTCCACATCATTGGCAATAATGATCCTTTGACCACTATCCTCCATTTGTCAGCACCTTCCAGCGGCACCCTCGTCCATCCTCCAGCTGCTTCCCAGCCTCACGCCCTTGTGGATATTGTCTCTTTGGTTCAGAAGGAGGAAATTTCCATGGGTATCAAGAAAGAATATTTGTGGTAGGGATTGGATGGGAAGCGGTTCTATGGTACTTCTTTTCTAGCCTAATTCATTCTTCACAAGTAGAGCCTGCTGACAAAATTAACTCTAGAATCAACCTCAGGCTGGTTTCAAGATTAAAGGTGCTAACATGCAACATCTAGGTGCAATATCGGACTAAAGCCACAATTTCTATAAGCAGATTTCTTGTTCGATTATGGTAAATACCACAAGCTGCTTGATCCATATTCCACGGCATCATGAGCTCTAGAAATGTACCTAATTTGTCAACAGAAAAGGCTTTACAACAGTCTTTCCGAATTAGCACATTGGTGCCACAGTTACCTTTACACTTTAAATCTAGATAGAGAAAATAGTAAAAAATGTTTATATTTTGATATCCAGCTATTTTTCTAATGCATTGTTTCTTCTACAGTGAACAAGTGTAAAAGATAATCTGGAGGCAACAAAAGCAGATGACAACTCTGGGCATGTCAGTTGTCACATTAGAGCCTTCTCTGTGACCTTTTAGTTCAGTCAATAAAGACCAATCACAAATATACTAATACCCAGATTTATTGTAACACAAGCAGCTCATATGATGGGAAATTTATTAGCATTAATCATGTGAACAAGGTGTGGATAAGTAGATCCTTAAAAAGAGCAAAACGAGAAGTGATGATCAGTTTGTCAAAAAAAAACATACATTTCACATATTCATTTTGGTATGGCGGCATGGCGCCTGTGCTAGATTCTCTGGTTCTCTCATGTGGTTGGTCGCTCATCAAATCCTCAGCAACTTGTCCTAGTTGATATGTCGATGGAATTTCCATTGCGTAACACAAACACAAAGTTTCTCTAGAACGAGCCAACGAGATAGCTGCATCAGGTGGCCAGTTTCAGCTAAGGTATCACGACAGATGTTGCTCCACTGACCTGGACAGTTGCCATACTTTCTTCATCAAAACTATGTTTGCTCCCTCTCTAGGATGCCTGCATGGAGAAGCAAGGCCCAAAGATGAGACAGAAATTCTCCGTTTGCCAGATGTTTGATATGAGCTTTTGCATTATCTGATGGAGCTATGTACAATATCATCTCAGTCCAGAAATCTGCTAATATCTTCCAGCATGCCATGTTCTATCTCTTCAAGTTTTCGTCCAAGCAGGATCCCTTTAATCAAAATCCTCTCATCTGATGGTTGCACATTAAAAGTACTCATCATTGTACATTTCCCAGGCTCCTTATTAAATATATTTATGGCATCACATCTCACGACCTCAAATATGATCCTGGTATCTAATTCTTCAACAGGAAGTAACTCCGGGCAAATACCATCAGATATGCACAAGAACTGACAGATGTAGTAATAACATGATTCGGAACTGGGAGATTGTCTTGTTCTTCCGTTCCACATGACCGGCAACATCACAATATTCGGTTGCAATATGCCAAATCAACATGGTGTTGGTGTGATACTCTTGTTGACATGCCCATAGAAGTCCACACGGGCATTTCGTCGCAATGAGAGTGCTCCATTCGACATTGACCATTACTGACTTTAAGAGTACAGCTATATTTTCACGTCCCCTAGTCAATGAACATGGTTTGCACGAAGAAAATTGGTTGATCTTGAGGATACTGTTTGGTACCCAAGATAATCGTGAAAGAAACACCGATATGGATCCTACAAAAGCAATGTATGATCGGTGATGTAAATCCTTTAGTAATGTTGGCCAATCTTATTTTGCCAATATCCGAATATCCGGGAAGCTTATTGTAAATCATATCAAATCCAAATGTGATGCCTTTTCCAGAGATAGACCGACGAACAAGTTGAACCTTAGCCCAATCGGATGACAAATAAAGATAAAGTTGTAGCAGCTCAAGTGCTAAAAGCACTAGCATGATTACTACTGCAGTAAGGGCCATCCGTAAGAGTTGTTGCTTTTGTTTTCTCTGTGGAGGAAGAGGTCTTTAATTGAAGCCAGTATTGTGACAGGATATATAGCTTTGGCAGTACCAGTAGGATGGTACTCTTACCAACTCAGTGTTGCCGAAAGTGGCACCCATGAAGAAGTGGTCATAGGCAAAAGCCAACTCTGCCTCAATTACCCTATATGCAACTTCATAATCCAAAAGCAATCCTTTTAGAACAAGGTCGCGTGTTTTCGGAGCTTGGATTCAGGACAAGAAAGCCCATAGAAACGACACCTCATCAAGGCAAACGAAAGGCATACCTCCTTCAGCTTTTTACCATCACTTGTGGTTAATGGACCTTCATCACAAGACCGATCGACTGTAATTTCCATCCGACATCTGGTTCTAGAGGAGGAATAATCATCAATTTTCTCACAGACCAGATATCCATAACCTGACAAGGTAACAGGATCATAATTGGTTGATTCCATGTGCTCACTCTTCATGTGAACCTGAACATTTCTGCTTTCTTTGTCCAGGGAACTGTTCACAGCCATACTTGCATAAATCCTTCCCCATTCATTGAAATCATCAAAGCAACCAAGAAATAAACTGCAATAGAGTAGACAAGGGTCATAATAGACCTGAAATCTGTAAGCTTTGACACATCAATCTTCCACATGGCTACCAGGCTCAGTACACAAAAGCTGCTGCACGGAACGCCTCGTGTATTGCTTGTTGTCGTCAACACTGTAGGCTGTCATACAGTTCGTGCTTCCCAGGGCCATGACAAATGGGAATACACATGCCCGAAGCAGTTCGCTCGCCACAACAGAAGGAGATGACCGAGCAAGACCAAGTGTGTAGATCAGCAGAGGGGGTTTATGGTGTATGCCAGCCAGAGTGAGTGCTTAATGTATATGTTGCTGGAGCAGCGCCACCAGCCAAAGATGACCTGAACTGCGTGTAGAAGGACTGACAGAACAAAGAACACTTCAACCTGGGCGGTGATGCCTCTTTCCGTGTGCAGCCAAGGTGCAAAATCTTCAGCAGCCTTTGTCACGCTCAGTTTCAATTCACCAAAGTGCAAGGAACCCGATACATTCATCATCTGCTCGCACACAGTTAATCTTGATTCATGGAGGGACGACAGGTTCTGCCTGGTATCAGCCTTTAATAAAGAATTGTGAGATCCTGATGACTCTGCAGACACAAGGAAATACGTAGTCCTCAGTCCCTCTGACCATGTCAATGTAAACCATGCTTTATTATGAGAAAGTCCTCAGAAATACATTTGAACAATGTTTTGCTTTCCAAAGTATTGTCAACTACTCAAACCAACATGACCTTAACACTGCTTTGAACACAAATCTATTCATGTAACTTTTGTACACTAAGCATGCATATTATTCAACTAATTTTTGGTAAACTAGCAAAGCTTCCAAAGCAAATTCTGCCTCGCATTGTAGGCCAGAGGAGCATGGAAAAAAAAGACTATGAGCCATGCCATTCTGAAGTACATAATGCTATGTGAAAACAGACAAGGTTGTAGAGGACAATCTTAACCAAATCAACGAAGCAGAGGAAGTAACAGAGAGCTGACAAAATGACAAGCATAAAGCATACCTTGAACAGAAGCTTTTTTTTGAAAGAAGGAACAGAAGCTTTTGGCAGAAGAAGATGGCGTGGCAATTGTGGCATCAGTAAAGTAGGTCGCGGGAGGATTTATAGCAGCATGCTCCTGCTGGTACTCAGGCCCGACAGGACATGCGGACGGTGCCGCCACCGGGCCTCAAACGCCAGGGGCCCGTGGCCGTCTGGGCCATATAGTGTATATAGCACGTGTATTAAGTCGAGGCCTAAAACAAATATGAATTATAGGCTCGAGCCTTCACCATTCAATGTGCCATTGCACAAAGACGACAGGCCCAATGGCCAAGCAAACACGAAAGAGCAGCCCACGTATTGAGGTATCTTTGCCTACCGGCCGCTTGTCGACATTAGTTGCCTTCGCCTCGACGCCTCCTCGATCCAGCATTCACACGGACGCTGCTTTTAGCCTTTCAAGATCGCTTTCGCCACGATCACCATCGCCGACCGGATGGCTCATGGTCGGATGCTCGACGCCTCACGCCCACATCAGCTATCGATTTAATCAAGATCAACACTAGTACACTACTGGGTGTGAATCATCGATTTTAGTTGCTGTGCTTCATTTTGAAGGTTAGAAATCCAAGCTATCCCCAAATTTCTAACGTAATGTTCTTGTATGTCCTGACTAGTTGTACTGGAAATTGATTCTATTTCTAATATAATTTGTAGGAGTAGCAAGTAGCAGCTAGCAGCACGTAAGTCGTGAGTCGTGACCATGTCATCCACTAGAAAGCATGCATCCGGCAAAGGAGAAAAGGAGAAAAAAGAAACGTATAGAGGAGTTTAAAGAATCGCAGAGAGGTGCTATTCATAAATTTCTTCATATTACAGAGCCTGCAAGGAATAATCGAGGTTGAGGAGCTAGCGATAGTTGTTGTGGAGCAACAAGATGAAGGGGTTCCAGAAGAAAATGTTGACATGAATAATGATGGAGTTGGTCAAGAAAATGCAGAGGAACAACCATTTTTTCCTGTTGATATTTATGATCCTAGAAATTGGGATAATCTTGATAACAAAGCAAGGGATGTGTTAGTGGAAAAGGGGCCTATAAGAGAACAGTAACCTTGTATTCCCTCAGATGATACATCAAGACATTTTTCATATGCTCATTATTCTAAAGTACTAAAGAATGGAGAGGTACATGATGAAAATGGCTAGTTTATTCTAAGCATGTTGATAAGTGTTTTGCTACATTGCAAGATTTTAAATCTAACAACATGAAGGGTTCATTAGCATCGATGGATTGAGAGATTGGAGACATCTCGGTGAGGTTGAAGGAACATGAAGCGTTGAGCATAAAATTAGCATGAACTGTTGGAATGAGTTAAAGACGAGACTGAGTAAACATGAGACAATTGATAAAGAATTGCAGGAACAAATCAAAAAGGAGAAAGAACACATGAAGGCGTGTTTTATTCAGATTAGTAGCCATTGTGAAGTTTCTTGGCAAGCGGAGTTTGGCTTTTAGAGGATCGAGTGAAAAGATCTACACTGAATCAAATGGTAATTTTTTAGCTTGTGTTGAAATGATTGCAGAATTTGACATAGTATTGCAAGAGCACCTTAGACGTATTAAGAACAAAGAAATTCATTATCATTATCTCAGTCATAAAATTTAATGAGTTGATTTCTCTTTGGCTTCTAGCATTACAAGTTCTATCATAGAAGTTGTTAAAAGAGCCAAATATTTCTCTATTATCCTTGATTGTACCCCAGATGTGAGTCATCAAGAACAAATGATTGTGATAGTTCGTTGTGTGAATATATCTGAGGAGAAAATAAAGATTGAGGAGTACTTTCTTGGGTTCTTGGAGGTAGATGATACATCTGGTTTGGGGCTCTTTAATGTACTGCTTGAGTCCATGAAATCATTTGGTCTTAATATTGATGATATAAGGGGCCAAGGTTACGACAATGGATCCAATATGAAAGGAAAACACCAAGGGGTACAAAAACGGTTGTTGGATATCAACCCAAGAGCTTTGTTTATGCCATGTGCTTGCCACGCCTTAATCTTACTCTTTGTGATATGGTAAAGTCGTATCTTTTTGGAATTGTGCAACGGATATACGTGTTATTTTCTGGTTCTACTAAAAGGTGGAAAGTATTGCTTGACCATGTTCCAAATTTAACTGTGAAGTCATTGTGCAATACTCGTTGGGAGAGTCGAATCAAAAGTGTTAGAGCAATCAGACATCAAGCCCCACAATTGAGGTCAGCTTTGTCTCAGTTACGTAATGCTAGTGATTCTGAGCCAAGTACAAAAGTGATGCAAAAATTTATTTGACCCGATTGGTAATTTTGAGTTCATACTTGGTATGGTTATTTGGTATGACATCTTATTTGCTATAGATAGCGTGAGCAAGAAGCTGCAATCATCATCCATGTGCATCGACTCTGCCTTGCAGCAAATTGAAGAGATAATGAAATACTTTAAAAGCTACAGAAATACAGGGTTTGAATCTAGCTTGGAAATTGCAAAAGGACTTGCAATTGAAATGGGTGTACAACCATCTTTTCCAAAGAAGGCCAAGGTACTAGAAAGAAACAATTTGATGAATCTGATTGTAGTGAGGAAATATTGCAGGCTGAGAAGGATTTTGAGGTCAACTATTTTCTGGTAATTGTTGATATGGCGATAACCTCAATCACAAACAGATTTGAAGAACTCCAAGTGTTTAAAAGTATATTTAGATTTTTACTAAGCTCAAGAACATTGACATCATTGGATGATATCGAGCTTAGAGAATGTTGCACTAAGTTTGACAAAACTTTCTCTTTCATGATTCATCCGATGTGGACTTAGATGATCTAATATCTGAGTTGAAGGTTCTGCAATTGACTTTGCCTGATAGACAAATGTCTGCTATGGAGATTTTTGAGTTTGTTAGAGAAGTGGACAGCTATCCTAATGTTTGCATTGCTTATCGAATCTTGTTCACTATGCCTGGACTGTAGCATCAGCTGAAAGAAGCTTCTCAAAGTTGAAGTTATTGAAGAATTATTTGAGGTCGGTAATGGCTCAAGAAAGATTAAATGGTTTGGCAACATTGTGTATTGAGAAGGAGCTGGACATCATTGATATTGACTCTATCATCACTGACTTTGCATCAAGGAGTGTTAGAAGAAATTGCTTCAAGTGATCGATATATTATGGTTCTCTATAATTTGTATGTCATATTTTGCACTTATGAATGTATTTTGCACTTATGAATGTGTCATAATGAATTTTATTCATGAAGTAATGTAATGTAGCTGCAGTTGACATATTTTCTTGTCATGCTTGTCACCAATGGGCCTTTGGCACGGGGGCCACAAGAATCTCGGGTGGTAGAGTGGTAACATAGTCTAGTGCCGTCTCCAACACGGGACCGCGTGCAAACATGGGATCCGGACAGCGAACGCAACCAGCCGGTGATGTCTACAAGAGCGGAAGAATGCATCCATCCTACTAACCGCCTTGAGCATCACTACGAATCAAGCGGATCCATCGAGTCCGAGGCCCCGAATCTGGACCTGGAGTGCTTAACTGCTCCATCCATCTGTGCAAATGGCCGTCCCAATAACTAAGCACGCGGCTATGGAGCAAATAAAGCTGCAATTTTTCCGCCGCAACCGGCCAAGGAACAAGGAAACCTGCTGCACCTGCAAGATTCGCATCTGCGTGCGTAGAATCGCAGGCGATGACGCAAGATGCATTCCAAGCGCCGGAATGCGCAATTAAATTAAAAAATAATAAACTGAACCTAACGAGGACGATGCTATGCCTTGTAGGCATCATGGTGTGAGGAGTGAGTGAAGGACCGGATTGGCGACGAGAGAGGGAGATCGAATGGAGTTGATAAAATTCTTCTCAAGAAGTCGCTTTGTACCCCAAAATCACTTCCAAAGAATCGTACAAGCGTACAAGATCACGTAGTCACAACGGACCCATCGACCCTAGGAACAGATTATGACAAGCCTAAAACAAAGCGAAGCAAGCTAAAGGAAATGAGAAAAGAATGAGCTCAAGACAACAGGTTTTGTCGCTACTTGCCCAAGGTAGGAACTACCGATAAAAGCTCTCTCTATCAAAACTTTATCGGAAGTTCCGACTCAAAGTCGGAACTGATAATCAGAACTTCCAGCCCAAGGTCGATACTTCAGATAAAGGCTCTCTGCCCAAAAAACAAGTTATCGGTACTTCTGTCGGAAGTTCCGACACCCTAGAAAACAGAGAAAAACAGCTGCGAGAGAAGGAAGGAAAATCAAAACTCGATCAAACGACTTCCTAAAATCACTGAAATTAAACCATAGCTTCTCAACAACACAAGGAAGCTTTTTCCAAAAAATCTCCCTAAAAAGATCAAGTCATCACCACCAGAAAAAGATTTAGGCTATGAACCCTAGAGAGGAGCTTTTTCCTCAAAATCATCGATCTCCGATTCACCCAATGAATTAAAGCCAAACTTTAGGGAAGTAGATTTGCCTCGAGAAAGAAGTTGTCTCTAAAGAAAGAATGCCTCAAACCCACTCAATCTTGAATCGAGGATTTCGTGACGAACACCAAAAACTAGAGGTAAAGAGGAGGAACTTCAAATTGTCGATTATGGGTTTTGTCGGTGAAAGATCACCAGGAGAATGTCTTGACGCCGCTTTAACTCGGTGTCGTTATTAGTGATGTTAAGAAATGCCAACACTCATCCATTGCAATTTCTCTTAGTTTCTCTTCCTTGGGCTCTTCCTTGGGTTATTCCTCGGACTCTTCTTTGGACATTTTTGTTCTACTTTGGGCTCTTTCTATCAAATTTTCTTGGTTTCCATAGCAGGTCTATTCCGCATGCTTAAACTGAATTGGACAGGGATCAATCCCAATGCTTAAACTGAAATGTTACAAAGTTCATATATTACAGTTGATCTTACTTGCATTCAGTCCAGGGCGGAGATGGGCCTAAGGCCACTAGGCCATGGCCTTAGGCGTGGGCTGAAAAACCTTTATACCCCCTGTATTTTAACCATGGTCCAAGCAATAGAATGGCCCAGTTTTCAGCCAGCCCAAGTTCTCGCAGCCCATCAGAAAATAGCAAGAGGCCATTCTATTGCTCTCGTCGTGGCCTGCAGAAAGAAACGAGTCGCGCCCCTCGCCGCTGACGCCGTCCCCACCACCGCATCCCTCCTCTCGCGACCTCGGCTCGCCTCCTCGCAAACCCTACCAGCTCCTAGGCAGCGTGGCGCCCGGCGGCTGGCAAGACGGGCGACGGAGGGCGCCGCCATCCTCCCAAGTCTCGGCTTTCCCCGCCTATCTGCTTCATTGGCTCCCCAACCGCCAATCTGAGGATCACATGCGCGCCCAGTCCGGAGACCAGAGGGACGGCCGAGCGGAGCGCGGAGGCGGGCAGCCCGGCGCGACGGGCGACGGCGGCATTCAAGCTCAAGCTGTCATGTTAGTTTTGAATCCCCAATCCGGCAATCCCCATTCCCCAAGCCATGTTCTTTGTTGAAACTGAATATACTGATTCATGAGATTATGTGTGCCCCATTTTTGTAGATTGTAGACTAGCATTACTAAATGAATAAGAGGACTAAGACATTGAGATCCTTTTTTTCCTGCTCCTATGCCCGTAATTCCACCAAGACCAAGGCAACCATCCGTTGAAATTGAGAAACAACATATAGCACATCTCTAAGAAGTAGCACCAGGAGCCAGTACTGTGAATGCAGATAATGTAGAGAGAGAAAAAGTTAGCAATGATCCTAATATTGCACTTAATAATAGTGACATTACTGCACATCCTGAGCTGCGGATTACTATTGAGAAGCCGCATCCAAACGTTAGGGATGCAGCCAAAAGAGCATATATTTTGAAGGGTCCGTGCCAACCAAAATATCATAATTATTCGAGAAGAATAATAAGCAGTTGCAATAGATCTTTTCAATAGGTATTTACTTTATCAAATTTCTTGTAAATTAGATCTTAAATTGTGATGTATTAGTCTAAATCATGCATTTTAAGTATTTATATCATTATATGGACAATCTCTATTGTGATTATCGCTATTATGTGGATTACACTGAGACTGAGTTGTTAAGTGCTTATTAAGCGGCCCTAGACGTCAAAATTCGCCAACTCCGCCACTGATTCAGTCTATCATACTCCGTCCCTCGCATGCCAAAAGCTTAATTTTCTAAAGGCGTATCGAGGGAGTCCTAGGAACCTAAAGGGCTCAATATCCTGATGATGATTAATCTTGATGTAGTCCAAAAAGAGAATATGTGCATGATTCTACAGTTAGATAACTAATTCTAAAAAACTAAGATACTTACTATGAGGAGGTAAATATAGCTCGTGCTCTTCCTAACCTCATTCCTCCAACTTTCAATAATTTCAGTTTTTATATACCACAGTGCAGCCGTCTACTTATATCAACATATCAAGATTTGTAACTGCATCGATCTGTGATTATACTAGATACATATCTACACCGGTAGGGAGAGGAGCTTTAGTCGGTTGGAGAGGAGTATAGGTCTCTTAAGTCCAACTAGGACTAATGATGAGAGACAAAGCCCCCAGGTCCCGGGTGAACCAACCTAGACTAGTGAGTCCTTTAGTCCGGTTCAGACACGAACCGAGACTAAAGGGTCTCGCCTCTTTTTTGCTGTTTTTGATTTGACCGTATATTCTAATTGTTGTCTAACCCGTATATGTACGTACACGTATTTGCAATTGTATATATGTATACCTGTCTATATATCATATACGCACTTAGATTAGACTTATATATAAATTAAACCCTATATATCTACATATATAAACTTATAAATGTATATACACATAATAATTTATACACATGAAAATAAATAGTATTTTCTTAAACTAGTATATATACATCAAAACCCCATATAGTATATATACATCAAAATATCATTCAGTTCAAATTTCTAGTCTCAATTAGCTTTCCTGAGGTGAGTCGGTCAATTGGATGGTTGTCATAATAATGTTTTCCTTGTGGATTAACCACCTCCCATGAGGAATCCCATGAGAGCTTCTTGAATTGCCAAGAGACGATCCTTCTCAATGAGTGCGCCCTTTTATAATCCTCTGTAATTTGCAAATAGGTTGATATAATACACCAAGCGATTAAATATACAAAAAGGATAAAAATGATGTATTATTAATAGGTTTATTTTACTTACACTATCATCATCGCGTTGCCACTGTAATGGTGTATGTGCTCACAGACGTAGTACCCGCATAAATTATTTCCTTGTTCTTGTCTCAAACACTAAAGTGGAGAGGAGAATTATGAAATTCTAGTGTTATACATTTTAAATATTCCCAATCTGAAGTTGTTATTTGTATACGCATCGGAAAATCATACACCCATCTAATTTTTCTTGAAATGTTCCTCGGTGATTTGCAATGAACATGGTCCAAGCTCGAGGCAAAATAATAAAAGATACAATATGTTAGTATAAAAGCTAAATATATATATTGCATTAAAGAAAATACCTTTTCTCCATGTTCTTTAAGTCTTTTCTCTATCTCCGCTCCTCTTCGCGCCTCTTCTTCCTCGATAGGTGGCAATGTCTCCTCAAGGCAATTTCCATGGTACCACCTAGCCCCTCGCAACGCTCCGGTGTTCTGGATTCTTGAGTGCCATAGTGAGCTCATCCATCTCTCTGCAACCTTCACCGCCCGCCCCGACATCTTCAATTTTTTCAATATTTCAAGTGCGACCTCTCGAACGAGGGGTGGGTAATCAAGGGTACCATCTTCAAAGTTAATTGTGCCTCCATGAGCATAATACCAATTCTTCACCGCCGGGCCAATCATAGACCGGGTATGGTACCTTGCGAGAAGGTCTTCTTCCATCTTCCGCCACTTGGGAATTGCAAATGCGTAACCACCTCGACCAGAAGATGATGGTCGTGCTTCTTACCACGACTTTTCTTCCTCGCACTCACCTTTGGCAAATCTTCACTTTTCTTGTATTCCACAAAGTATGTCCAGGTGTTCTTTTAACTTGGGATATTCAATCCAATTTGGAGTTCGATTCTTCTTGATATAATCTTTATCCAGCTTGTCGCTTGAACTTCGAAATTGTGTTGCCATCCTCGTGAGAGTCCAACCTTCAGAAGTGTGAAGTGTTTTAGGATTTCATCCCACAACAAATTTTTCACTAAGTCCGGAACCACGGTGGATTATCCGCTTTTCCTTCCATTCTCTCAGAAATGATGGGCACATTGTCCTTACAATGGTTCATACACCGTGACATACGTGTCCTTGATTTTTTGGAGCACATGGTTGGCCATCATCTCGATACTTCGTGATATGATACATGACATGGCCGTGAGTACTTGTGTACACCTCTCTTTGTCTTTTTGATGTGAGCCCAAGCCTACAAGTTGCAGATTCGTTATTTAATGCATAAAGTTAATGCATGATATATATATATATATATATATATATATATGATAAATCCATTCTACTCTGTAGCTACCCCACGTTGAAAAACCACATTGTGTATGTGTATATACTCATTTATCACTTGGAGTATGTTCACATACCTAAAATAAGATTTATTAAAGTGATAACTATGAAAATTTTAGTGGAACTCATAAATTTTTGCACCTTGTGATGTATGTTATTTCCTATATCGAAAAGGAGTATGTTCACAAACTATGTGTTTCCTCATATAAAAAATGGGTATGTCCACATAGCACTTTTGAAAATCAAGTATGTGTACATACTTATTTTAGAAACCTCAAATACGCAAAAATACCCTATAGTTTGTGAGATACAAATATAAGAGTAGAAAAACTCGTCCTATATATATATATTTGAGGTACTCAATAGTTATTTGGTACCCAGACCCAACACATACGACTGCTCCTGGCGCGGAAGAGCGCGGTTCAGACGCTCTGGTTTTTCATGTGACGCGCCCCGCCGGTTCTGTTCTTTTTCTTTCCGCCCTCGACGCGGGACGGTGGGATGGGGGACCCACGTGGCCACGTTTGTTTTATCTGTTTTTATTTTTGCAAATTGTTTTATCTGTTCGCTAGGATCGGGCAAACAGCAAACTGAAACTGCTCTGCCGTCGTTGAGCATCCTGGGTCGGGTACGACTACGCAAGGTGACGGGCTGGAAGATCCTTCAGTAAAACTGCCAGGTGCCCAGGCTTCACGAGGAAGCACGATGATGACTAACGGCATCTCTGTTTCCTTTACGAATTAGAGCCTGTGTAGTTCCTAAAAATTTCCCAACTACCTGTCACATCAATCTTCGACACTGATTAGGAGTATTAAATGTGGATTAATGACAAAACTCATTCCATAACCCCTACCTAATTTTTTGATACGAATCTAACGAGCCTAATTATACCATGATTAGACAACGTTATGCTACAGTAAACAATCTCTAATGACAGATTAATTAAGCTTAATGGATTCGTCTCGCGATTTCCCGTCCATTCATGTAATTAGTTTTGTAATTAGTCTATATTTAATCCTCCTAATTGAGCTCCAAAGGATCCCAAATTTTTTAGGAGGAACTAAACAGGCTCTTAGCGGAGACAACAAGAGAGACACCTCTTCTCCTTTGTGTTTTTGGGAACCAGACTCGATCGACCTGGAGGACAACACGCCAAGATGGAAGAAGTGCAGGCCTGCAGGGCTATATTTGTTTTGGCAATTCTCTTTAGTTATCACCAAGTGAAATAAGTAGTAGAACATAATACTTTGTGTTTTTTTCCACATATAATTTGAATACATCTTAGTTAACACAATTTGGCACTTGTCTTAAAAACAAGCACCTTATAATTTGAATACAAATAACTCCTGACAGACATGGTATTGAATAAAATCCTATTGCTATTTGAATACAACGATTTTGTGATTGCCAGCGCATATTCAACTTATTGTGGCGCGACATGCACAACGTACAAGAACCTCACTTAGAAATTTTGGGCATTCAGCACTCGAAGATCACAAAATCAAAGTGCCCACAAGCATGACAGCAACAAGATTGTCAGGAGGGTGCTTGCAATCCACACGCCCCACAGGAGGGATGACATGGGACCTGGTTGCTAAGCCTTGACTGCTCGACAATCCAAGATGGATATATATGAAGATAAGGACGAGCTGTTTTAGCTTGCTGGATTGCTTGCTCATAACGCTCAACAGGAATGTGTTCTTCCATCTAAGATGCAGCAGCATGCACACTCAAAAACCTGAAAGAAAAATATATAAATAATCAAAACTCATAGAGATGCAGGTAGATCATAACAAAAATATTTCATTATCAATGTTCAACAGTTCCTAATTGGGATCCTTATACAGCTTCTACTGCAGCAAAAAACATAGAAACTAAAGCCTAACATATTCTAGCTACATCAGATTCTCAAAGAGACTGCTATAAAATTTTAAAAAGTATCAAGAAAAGTGGGTGGCAGATGAATAATTTATTGTAACAATTCTCAATATACCATATCGTTGCCAAGGAATCTGCTTGGACACAAATTTCGAGCAGTAATTTCAGGAATACATATCTGTAAAGCAGGTTAAAGGAACGAAGGTTCAGTTGTATGTCATACGAGATAATACTGTAATGCATATACTGTCCTTCCGGACAGCAATGATTAGTGCTTCTAGTTGAAAATAAAGCTTTGTTGCTTCTATTAGAATGTTTTCTGATTAGCACCTCAAATAAGAAATTAAAGAAAAATGATCAATCGTTAATAAACATTACAGGAGCGTGGATGTGCATTACACCAAGTGGCAAAATTTCACTGGATGATCCTAGCATCGATCTGAATGGAGAAACCTACACTTAGGGATACATATGATTGAAGACCATTCCGAATCTAATACTCAACCCCATGAGTTGCAAATATAATGGTCTGTTATAATAAGCTAAATCTTGTGTGGTGACTCATAGTTTCCAACCATGTCAAAAAGGGTTCAGTTCAATGTGGTGGCTTACATTATGCCTTGCCTGTGCAGTTGGATCACCCATCATATGGTCTGGTTGCTCCCATGACCTTCAGGTCAGCAGCTTGACTGAGCTTCTGCCGTCCAGCTGTAACTGAAAATGAGTATAAAACATGATCATTTTAAATCTGCCAATATGATCATAGAAAATATAACACATGCATCTGAACTTTCTAGGTAAGAGTAGATTCTAAACAAACAAATGTGACAAAGATGAGCTTTCTAAAGTACACATCTCTGAACATATATGATATTCACATTGAATCTTTGAATAATTTTACATTGTCGGATTAATATCATGCTCAAATTGTGGGACTGAGATGCATTCGCGTGCATCAGTATTCAGGCTCCAATTTAGTGACGCCGACTGAGTGCACCGCCATATATCACAAATAAAAGTTACTTGTTATTAATTCAGCGATAAAACGGCAAAGAGATACAGGATATTCGCCAAATAAATGCATATATCGATCAAACACAAATTAATAACCAAAGCAGGCCAATCCATCGATCTCAACCAACAAATCAAGCAAACCAGGGTTGCTGGCTTTGCCGTTTGACAGCAGAACTGAAAATAAAACTTGTAAAATGTAAGAACAAGATGGACTTCGTCGATCTTTTATATATACCTGAAATTCCACATCCACGACTACCAATGCTAATCTTGGTGCCAACTGCCGAACCCTGGATGTGGATGAGATCGATGGATAAGATGCTGATCTCAGGATGAGCATCCGCGGGGAGGTTGTCGAGCACCACTGGTTGCTGCTTGTATACGTAAAAGCAGGGATCCAAGGCGGATTCCGGCAGCTGTCCCAGATCAACGGCAGCTTGTACATACAAAGGGTATACCTCGTCTAGTTCCACGCATGGAAGTATGGAACAACAGAGACCAAGATCCACTTGAATTTTCACCCTTTTGTTGCTGTTCGATCTACTGAAAATTTGAGATTGGGAACGACAGAATATGGCAAACAAATATAGTGTGGAGATTAATGGTAGTAATCCATACCTAGTCTCCGGGTAATACGTACTACAGCACGAATGGCGCCGCCACCGGGTCGGATCCCTCGCAGCTCGATGCTGCCGCCGCCCGACGATCCCCAGAGCTGCTTGCTCAATGTAACGGCTGGCCAGTAGCGGGAGAGATGCGCGGCTACGGGCCTCCGGGCCTCGGTGTTGCGTCGCGACGGGACGTCGCCGGCGTCGGCAGGGGGCCGCGACGACGGAACGGGCAAAGCCAGCAACTGAACGGATGCAGGATAGAGCCCACGATCTGGTTCGCAAAATGCGAAATCGACCCAAAAAGACCGACAGAAAGCCGGTGGGTAAAACCGGGAACCAGCCGCGCAAGTAAGGCTCGGTGGAAGGGACTCGGTGCTGAATAGTATTCGGTACCCAAGGTAATTACTATATATATATATATATATATATATATAATATTAAAGCAAGGACGGTTTCTGCTCGCTTTCGTCCGTCCGACATGTGGGTCCCACCTGTTAGATCGTGTCTCTCCTTCTCTCACTTTCCGTCCCGTTTCTCCGTCGGAATCAATATGGCGAGCTGTTCATTGCGTCGGCATCGAAGTTCTTCCCGACTCAAATCGAGCTCGCGATTTTGTTCTGTAAATAGCAAGATCGATATGGATCGGGTGACGGAGATGGATCTGATTGAAAGAGTCACATAGAGTAGATATAAAAAGAGAGATCCATCAATGAAATTCAAGCACGGGAGCCGCCATTCAGCCTTGCAAGCTGCGCTGTCTGCTGACGATGCTCGAGCCAGGAGCTTGCTGGATCCCGAACCCGCCATGGGAGTCGAGAGGGTGGGGAAGAAGGTTGAGGAGAGGCCGTCCGCCGGGGAAGCCGCGAGGTGGAGGCGGAGGTGAAGAAGCACGCTTGCCGACGCCTCTCTCTCTTCCTTCGAGGCTGATTAAACAGAGGAGGCGGATTGGTGGAGAGGCGGAGGAGCTGTGCTGGAGGAGCAAAGACGGGCCGCTTAGGAGGGAGGGGCCGCTGGGGATGGAGGAGCGACGAGTGCCGAGGGACCGGCGCCGCCCAGAGAGAGGAGAAAGAGACCACAAGATAGATGGACCGAGAGAGCCAGGTAGAGATAAGGTTTGTTTTTTTTTGTTTTGCCCCTTCCTTTTCTAATATTTCTATTTTGGTCCCTAGAACTTTTACCTAACTTCTTTACTTTGTCGGATAGAGGGACCGAGAGCCAGTAGAGATGAGGTTGGTTTTTTGTTTTGCCCTTCCTTTTCTAATATTTCTATTTTGGTCCCTAGAAATTTTAATTTCTCATGTTGAATACCTAACTTCTTTATTTTATCACATGTTAGTCCTAAAGAGATAACAAATGGATTTTTAATTGGAGACGGTAGTTAGAGGTGGATGAGTAAAATGTATAAATTTTCTCATTTATTTGGTGATGTATTGTCTATTTATTTTGTATCATTTGCCCATATTATTATTTTGGGCTTCATCTTCATCATTATACTGGCAAAAATCAACAAATGCAAAATTTTTCTTTCCACGACATATTTGCCATATAATATTAAATCATCGTTGTTTATTTCCATTATTATTTTGCAAGAAAGTCTCTGCTTTTTATAATCAACTCGCGAGTTATTGGGTGGGTCCTCAAATTAACGTAGCGAAGGGAACGATGGTGTGCGAAACGAGTAGACAAATGCGAGGTTCGAGAGGCGATAACGAAAGTGAGTGAGGTTAGAGGAGACGAGCGCGATGGGGGCGACAATGAGGTCGGGAGGTGCGAGGGTGATGGGTGATGACGGATGACGGAGCGATGTCGAGTGGGTACAAGCGTGACGTTGAGGAGGAGAGGCGGGGCGATGCCTTAACCGGGTTGAATGATGGCGAGGCGCGACGGGCTGCAACCGAGGTCAGTTGGCGATGCACAATGGAACGACGGCGTCAAAAAGATGAGATTGGGCATACGACGCTAGAGACTGTTTGGCGGCAAAGGTTTGAAGGCGCAGATGACTCTATCGAGGTTAGGGTGGTGCAGTGTGAATGAAGAAAGGGACAACGATGAGGTCGAGAAGCCGTGGGGGGTGACGACATGGTCGACGACGACAACAAGACTATACCCCGTTCTGCAACGCAGGCATAATCATAGTAATAATATAACTTTGGTAGCCGCCACAGAACAGCTAGTTCCGTGCCGGACCGAACATGTGAACAAGCTCGCAGCCCACCCTTTCCTCTCGCACGGTCCCACCAAAACCACGTGGACCTGCCCCCTGACTCCGGTGTCTCGCCTCGCGCTTCCGTTTGGGTTCTACCGACAGCTGCGGTGACCCCAAAATTGCGCTCATTTTTATTCTCCGAAGAAATCATGAAAAATCCCATCCTCGCATCAGTTCGGTTTTCCTCACTGCCATCGCCAGACGATGCGGTGTGATGGTCCGGCGTCCTCCGCTCACCGTTCGCCATGGCTTCCACGATCGATCCCTCTTGTCCATGGATCTGCAGGTTCGGGGTGGGTCCCATCGGCGGGGGCCACGGCTGCCCGGCGAAGGCCTGGCGTCGACTCGGCGCCCGGCGAAGGCCCTTTCCATCTTGTGACAGTGTCTATCCAGGTATGATTGAGAAGAAACCCGTCCGTACTAATTTGTTCTTGTTTGATTGGTTCTCATTTTAATCGTTTGATTGACTGCACTTCAATCGGAACTAGGAGACCCCAAATCCTCCCGCAGATGAGACCTCATTCCAACCTGAACTCCAATCTTTGAATTCGTTCCTCTTTGGCATCTCTCCACCCAGAGAGTGTCATTGCTGCGTCGCAATAAAAGCCAGAAAAATCTGCCTTCTTATAATTCAAAAGGATCAAAATCTGGTATGGTTGTTGCATTCTTTGCACAGATTTTTTTTGGAATTATCTTACAATCCTGTCATTGTAGTAATTTAATTACGTGATCATATTTTACTGCAGTTTTACGTGATCAAATATCCTTAGTTATAGTATATCTGATATGCAAAGAAATGGTAGAGGGTAAAGTTGTGAAGCTTGATTTACTGCTTACATAACTTGCTTGTTTAGTACAGTATGGTCACTGTCTAGCAGAAACAAATACAATGTTTATCATTATCAGATCATTATGTAATTACGAACTTTGGGTTACTTCTAATTGCTATCAATCATTTATGATCTTTGCAGATATTCGTCATGGGCATCGATTGGTGACAAATTTTGTTGCAGAGAGTTGATTTCAGGGAAGCGATTTTCCTTCGGTATTTAGTGCAAACTGCCTAGACAGGATGGCTTCTCCAGTGTTACAAGCAGCGAACAGTCGAGAATAGGACAACTTTTCATAAATTATTTACTGTTGATGTACTGTCATGTGCAAAAGAAAGATGTATTGTTTCACCTTGAACTGTGAAGGAGACTAAATTGTAAAAGTAATCTGTTCTTGTCGTATGCACACTCTGATTTTGAGAGCTGCCACCATTGGCTTCAAGCTTGTCCGAGGAACCAGCTACTGTCCTTCAAGGAAAGATGGGGTTGAATGTATTTTACGAGATTTTTGACTGATTTATTTACTACAATCTATGAGTCATATATGTAAAATTACTAGAGTCATGCACAAGACGTTTTTCACATTTTACTATACCGTATATACATCTTGTATATGATTTACACAAATCTTGCATATAGTAATTACATTACTTGAAACAGTGTGAGGCCTAGTTTGTGATAACTCCGTCACTCATATGGCGCACCTGTTTTGTGATTATGAGTTCACGTAACCGGTTTTCTCACTTGCATGTGCATATACGAAAATATGGTACAGAACACAACTTATGATTTGTCGTAACCATGTATTAATTAACTCATATGCTCGCGTAGATAAAAAACAATGGCCAGCTTATATGTAGTAAATGATGCCGTTAATCATGGTCTGGAGTAAGTACTCGTGGTTGTTTTCTAGGAAAACTGACCTCCTCTCGGCTCATTTGGCTACCAAATTAATTACTGCACTTAATTAGGCATTACCTGGTCTTTAGAACGGGGGAGGCATTGCACAAATCAGCCAGTCTGGTGCGGTCGAGTTGGTCTGGCCATAGAATAAGCTATTCTATGGCTGGTCATGGAGTATACTCAGATGTGTCTATATATATAAGATAAATCTATTCTACTCTCGGTGTAGCTACTCCCATGTTAAAAATACTTTGCGTATGTGTACATACCCATTTATCAATTGGAGTATGTAAACATACCTAAAATAAGATTTATCAAAGTGATAACCATGAAAAGTTTGAGTGGAACTCGTAATTTTTGCACCTTGTGATATATGTTATTTCCTATATATAAACAAGGGTATGTTCACAAACCGTATATTTCCTCATATATAAAAGAGGGTATGTCCACATACCACTTTTAAAAATCAAATATGTGTACATACTTGTTTTAGAAACCTCAAGTATGCAAAAATTCTCTATAGTTTGTGAGATACAAATGTAACTACCCCGAAGAAAAACTCGTCACATATATATATATATATATATATATATAATTCTACACCTGAGGTGTAGAATAGTATTCTACACCTACCACCCAAACCAACGAACCAGACAGCCAACCCAACCTCCTTCGGTCCGCGGCACCTTTAACCCCTCAGCGCGCCGATCCACTAACCGGGCCCATCATCCACCCACCTTTCCCTAATCCTAACCCAGATTTCGGTTCCACCCAGTTCCACCCCGTCAGGCGGCGGCGGCGTTTCACGAAGGGGCGACGGCGGAACGGCGGCGAGGTTTCTGGCGGCAACCGTAGGGTTCTCCGGCGACGATTCTCCATCCCTCCCCTATGCTAGCCCCTTCAGGTTCCATGCCCTTCAGATGAGATGTCGCCGCCTCGCACGAGCAGCGCACATACATCGAATGGTGGCCGTGCGGCTGAGGTGCTGCCGTCTTCCAGGGCTCAAGTGGTGGAGCAAGCAAGGAGAACGGACTAGCAGGTAGCTTCTCCATCACCAAACGCACGCGGAATGCATTCATGGTGTGTATGCTTGATTGGCTGATTGGCTTGATCTTGTAGCTACGGGTTCGATTGTTTGTAGATCTCGGATGGTTGTTAGTTTGCTGGATTATTTGTTCCATGGGCTTTGACTATTTGCTGCTGGTCGCACAAGCAGGAGCAAGAGGAGAAACATTGCTGAGACTCAGGGATCACCTCCTCACCTCCCAATTTGTGAGTTCCCATTTTGTGAAATTTCTGCAGGCTATTTCACGGATTTTGTGTGTTCTAATGTTGAATTAAAAATACACGTGCACTGTGTTGCAAGCAGGTCATTACCGAATGCTGAAGTGCTTGTATTGAGCTGTAGGCTATTTGGTTGGACTAGGCAAAGCATTAGAAGATCATGCCTTTTATCTGTTCAGTTCCATTGAATCTTAGTTCAGTAGAAATTGTTCCATCTTCATTTGTAGCACCTAATAGTCTTTATTGTTCAGTAACATTTATCATTAGAATTTTTCTCCTTTAACAACAGCAGCTCTTTGTGGCAATCATGTATGACAACAACTAAACGGACTAGAGTCAGCTGCAGATTAGGTTCAGCAATTGAGGCTAATTCATTGCCTAATGCACAAGACTTAGTAATTTAGTAATTCATTTAATAGTCCTGTACTTTCAGTAATCCATTGCTCAGTAATCATTTTGTTCAGTAATCCATTTGCTCAGTAATCATTTGTTCAGTAATCTTTTGTTCTGTAATATATGTTTTCAAAAATAATTGTTCTATCTTTTCAAAATCATTTTGTTCAGTAATCATTTGTTCAATAATTTTATTTGTTCAAATAATCTTTATCATAAATCATTTGTTCAGTAATCATTTGATGAGATTCAGTAATAGATGATCCCATCAGTGTCAGCTTCAATAGTTGATCAAGTTCAGTAATCATTTGATGGGATTCAGTAATAGATGATCCCATCAGCATCAGTGTCAGCTTCAGTTTTATTCAGTAATATGTAGACCCAGTAAATCTCACATTTCCCCGGTGATATGGCAATTCCATAATTCAGTAATCATGGATACTTTTCATCTATTTAGATGTGTTTTGGGCTATGTAACCTATGTTTTTTTAATTCAGTAATTTTGAATCTAAAGATGTGTTTTACTTGTTTGGTTAAGCACATCTAACATATGTTTGATTGTTTTTTCAGTAGCTCCTTGTATCCTAATACAGAGCTTATATTCCACAAAGGGAGCAAAAGAGCCTTATCTAGGAGGTAGAAGACCTCCCTCCGGGCCAGATTCAGACTATGGAAATCGATATCTTCGCTGAATCCTTACCAAACACACATGACGATGCATGTACTTGAATTGATGGTTTTGATCATTCCAAAAAGTGAAAGAACTAGATGTTTATATGGATGCGCGAATCATGCTGTTTTTTTCAATAGTATAGTGGTTGCTATGTGATTTTTAATTGAGACAAACATTTATGTATAGGCACATACTGAATACCTCTCCCTCTTCAAGCACTGCTATGTATACTCATTTGCATGTAATTTGTACCCTCTCGGTGACCCCTCATATGTTCAAATATGCAATAAGATCCCATGGTTACTTTGACAAGTTGTGATATTCGGTAATTGAGTAAATCATATACAACTTTTGGTAATTTCAGTAATCATATACCACTTTTGGTAATTTCAGTAATCATATACCACCATCCGTGATTTAGTGTTTATTTGGTAATTCAATAATCATGTAATACAATATCCAATGTATCAAACCCACCTCCAGTAATTTTCAAATAATTACTGACAGGGATGCAATGTGTCTCACCCTTATTTCATTTATGAATATATTTTCAACAGTACGAGCAATCCGCCAACCGCCAAGTAACAGCGACCTAATGACAAGTTAGTTCAATCTGATCCCATTTGGACTCAGTAATGCATCACGATAGTTCATGATCCATATTAAATCATCATGTGCACACCAACAGTAATTTAGCAAATTCACTCCCAGTAACAAAGTAGTTTCACATAATATCATCTAATTCTCTTTAGACAACCATCCATGCTGTAGTTAAACGCACCACCAAACTATAGTTCATGAGGTATTTTTAATTACAATTACATGGACACCAACAGTAGTCCAGTAATAGTAAATTTTGAGGGGTAAGCACACGCTTACTGACCAAAGCTCATTGTTGAGCTTGGACTTACTGCCGGATCACCATGATCTGATCCATATCTGAAGATTCAAAAAAAAAAACTTCTCAGCTAGGACATGATGTTACCCTTTTGGCCTCCAGTAATTTTAGTAAACAATTCTAAATTTCTGTCAGATTTCTTTCCGCCAAAGTCCATTGCTTGTACTAATTAGTATCCTTTTCTACAGTAATCCAAACTTACTATCATTATTCATTACCCAAAATCAAGGTTAGAGCAACTCCAACAGTTTGTCAAATCAACTTGGCATCCATTTGATTTTGGCAAACGAGAAAATTGGCCTCAACAGTTTGGCAAACCAACTTTGGCAAAATAGAAACTCATGAAACTATCCTCCCCACGCCGCATATGCGCGCGGATCGTGGTTGTTATCGGCGTTTCCCTCTAGGTGGAGGTGAAAAAGAAATAAAGAATAGAAAGGATTCACGATGTAAGTTTCCAAGAGGTGGAAGGGCACGAACATAATTTAGTTACTTTAGGATTCCTGATATAAGTTAGATCTGGGTTTGGTAAGTGAATTATGCCAAGCTGTTGGAGATGAACTCTTTTACTTGGCATACCTTTTTAGAAGTTGGCAAACACAAGATTTGCCAAGTAAAATTTGGCAAACTCTTGGAGATGCTCTTCCATGATTGCATAGTTCAAGCAATTTGGGCTCAGTAATTCGACACAACTAGCATGTCAGTAACTAGGAGCTCAGCAATTCATAGTACAAGTGGTCTATCAAAGTTATCATGCGAGTAATTAAGCACTTCAAAGACATAGTAATTAATGTCAGTAAGGTACATAACGGTGATTGTTAAGGCATGCCGATTTTGGTGGTCAGCAGCAAGCCGCCAGCCTCCAGAGGTAACTCCGCCCTGCATCTGGGAGCTCCTGCTGGGAATCTTGCCGTAGCTGCTGGCCAGCGCACCCGCTCGACGCCAGGTGCCCGCCATGCGCAACTGCTTGCCCACCGTTGGATCCCGTGCACCCTCGTGGGGCTCACGCCCGCACCGACACACCTCGCACATGCTCGCCGCAGCACTCCAGCAGCTCTGCGTGTTCCACCGGTCGTCGAGGCTCGTTGGAAAAGCCTGCGATGAGAGTTAAATTACTGAGGCTCGGAGGAATCGCTAGCTATATGCGGTACAGAGGAATTTGCCAGAGGCGATTCTTACTGGCTGATTGAGATCGATTTCAAGGGGACATATAGACATCCTGTGCGCCGCCGTACCCAGCCGCCGGCCGGCTCCTGACCCGCGCGCTGCTGGGATCCGCACGCTGCTCTGCTGCCCGCATTCCGCCGCTGGACGATTGCCGCACACCGTCGTGCCCTCGCCGCCCTGCCCGATGCCGCGGCCGCGCGTACGCCGCCGTCGCTGCGCCCGGTTCGCCAGCGCCGCCAACGAAGGCTGCGCTCCGCTCCTCGCTGCCTCGCTGTCGCTCCGCCGCCTCCGGCTCCGCTCCGGAAAAGAAGGCCGGTTGGGACGGGGAAGAGAAAGGTGCAGGGTGTCTTAACGGGTCTGGAGGCGGAGGGGGTGTCGTATGGACATCTCGGGCCCACTACTCCGGTGGATACCCGGACCGACTACTCGGTGGGCCCCTAGGACTACTCGACTTGCTGCGCTGATGGCGTGGAGCGCAAGAACTGGTGGAGAAGTACTCGAGATAGGAAGCTATGCATGTCCGGATCCATGTAAAGAACTCCTAGAGCGTACGACTAGTACTCTCCTCGTATCGACTTGTAACCCCGCCTCCCGCACTATATAAGGCGAGGCAGGGACCCTCTCATCATCTCGCATCATCTTGTAAACACATCCAATCAATCCAGAGCTACCATACAGGACGAGGGTATTACGCACATTGCGGTCCGAACTCGCTCTAAATTGTGTGCCACGTGTCTCTTCCTTCGAAGTTCTACCGATCTCGAGGCCACATTCATCTACCTCGGGTACTCCCCTTGGTAGGTTGCCGATCTAAAACATCGAACTTGATGCGCCCAGTAGGGATCCGCCAAGATCTCATGGCGAACTCGACGGCCTCCTCATCAAGCCAACCATCGCCTTCAACCGCGGGCGACACCTTCATCTTGGCTCTCGCAGATTGCAGACGGCGCTGCTCCTTCCAACGCCCACCATGACGCCCAACCCGAAGATCGGACTCGTGACACTTCGAGTGATCACGCACCTAAAATGGAAATTTCGCTCTACAACCAACAACTACGACCGAGTCTCGATCCGCTTAACTCGAACTCGACGTCTCTAGGTCATCGTCATGACGAGCATGCAGCGGCCATGAGCCATCGGTGAGGATGCACCCACGAGCACTTCCCTATGGTCTCAACGCAGCTAGCAGGCCCACGTGGAAGTTTCTCGCCTGCGCCAAAAGAGATCATCCCACTTCTTGGACTCCAACCTCGCCTCCGGCTACTACTCGGACTCATACGAGTTCGACGGCCTATTCGAACCGAGATCACCACGATCGAGGAATCATTGGCTGAGCCCGCACCGCTTGGTTATACATCTACTCGGCTAAGATTTGTCTCGCCCGATCGCAAGCTCGCAGACTGATGACGGCAACTCACGCTGCGTCGCCTACCTCGACTCACTTCCCTTCCAGGAGGGAACACCCCTAGCTCCAACCGAGGAGCATACGTCAACCGTGGCGACATCTTCGCCTCACTCTCGACCGCCAAGTCTTCATGGTCGGCGAGACACCGGGACCCTCGTGGGACCCGACCTTCCGGTACCTCGGCGACATCTCAGAAGACAAGTTGTCCGCCAATGCACCCGCTGATGAAACCACAGACGACAAGAACGCGTGACGTGACCGCAATAGAAGCTTTAATGGCGCAGACGCTCGCGAGACTCTCCCATTGAACCTCACCGAGGCTCTGGACCAAGTCGCCAACCCGGTGCACACCACCCCCAACAAAGGCCTCATGTCTATCACGATATCACGCCGCCTGGGGGTCGCGGCGAGGTCATCGCCAAGCTAGTGAAGACGCCTACTTCATGAGGGTTGACAATAGGGTTACCAAGTACCTCCCTCGAACTCATGAACCCTGTGCACCATGAAGCTACCACCAGCCGCGAGATGGTGACGCAACCGCACTGGGAGAACAACCACACAACCCCAACCGCCTAGGGCCTCACCTTTGGAGGACCTCCCGAAGGGCAGACGAAGCCTGGCGCCGTGACCAAGCATGCGGTTAGTCGCGGCGATGGCGGCGGCGGAGGCGCGGCGGAGCTCATCACATGGCGGCGAGAAGAGGCGGTGGCGGGGCATCGGGAGGCCGAGGCCACGCGAACAGCCCACGTCACCCAACTCACGTGGCGGCTACGATGCCAGAATTGAAGAGATTCGCGCAAAAGGCTTTTGAAGCAAATGACAATAGGCTTCCCCGCCTTCTCCGCTTGACTTGCGACCGCTTCTCCCGGAGAAATTCAAGCCTCTTGGGATCACCACACGACGCAGCAAGACCCGTTCAGTTGGCTTAGGTGCTATGCCCTATCCATTGAAAATGCTGGTGGCAACAACGACGGTGCCTCTACCCTTCTGCTGGACCAAGCCCACCACCTCAGCTCGCGCGCTCGACAAGAACTCGATCGATGAGTGGGACCAGCTCAAGGCCCGGGCCACCAAGTAACCGCGGGCGCCATGGGGGCGCTCGGGTACTGCATGGACGCGATGGTCAAGCAAGAACAAGGCGAGACGCTATGCCAAGACATGCGGCGCTTCGACAAGCTGTTGACCGTACGACGTCACCGACAAGGAGGTCATCGACCTCTTCCAAGGCGACTCTACCACCGTTGCACCTTCGAAGACTTCTCAGTCACCGAGTTCTATGACTAAGCTCAAGGACATGATCACCTCATGGGCGGCGAAGAGGACAAGACGAAGCCAACACGACTCCATTGGCAAGAGCAAACACAACACGGCAACAACAACAACAACAACAACAACAACAACAACAACAACAACAACAACAACAACAGGGGATCGTGGGGTCGAATAACAACAACTACGGGTCCTAATCGCAAGCGCAAGCGGACAACACAGTCAAGGCTTATCCGTACCTGCGAAAGACAACTTCGAAAAAGACTTCTTACGGCTTCAAAGACTTGCTGAAAGAGAAGTGACCATGGCATCCGGAGGCAACCACACCACTTAGCAGGTGCTACCAACTCCGTGAGCACTCAAAGATACCCTGCACTCCACGGCCTCCTCACGACAAGAAAGGCAAGAAGAAAGCCGACGAAGGCAACGACGACTTCGAGAACCCGACAAGACGGTGAATGTCCTCATGTGACTACCCAATGACGGTCTCAAAAGGCCACCCGACGGGAAGTCTTGAGCATTGAACCAGCGGTCCCGACGCCTTTGAGGTGGTCGAGGTACCCATCACCTTCTCCCGCGGCGGATCAATGGACAAGCTTCTACGAGCGTGACGCTTTCCCACTCGTCCACGAAACCGTGAATGTCGCGAGCTCCGGACTCAACAAGGTGCTCATCGGCGGTGGAAGCGGGCTCAACGTCCTTTCACCAAGACCTTGAAGAAGATAAAGCTAGACATCAACGACATGCTCCAAGAGCGCGTCGCCTTCTACGGTATTGTCCCTGTGAACGGCCATCCCACAGGCTCCGTGGTCCCGCCATTACCTTCTGGGAGACCAGGAGAACCACCACACCGAGTACATCAAGTTCGAGTCGCGACTTCAAACTTCCTACCACGCCATCCTCGGCGGCTATCGCCAAGTTCATGGCGGTACCCCACTCACACCTACTTGGTACTCAAGATGCCAAGCCACAGAGTACTCTCATTGAAGGGACTTGAAGATATCCTTCGATCGGCTAATCGGCCGCGTGGAACTCGCAGCGACCAATCAAGTACCCAACGTGATGATGGAGATCTATGTCGCATCCAAGAAGCTCGCCCCAACGAACTCGAGAACCCGGAAAAGACCGGCAAACGCCTAACAAGCCTCAACCATCGAGAGGAAGTGCAAGGAAGGCCATCGACCTCGGAGGCGGCAGAAGAAGACTACCATGATTGGGGCGGGTCTTGACCGAAATAGGAAGACGCTCGTCGCTTCCTCCTCCAGCTAACCCGAGACATCTTCACATGGAAACCAGCCGGACATGCGGGGTGCCCAGGAGGCTGATCGAGCACTCACTCAACGCCGATCCTAAAGCTACCCCAAGCGACAACACCTCTGCTTCACAGACGACCGACGGGATGCCATGAAGAAGGAACTCGCCAAACTACTCATGCGGCCGGGCTTCATCCGAGAAGTCTTCCATCTGAGTGGCTCGCCAACCCCGTCCTCGTCCACAAGAAGAACACGAACGAGTGGAGGATGTGCGTCGACTACAACCTCAACAAGCACTACCCCAAGGACCTTCGCCGCGGATTGATCAAGTCATCGACTCCACTCGGCTGCGACACCGCCTTCCGCCTCGACTACTACACCGGTACCACCAGTTGCCATCAGAAGAAGACCAGAGAAGACCGCGTTCATCACCCCCGTCGGTGCTACACGACGATGTCGATTCGGTCAAGAACACTACGCCACCTACCGGAATGAGCTATCCAAGCCTACTTCAAGAAGCGACCAACAAGAATGTCGGCTCACGTGGATGACGTGGTCGAAGACGAAATCCGACACACTCATCGCCGATCTTGAAGAGACTTTCGCATCTCCGCAGGAGTACTGGAAGCTCAACCCCAACAAGTGCGTCTTTGGCGTACCTTAGAAATTCGGCTTCATCATCGCCCATCGCGGCATCGAAGCCAATCCCAAGAAGATCTCCGCCATCACCAACATGAAAGCTCCAACCGCATCAAGGATGTGCGCCAACCGGTGCATGGCGTTGAACAGATTTATCTCAAGCTTGGAGAACGGGGCTACCCTTCTTCAAACTACTCAAGCACCAAGAGAAGTTCGTGTGGACCCCAGAGGCTGATCAAGCCCGCGCAGCTCAAAGACTTCCCGTCCAAGCCACCGGCCCTCACGGCCTCGCAAAAGGAGCAGCCATCGCTCACCCGCGACCACTCACGTGGTCAAGATCGCCATCATCGCTGTCGAGCGGCAGAAGAAGGCCACGCCCTACCCACCAATGACCGCCCTACTCACGAGGTTCTCGAGTCAAGGCACGCATCAGCCGTGAAGCTACTCCCACGCAGTTGCTCATCACCGCTGGAAGCTACGACACTACTTCCGTGAGTACTGATCACCGCCATCACCGATCACCCGCCTATGACATACTCCGCAATCAAGATGCTATCGAAGAATCTCCAAATGGGCGTCGAACCGCCTCAACATCGACTTCAAGCCACGCCGCCCATCAAGTCTCAAGCACTAGTCGACTTCATGGCGTAATATGGAGAATCACCACCAACTCCAACCGAGCGACCAGCACCGGGTGATGTACTTGATGGCTCACCAAGCTCGAGGGCGCAGGTGCAGGGGTACTCTTGATCTCTCCAAAGGGCGAACAACTCAAGTACGCCCCGCAGATCTTCCGAAGGTCTCAAACAACGGCCGAGTACTAAGCTCTACTTCACGCTCGCCCGCAATCTCATTGGGCATCAAGCGGTTACTAGTCTACGGCGACTCGCAGGGTCATCAACCAAGTCAACAAGTCTTGGGATCGCAACAAGGAGAACATGGACGCCTATTGCCTGGAAGTCCGCAAGCTCGAGAACAAGTTCTATGGTCTCGAAGTTCCACCACGCCGCGACAACAACGCTGTTGCGGACGCCCCGTCAAGCTTGGTTCTACTGCAAGTACCCGCCGGAGTCTTCGCCCACGAGCTTCACGCCGCCATCCATCCCGAGAGCCACGACCACCGACCCGCGCCTTCACCGCCAGAGGTCATGATGATCGACGGACCGAGACAACCCTTCATCGACTACATCCGCGAGCGTAAGGTTCCTCCGACAAGAACTTGGCCGAACAACTCGTCCACGAGCCAAGACCTATGTACTAGTCGGAGACAAGCTCTAGCGGGTGCCACTCGAGTACTCATGAAGTGCATACGAGAAGAAGGCAAGGACATCTTGGAGGAGATCCACAAAGGCGCTCGCGAACCACGCTGCCTCGCACGTGAGCAAGGCTTTCCGACGAGCTTTCATCGCCCACAGCTCGGCCGACGCCAAGAACTCGAAGTGCCAAGGATGTCAATTCTTCGCCAAGCAACAACACGCCCCGCCACAAGCTAGTCACCATACCACCAACCTCGCCTTTGCCCGCTGGGGCTCGACATGATTGGGCCTCCGCCAACGCGCCAGAGGATTCAACAGAGTCTTGGTGGCCATCGACAAGTTCACCAAGTGGATCAAGTCACGCCACCGCCCAAAGGCCGACTGAGTACTCGACTCTTGATGAGCTCGCATCGCCACGGACTACCTCACCGCATCATCACGCATTTGGGTTCCAACTTCAACAACCACCGCCTGGGAGTACCGAGAACAATGGATCGACGTCCCAGACGTGTCTCGCCGCCACCCCCCACGCCAATGGACAAGTTGAGCGCCAACGGATGGTACTCGACGCCTCAAGAAGCGATTGCACGACGCAGCCAACACCAAAGGAGGCAAGTGGATCAAGGAACTACCCAACGCA